>JAZDUA010000016.1:7172500-7487500 GCA_038098605.1 Gryllus longicercus
TAAATCAGCCAGGGTAACCATACTGAACGTGTCTATAATTTCCAGCTGAGTAAGCTGAGCTAAGACTTTACAAATATCATTTTTCACGATCGTATTGCCTAATTTGCATTTATTTCATTTTTATAGATTTATTGATAATTGAATAAATAAATGTTAACCGTTATTATGGTACGCAGTACCTACTAAAAGTTACACGGCATCATTTTTATTAAATTGTTCATCAATGATGTTAATTTCTCTCACAGATCTTCTCAATATTCTTTTTCTATTACATATTAAATATTAAAAGTATCTGATAAGATTTAAATATGCAATACTCTCACATTCCATTTTCCCCTCCCGAGTGTGTGACTGAAAAATACAGACAAGTTAACAACTAACTTGATTCGTTGTTTCTCGTTAAATCGTTTCAGATGGATTACAAAGTAGTGTATATTGTGGCGATACCGATTTCTTCATGCCAGGAAAATTAAATTAAACAAACAGACTCGGCCACCATGAGTTCTACTGGGAACAGATTGCGACATGGCCTCACGCGCGCAACCCTGCTTATCTGACAGCCGTCTCCGCCTCCGGCACATTAAGAAAGTCGTTAAAGGGTCAGTCGTCGACAGATTTACTGTGGAGCACGTGTTCGCATGGCCAGCTGCGCGAACCTTCTAGATCGCTTTTGAAATCGACATCCAGTGAATCCGAAATCGACAAATTCTTTCACGGACAACGCCCGTCTTGTGCGAGCATGTTCTAGAAGGGCAAAGAAAATTCTGGACGCTCACAGTTATGCAAAGAGTCGGAACTCCATTCACTACCCCTGTCACTATTGGTCGAAATAACGTAATGCGCCATTTCTTTCGGCCAATAGCGACGCAACTATCTTAAGGAGCCAGAACATGCGAGAAAACGAGTGGGGGGTAAAAGTTAACCTAATAAGATTTGACTTATAAAATTGGCATTCAAAGCAGGGCAGTCGGGAGAGAAACTTCTCTGGGAGGGAGAGCTATTCACCGACCAGAGGCAAGTTCGCCTCTGATGGACTTAGAAAAAACTTCGGTGTGGGCTATTGTAATAGAGCAGAGTAACGTGGGCAGAGAAAATTCTCTGAAGCGGGAATCAGTTGCAAAGTGAAGCGAATGTGTCGCTGCAGGATTTCTAGACTTTCCAAAGTTGCAATTGTGAATAATCACGAGTATCAGAAGAATCCGTGACTGGTTACTACGCTCTTGAAATCGAGAGTGACTGCTGGCCGACCCCGAGCTCAACCAGACTGCCAGGCGCCGTTACAACGCCGCACCCTCGGCCGTGCCGCCGCCTTCCCTTGGCCGCGCCGCCGCCCCTTCGGGTGACGCCCTCAGACGCCTGACCAGCTGACGTGCGTGCCTGGGTGGGCACAAGGACATCGCCCCGGCCGCGCCCTCTGCGAAGGTTGCCGCCGCCTCCCCTCGACGGCAACGCGCCCGTTTCGGGCCCACAAAAAGAAACTTTACCAAGGCAATATAATTCAGGGTATTCATCCCTGCGAAAATCCTGTAATGCGGTGTCGCGCTAAGACACACTGATCTGTAATATTTGTTACCATTGTGATGCTAACTATAAGTCTTCCTAATTTCTAAGCTTTACACTGGCTACTAACTTTTCATCTTCTTATCTGTCCACCTAATTTTCAGATTTCTGATTCTATTTACATGTGTAACTTCCCTGGGGCATTTTGAATTATTTTGCCCAGGAATAAAAGTGATTTTACCAGTGATCCAAGTGTTTCTTTCATGTTACCAGTATCTGTTTAACGATTCCTTCCATCACCGACTGAGCTATTTCAGGGCCGCTTACCGGGCGTTCTCTCACGAGACGACCGGGAGTGTTACAATATAATTGAGTGGGTGAGCGGAAAAAAAAAACAAATACCAGTCCATAAAGTTCATTTTCAGATAATTCACGTTATGTACTAGTTTATTGGATATGAAAAAAAACTGTGGAAATTTAAACAATTTCATTATTTCAGCAATGGCGAATATGCTGTGAAGAATAATTGCGATAAAAACTTTATTAATAATGTGTTATAATTTAACAAAAACTGGGGACTTGTACTGTTTTTCATGTCTACGAAGTTTCCAAACAAATGCCTTCCAAAATAACAATATACCACAATAATACCACATTTTATTGTTTTATGCGTGCACGTAAGAATTATAACATGTGGTAGTATAAATTTCTACGTACAAAGTTGAAACTTAAATAGAGTTCTTATAATATAAAATTTTCCTTTTGCTTAATATTTTTTGTGAACAGACAGTGTTTTGATGTTCAATTCACTCGGCATAAATTTCAGAGTAGTGTGCAATTTTTAGTTGGAAAGTATTTTGAGTATTCGTTTATCTTCCAAGCGCTTTCCTCTTACATCTTTTAGAGGCACGCGTAACAAAATAATTCCTATTAGTCGTTGAACTTGAATGTGTGATATTTCATTTATTAGCCAAGCATTTTCGTGAATGCTTGACTACGAACTTTACTCTGAACATATTATTTCAACGCATAACAACGAAAATTACTGACTGTTTGCTTACTGTTTTCCTCACCTCTCGCCCTTCGGTACATTACAGACACGCTCTCGATCAGTATACAAAATTTACATCAATACCGTACCACTAACAAATACCCATGTGTACTATCCGCTGCGACCAGCCCGAGTTAAGAGGCGTCTGAAATACTGAGTGAAAAGAGCAGTACAAATGCAGGACAGATAGTACGGTTATTTCAGTCATCGAAGAGAAGAAGCTGCCTGATTGAAGTCAGTTGACCTCCTATTGACTGTGTTCATTCTCAACAAGTAGTTCCATGGATTGTGCACTAATTTCTCTAAAAAATGATAATGACAGATTTTGCACTAGTACTCCTTTTTAACTCACCCACTCAATTATTTCGTCTGTTGTATTTTCCGCCTTAATTCAACTCTTGTAGTAGAAACTTTGAACACACTCGTACATTATTTAATGGTAAAACACGAACATACGAGAATATCTAATTTCCATTACCAAGTTTAGTACACGTTGAGTGGTGGGAGTAATGTGACTTAAGAATTCCGCAACCTCTAATAAAGAAAAGTAAATTTTAGGGAATATATCCGTAAATTCTTAAAGAAAGATGCCTAAACCACTCGCTTAGTAAGCCGACAAAGTACAGGAAAGAGTTCGCTCCCAGACACCGTAGAGGTAAAACCTCCCGAAAATCAAGTTAAAATGATCGATGCCAACGCCACTGTGAGGGATGTGTTTCCATGGAAAGATGAATGAGTAATCATAGAAGCTCACGAAGGTATTTCCATAAAAGAATATGCTATTAAACTTGCTACAATAATGAACCCTAATGACATTACAATCGTGTCGCGGATATCAAATAACAGAGTATGTGTATTTCTGAATACTAAGAAATCAGCAGATTACCTTATTAGCAAGTACCATACTTTAACTATCAAGGATCATAAACTGAATGTCAGCCAATTAATCACTAGGCTCAAGAGGGTAATAATATCTAACATTTGCCCTGTGATACCACATGATGTCATTAATCAAGAATTTTCAAAACGTAATATCAATATAAATAAAGTATCTCATTTATTAATAGTAGTTTGTAAAAGACTCCTGCATCAGTTATTGGGACTCCAACTGGAAATTGATTATTTCTAAACTCCTTTTAGTGAGACAATCTGTTCTTGACTCAACTCTCTCTGTAAAACACTTTAAGAGGACAGAACAGGTTGTAATCCCTAGACTAAGAATAGGTCATTTCAATCTCAATTTCCGCCATCTATTTAAGAACATATACAGAACCCTGTCGAAAGTGTGGTGCAGCAGTCTCTACCTCCGATCTTATTCTTGAATGCCCTGCTACTAATAATATAAGAAAACTTCTAAAAATTGAAGGCACCCTACAGTCATTACTCAGTTCCACAGACGGGTGTGCCTAAATAATAAAATTCTTAGCAACTACAAAACTCTACAGCCTTATATAGCTGCATACTGTATTAGAACTGTAGTTAGATTAAACATTTTTGACCTTGTAATAATTGTAATTATTATGTATATACAATTGTGTGTATATATATATATATATATATATATATATATATATATATATATATATTGTATATACAATTGTATAATGGCAGGGGTCGCTGATGACCTTGGCGTTATAAAGCGACCATAAATAAATAAATAAATAAATTGAAAAAAATATACCTAAACGATTTACGTGCACGGCCAGAAGGGAAAAACAGTGCTGTTTAGATAGTGGAGGAAGTTTTCAAGTTAAGACTTGTAGACAACTGGGTAAATGTACCTGATGAGTGATGAGTGATGTTTACTTCTTTGAAGAATCTTATCAACATTATTTAAATCGTTAATGTGCTTTCGATGTGTAAGTGCAGTAATTAACATGACAGTTTCTGGTTTCTTAGTCATGCTAAATGAGAGAATATTGACATTGAATATTGAAAGTTATAATGAAGCTTTTATCGTTTCATATGCTAATTACAACCCACAACCGATTATCAGTATTTTTTCTCCCAATTCTTCACCCATAAAAAAACACTTAAAATATTTTTGTATTTGTGTATAGTTCTGAGGTAATTAATTCATTTCTTTAAATCGAGGATCATTAAATCACAACTATATAAACAATATAGTGTATATAAAATTTTCAGACTTTCCTCTTTCAGTATTATTTGGGATGATATTGTAAAATTATGGAAAAACATTTAACCACAATGTTACTTCTCTAACGAGTAGTGAAGTTAGAATCCATTTTATTCCAGGTTATTTAATAACAAAAAAGCTGTTTTATTCAAAACGTTTTTGTCTGCTCATCCTTTCATCCATCCGTCAGTGAACAATTCTTGTACCTAAAAGAGTCTTAGTATTTTTGGCAAACTGAATTTTCCCCAGTCGGTAAGACCCGACTCAAGCCCTACGATTTTTAATGAAGAAGAAATATTAAAATAACGTTTAATTTTGATTACAGTTATTAGATGACAATTTAATAAAGCCATATGGAAAAATATATATTAATGTATTTTCGTTTAAAAGCAGCCTTCCGGATACTGTCGTCTACGGATTACCACGCTACGGAATGAACTTACGTCAGTATTCTGAGTGTTTCACGCAGTTGGCTCTTTTTTTACGATTGTGCCATTAAGAGTACGTCTTCATAAATTTTCCTACACTATGCCGTGTTGCTCTTGTGGAAATCCCTATCTTCCCCAATCTCGCGACGCTACAACAGAATTTTTGAAATATTGCACTTTATGGCCAACTAGCACCTCAGATATGACTTAAAAATGCCCAATTCGACAAATTCAAACGAAGCGCTTCTGGAGCATGCATGTATTTATTTCGATTGTGAAGAAAACTAAACATTTCTTACTTTCACAAATGAAACGTCAATAAACTTACCTGTTACAGTATTTCCAGCACATACATAAGCCCACATAATACATAAGCACAAAAGTAAGAATAATGCTCACTGAGTGTGTGTGGGTGTGTGTGGGGTGTGTGTGGGGGTGTGTGGGGTGTGTGGGGTGTGTGGGGGGGCGTGGGTGTGGGGGTGTGTGGGGGTGGGGTGTATGTGGGGGGTGGGGGTGGGGGTGTACGAAACGATACATCATTAAGTAACGAAATTCAATGTTGTATGTCACGTATATGTCTCCAGTTCCGATGTCAACATCAAAACCGTGGATTCTCTACGCCTCTTTCTCGCCTTACTATGTTTACGTAGTAAAGAGAAAGCATTGTCAAGCTGCGTCGGATATCTGCGATTGTTTATAAAAAACTATTTGGCAGCCCTGGAAACGAAAAAGTGGATAAATACTGTTCCTATATGTATTAAATTACTTCCTCTAATATGTTGTGTAGTCACAATTGACGTTTTGTGGACCCTTGATACTGAAAAATCGATTGATGGCAAAACTGTTATGTCCTTTCGCCCTGGTCTAGCCGGCCGACTTGTGGTGAAAGGGTAATGTTCTTGCCGCAATAACTCAAAGAGTTCGAGTTCAAATCTCGTCCCGAGGATAAAGCTTTTGATGAGTAGAAATACTTTCGCAGGTTCATGTAATAATATAATATTGCGTAGTCGTTACAAATGACTCGAGAAAGTGCATGCTATTGTAGCACTTGCAGTCATTAGTCAATGTTCGAAACAATATTTGTGCCTTTGTTGATTGAAAATAGATTTGTTTAATGACAATTGAAATACCTCATATTTTTATCGCTCTACCGTTGTTATTTAAATTATCAGTTTCGCGCTCTTTACAGATCCATTTAGATCTATAAAGTCCCTGCTTACGTTTGGAACACGAAGGAAAGGCACTTACAGGATAATGTTCGGTGACTATCTCGTGCATGCCACATCACGTACATAAATATAACTTTCCGAGTGCCATTAATCTTTGTCGCAAACAACATTTTTCCATAACTAATGGATGAGTGGTTTTGGTGACTCGAATGATCGGCCGATATTGCGTAACAACTCCTTTCTTTAAAAGCCAAGGCTCGGAATGCAGAGCACCAGTCAACTAAGACGAACTCTTTCTCTCACTATGAAGGCAGCATTGTTGGTAAGTAAAGAATTATGGTCGTTGTTGTTTTTACAAAGCGTGAACGTATTTGATCTACTCCACAAAATACAATATAAATGTAAAAAAATTGAAATTTTTGTATACATTTTCTGAGAAATTTTATTAACTTGTATCACCAAACACTTGCATTATTTAAATTTTCGGAAACACTATTTTGTTTTAAAAAACAAAAACAGTTTAAATAATATATAAGCCCATATTCAAAGAACTTACCGTGAACTTCAAAAAGTGTTTCATCCACATAAACTAAAGTCAAGCATTACGAAACTGAGAAGAGTTATCAGAACATATGTATTCTAATCCATGGCCTCCCATTAAAATAGGCATCATCAACATTCTGTCACATTGCACAGGATGAATAGCCAAATTTAAACAAAAGTTATGGTATATTGCACATAGTAGATAAAACTTTGTTCATTATTCGTATTCGTACGATATTAGTATCGGCTAAATAGCCTAACTGTGAAACGTAATCGACTTAACGGCATTTCTATATTTTCATCGTCTTTTGATAAAAATGCTTATATTTTAAAGTGGCTTAGGTCGCTCAGGGCATTAAGCGATGTCACTGCTGTGCCTGTCCCGGAGGTCTTGTGGTTCGACAACAGGATTTTCGTCGCTAGCTTGTCAGTTAGGTCCAATTCAGCCGCGCTGTCTGACGGAGAATTCTAGCGACCGGCTGCTCTGATCGGTAGTTTTCCGTGGGGTCTTCTATCAAGACTAGGCGTGGCTGAAGCAGTCCCCGAACAAACCAGCCACGGACCGCGCACTTACAAAATTGCTAAGGGTTGTGAGTCGTATCTTCGATCATTAAATTTTGTGAGGAACGAAAAGTGAAAAAAGTAGGGTTAAATAAATATTAACGATAATGAATAGAACAGAAGTACTATAACTCAATAAATGACAAGGGTATGTATACCAAGTATTAAAATAATTTGTCGCACATTACTAATGATTGGAATGAATACAAAAATTCAAAATTAATATACATTTTTTATGATTTTTTTTCACTCTTATCAGGTTTTCATTCTCCTGGTGTCGGTTGCCGTGCCCTGTCTGGGTAGTCCCCGCGCCTGGAACGATCGAGACGACATGGATTCTCCTACCCAGCGCCCTTTGGGGCCCGAAAATGGAAGAGCTGGAGGAATTTTTATGCCTAAATCCACTACCTCCGCACCTCCGATTGAAACACAATGAACAATTGAAAGAAAATGTACTTCTGTAATGTACTGAAATTCAGAGGTGATGCAGTGCTTTAATAAACATGGTTCTATACTTCTTTGAGTCTTGTTCTATTTCCCTGTCTTGTCAAGTGTTTTTTAATATTTATTCGTTATTGTTATGGCGAATTTTATTCGTTGCACTCGTGAGAACAGGAAATACAAATGTATTCAATCCCAAATACATTTCAATTCAGAAAACTCATTTTTTGTTGAGAAAATTCACAATGTACGGAATGTTACATTTTTCAGAAGTTGTAGATCTGCGTAAATAAGTAAGTTTGCTTTGCATGATACAGTACGTGCTATAGAGAAATATACGTAATACTGCAGCAGAAACGGCGATCTTTCTGCAGAAAGAATTGTTTTGTGTCTTACCCGCTTCTGAAAAAGTGGATAAATCTTTTTTCCCATATGTAGTAAATTACTTCCTCTTAAACTTTGTGCAGTCTGAGCCCGTGTTTTCTGCGCCCTTGAAACCGAAAAATTGGTAAACGGCAAAACACGTGTCCGTCTGCTCGTCCATCAGGCAGTAAACAATACTAGCGGTAAAACCATCATTAGCGTCAAAACCATTCTCGCAAAAATAATATCACGTCTTATGCGTTACTTAGTGTTCTGGTTTTAAATATAGAACCACAAAATGTTAAGTTTTTTTGAGATGGCATGGAAACAAAAGTGTTATTTAGGGAATAAATATCCGAGAATAGATTTATACCTCTAGTTATTAAGCAACTACATAATAATTTCCTCAACTTATATAAACATGACGATTCTTATGGGATGGAATCCAGCTGTATTTTCAGTTCTCCTGAGTATAACAAATAAACCACGCTTTGCCATCAACAAAGGAAGGAAGTCACTAGAAGTGCAGTTGAAGTGTATCGAGGATATTTAAATGGAATATATTTCAACATTATTACAAGAGGCAAACCAAAATGGTATCTTCTTTCAGATGCTTTTGTTATTTAAAAGAATTATATGGGTTATTGCCAAAATGGAATCTTATTTCAAATAAATTAGAATACGATGTCAGCGGTACCTAGCGCGACCATGAAGTACCTTTTGAGAACTAGTGGTGCTAGAACAGCACGTACTTTCTCACTCATATTTTCACGCAAAATTACGCAAAACGTACTGAAAATTTTCAAAAAATTAGACACTTCCTTATTTCAAAATTTATTTTTTTACACTTCTACGGGAAAAATCTCTTTCTTCATTATTGTAGTTGTTCGAAACTTCGGAAAAAATTTCGACCTCTTGCAAATTTCGAAAAATTGAGTTTGTAACGAACATGAGATCTGCACCATTTTCTCGCACTATTCAACAACAACATTTAATAAAAAACTATGGAGCATTTTTTTGACTTCGCAAAATGTGACAGGGGTTTCATGCTAAGTACCCCCGAAAATTAAAATATCACTTTCAAATTCAAGAGGCCGCGATATCAGCCAGGTCGATGGAGTAATATCAATTTTGGAGTAAATCGGTCGAACGGTTTAGGTGGTAGGTTTGTTCACAGACGGACGTACAGACAGACGTTTTGAATTCATTCGATTTTTCGGTATCAAGGACCAGCAATATGCAGGACTATGCAGGACATGGATTCTGGCTACACTACGTGTTACAGGATTTTTCTCAAATTTAGCAATTTATCCACGTTTTTCGTAATCAGGGACTTGTATTAAGAGTTCGTCTGCCGAAAATACGCCGTTTTTTCGCGCAGCATTACATAACTTTCTACTCCGTAGCGAAACCATAAGAAATGAAAAGTCTTCTTAGAATGCTCTTTCCCAAGAAAATGATTACTCACCGCATCTTGCAAAATATACACATGTTGTTTTCTGAGGATTGATCGCAGAGCGATGGCTTTTACACACACACCTCTCGGTCTATAGAGGACAATAGCGCGAGTGCTGGTCTCAAAAGAACCGGAAGTTGGGTTATGTCGAAGATCGCATTTGCCAGATGACGAACTGCGTCGCGTGTTTGTCGCCTTATCACGCAACGTGAGAACAGTTTCTGCGACAAGAGGCCGAGTACTTAAGGGCGCACACTCCAGAGTCATCGCATACGGTTCTTGTCGCAGCCATGAAGATTGTTTTATTGGTGAGTATGTCTGTGTAGTGCTGAACCATAACATTCTGCGTTGCAAGTTTTGGTTGATAAAGTGGTAACGTATTTTGTTTTTCTTCGTCTGAACACCTGTTTTAAACACAGTGTTTTGTAAAGTGATTCTTGCAAACACTCCAGAGTCATGGAGAACAAAGGACTAATATTCCTTTTTTTGTTATTGTTTTTTTAATGATTTCGTCAGTATTATTAAAATACATATTGTAATATTCTTTCTTCCAATAACTTAGCATATTATAAATTATAACTCTTCAAAAAGAGTGTTTTCGTTCGCTGTGTCCATTCCTTAAATCGTAAGCAGTGTGAATCATTGTCTATTGTGATACTCGTATTTCGAATTGTGACTATCATAATTTAAAATTGCATTGATATTAGCAGCCCTTATGTATCACGCCTTCCGTAAACTGGTGGTACATGTTATCGACTCTTTTACTGCGTATATTTCTCCGTATGTAGTATACAGAAAATTATGTGATGCTAAGGAATATCGATTTCGAAATTTTGATGGAAATACACGTTTGGGATGTCTACAGCGAAAAAGTATATTTTTATGTGCTGTGTTCTTTATATGTCCCTCTTTCTGTTCGTCTGTCTGTGTGACCGTCTGTCCGTCCGTCCCTTCTATCCGTCTGCAAACAACACTAGCGCCTAAAATATTCATAGAATTTTTTCTCAAAATTTTATTCCCCAGTCGATCTGGTCCGACTCAATGCTCGAGCCATTTTAAAGATTTTATCAAGAATGTTACAAATTTTTACATTAAATTTCTTGTGAGAAAAGAATGGAATACATGTATAAAGATGGCATATGCCTGTTTTTCACGGTTACCCTTAAAATTTCGAAAATCGCATAAGTTCACTTTTTTCGGAGTGTTTGTATCACTATAGTATTGACGATAGAGATTGTTTCCTGAAAGAAATGTTCTAAATCAGATGTTGAAATAAGATCATGTATAATTTTTCAAAGATGTGAGTAGTTGTCGCGGAATTTTGTGTGAAATATGTAAAAAATATTTTCAAAATATTTTCTCGGAAGCGGCTCAATTTTTTTATTTAAATTTTCTTCCTCATGAACGGTAATAGTTGGAAGTAGTCACATTTTCGGGCAACACTCTATATTGTAGAAAATAACAAAAATCATAAAATTGCAATCGCTGTTCGAGATTTTTCCTTAAATAAAATCTGTTTTGAAAAATCACCTCTTAAAAAATGTCATGTAATTTTTTTAACAAAAAAAGAAGTAGATTTCGCATAATTCTGTTTGATACTAATGGCATATAAAGAATGGAGTATTTTTTTCTCAAACGGCTCCAAATTTCGTCTATATTTTTTTTCGCAAATATAGAAAGGACACTTGCAAATGACGCTGATTTCATCTTTAAAAAAGAAATTCGTCGAAACGTATTATTAAATAAAACAAAATAAAAATGATATATATTTAAATCTATGAAACTAGAATATTTTCAGACTATGATTTTACTTTTAATTGAAACCATTATTTTACCACGTGGCAGAAACTTCTCACTAAAAATGAGTGGAAAACCGTTTTGGAAAGGTAGCTGCATGATTTTATAGCGTTTTGAAATAAAATTAAAACTATCTGACCCATATTTACCTGATGCTTTAACACAATGCAATATTGCGAGTCAATGTTTCGATAAACGTTTTGCGGGGTTTGCGTCTTGAACTTTCCGCTTAATTGCGAAGTGAAGGAAGACTCTGGCGTTCGGAGTCTTCAACTCATTTGCAGTACGTGCGGTAGCGAGACGCAGTATGCTGAGTTACTACTGTCCGCTTGATTCCACGACATCTGGCTTTTCAGTGATCTCGAGTTCGTTTGTGGCGTGTGGCGGACTCAATCCACGGGCCCACACACCTACACCCACTCAGCTTATTGGAATGTCTATGCTCTTGTGGAAAACGCTTAAAGAAGGGACAAGGAATAGTGGGCCGCTATAAATGCGATAAAATGACAGAGCCGTTAATATACAATTCGTTGCATCACATTCAGCGTCTTTTTGATAAATTCTAATTAATAATAATACGTTGGTCTGCGCTTATGTTTCGACAATTTTCTTTCTTCGAAGAAAATTGGAGCCGTTTGAGAACAGAAAATATTGTCATGCTACGCTGCTGGGAGGTGCTACGTTCAATCTGCGACAGTCATGGCACGATTTGACGGTGGCATGGCAGGGATCGCCCTTCCACATGGACGGTGAAATCCACTACGGAAAATGAGTTAATATGTCCCTGCCAGGATTACATTACATGTTAGTACTTAATTTATGACTGCACCCTTCGAATTGCTAAAATCAAGGAATGAAAACAAAGGAATTTGTGGAAAAAATTCCAAGGATAATTCTTAAATAATATTCAAGCAGCTCTGAAAGGAAACACCGTCTTTGTTTTGGCCAATCCACATCCTGCCAACGGTGTCGGATTTCTTACACCAGTAACCGGATCTGGCTCGTAGGCTAACACTGCCTGAAGGAGAATTCTAGAAGCTGGCTGTTCTGAAAAGGATTTCCCCAATCAGTTCCAGATGGGCGCCGGAGAACCATCTCTGAGGTAGAGGTCCTCGGCTTGCTGCCACCGCTGGGTTAATAGTTCGTATCCAGATAAAAATCGTGATTTGGTTTTAAGATTAGACGTGGGCGACACACGGAGTAATGAAGTCGTAGGCTTCCGCGGCCAGAGTCGAAACGTCGGCAACACAGCCTTGTCATGTGGCGTCACCCGGTCAGCCAAGATCTCAACATGGAGTACTGGTTAAACCATTTGCCTTCCACCGCCGGGATAATAGTTCAATTTCCGGTCGATTCAAGTGAAATTTGAGATTAACAAAGATTTGAAGATGGATTTCTCTGGGTTCTCCCCTTTTTTCACACGTCTCATTCCACAATTTTTCCATTACCGATCATGTCATGTATGCATCACCTATCCATCGAGTATTTTCTCCATATCAAGTATATCCAACAAACTTTGGCACTATTATAATAATTGTGAATGTTCTGTTCTTCGTTCCCCATTTGGATGCGTAAGATCAGGCGACAGGGCGATCCTCATCGCCTTTGAGATCACTCTCATAATCGAAGAACCTTAGCAGTGCTGCGAGAACTTCCACATACATCTTCTGTCAAGGCGGAATTTATAAATTCATTTGGGCTGCTCAGATTAATGTCATTATTTGTTTTGTGTTGTATTTTTTTGGCTTTTCGGCAGATGCTATGATCATTAGTTCGGTAGTAAGTGTAGTTCATCTCTGGAAGTGGTGGTGTTGGGAAGGTGAAATTCGGCGCCAATCTACACGTAGGCTTGTGGGCTTTCCTCCAAGAGGACCCCAGCTGGGCCAAACTCTAAATTCTGTGTGTATAGTGTAGCGCGTGTAAGTATGTCTGTGTGTGTGTGTGTGTGTGTGTGTGTAAGGAGGGGCCCACAGGGGAGGAAGCAATAGCGAATAATTCGTATCTTTTCTTCCAGGGTATTACTGAAGCATTCGCATGATCAGAGAAACCTCTGTAAATATTATCATAAAGAGGCAAAATTCCACCTAGTTACGCATATGGCTGCCAGGTGTTCAAAGTTAAAACATGGGACGACATTTTAGAAACTCATAATTACAGTTGCAAGATGGAAATGAAGGAATAACGGTACTTACATTATATTCAAGGGCGTTTTAACTCACGGTCATGTATAATAACACTGAAATAGAAGGAAAAATTCAGAATATTGTTTAATTATATTATTAATTAAGAGTACTCAGAAATCTGAATACGTCAATAAGATTTGTTTGTCAGAATTTTACATTTCAATTTTCAATTCTATAGTCGTGTTATATAGGTGTGCAATCAAGTTCCAATTTATTTTTTATTACAAATAAGAGATTGTAATAGTTTTTTGTTATTTTTACTAGGTATACTAACACCTTGTGATCGTGCGATCATTTTTCGTTAATTTACTTCACAAAACTCTTCACATGACTCTTTACATGACAGAATTGCTTAATTTATACATTACGTTCATGTATGATAACACTCCCAACTTCATGTAAAACTCTCTCCATAAAATATTCATACTGGATATGCTCAAACAAAAACTAAGCAAAATAAGAACTCGAAGAAAGAATATAGTTTTGAAATATAGTAAATTTTATATCCTGAAAAAATGCAATAGGACGCGGGACACTTTTCTTAAATAGGGGACTATCTCTTAAAAACCGGGACGTCTGGCAACTCTGGCTATGAAGCTGGGGTCAAAACTCCACCACAATTTCACTCAAAACCTTAGAATATGCAGGTTTTAACATAAATGAAATGGTTACCTCTTTTAATAAAACGGTCATAACAGATTTCATGGAATGAAATTAACACTTTGCCGGTGGAAATGAAATGACACGTCGGTTGCCAAAAATTCAATCAATTTGAAAAACATGTGTTTCTTGCACTCAGGCGGTCCTCGTGTTGGCGGTGGCGTCGACAGTTGCGCATCACGGCTTCCGGGGACACGGAAGCCGACGCCCCCATCACCCACCCCCGCCCCCGCCCCCGCCCCGCGTCCCACCTCTGTCGCCATTCTTCGACTTTTTCCCTCGCCCAGAGTACATCTTCGTGCCTTACCCGGTGTACATCCCCGTCCCGAACACTCCCGCCAACTCCACGACGCCGGCCTCCAATGCGACTGCACCTGCGAATCCGCCGCCCTCTAAAGCAACTGTACCGGCAAACCCGCCGCCCTCTAACGCAACTGTACCGGCAAACCCGCCGCCCTCTAACGCAACTGCACCGGCAAACCCGCCACCCTCTAACGCAACTGCACCGGCAAACCCGCCGCCCTCTAACGCAACTGCACCGGCAAACCCGCCGCCATCAAATGCAACTGCACCGGCAAACCCGCCGCCATCAAATGCAACTGCACCGTCAAACACGACCACCAATACTGCTCCAGGAGGCGCATAAGAAGTATATTATAGGAAGAACGATATCAGTATGCTGCAGACGGTGATTAGCAATGATGATATTTTCTCCGATTGTATTTTCCTGAGTATATTACCGGGAAAATACGTTATTTTCTTTCACATTTCGTGATCTTACTTTACCTCTGCACTTTCTTCTTTCTTTCACTTTTCTTTTCCTTCAGACACTTCGCACACTCAATTAAATAACATCTTTTTTATGTTTTCCTAACTTTTAGCTAGAAATTGAAGCAAATATTTGACTTTACATTGTTTGAAAATATAAAATATGGTCATTTTTATTTAAACTTCAATATGAATGTTAAAACAAACTTTTAATTATTTTATTTAATATTTCTCGTTCTTTTTGAATTATTTTGTAAACATCACATTGTAATCTTGTATTCTCATTGTAATATAACTTCTCAAAAAGATGAAAATAAAAAAAATTAATATGAAATGATGTGAAAGTATATAAATCTTTTACTACATAATCCTATAGAACTTAAAAATATAAGAGCTCGATCAATCACAATCTTATATAAAATGGGCATTTTTTTCATTTCCCGCTACATTTGCCTCAAATATTTGAGTGCAATGTAAAAAGAGCTGTAGCTGAAGCCGAGAACTAAAATGTACAACATTCTGTAAAAGCTAGTGCTTATTGATCATCTTAACCACATATACTGAATTAAGAATATATTAATATACATTTTGTTTATTTAATGTTTTAGATTTTGGAGTTGGGAAATAGTTGAATGTACAAAAATTAAATTAAATAAACGTTTACCATGAAGCTAACAATTATTTCTAACTGCTATAAATGATATATTTGTTAAAATATTTTTATAGTACGTCTGACCAATACGATGTTCTTACAAACTATTTGTAGATAAATAGGAACAAAAGCATTAGTGGTGTAGTGGTCATACTACATGTCTTCCACAGCTGGTGCCCGAATTGAATTGAATTGAATTGAATTAATGCCTTATTTTATGTGGCGAGACTCAGGCCATTAGGCCTGCTCTTCCGTCTGACCACGTAAATTTCGCTACGCTCCTTTCACCAACTAGCAGAGAAAGGAGGTATTTCTTGGGCGAGAATCAGGCGATTTGAATTTAGCTCAGAGGCGTCATTTAGGCTTGAGGATCTTTTACATGCAAGTAAATCTACTAACATGGGACAGCCGGCTTTACTTCCCCTCCGAAGGAAGGCGTACGAAGGATTTTTTCGCCCTGAAAAATCCACGGCTTCGATCGGGTTTGAACCCGCCTACTTGGGTACAACAGTCCGAAACGCTAACCGTTACACCATCGCCGCCGCCGAATTCGATCTCAGGCGGTTGCAAGAGGACTTTGTGGTGCACAAAGCGTGTACGCCACAGGTACTCCCCTTTCTCCTTCCAAAATGCATTCCACCAGTATGCTCCATCAATCATTCCTAACTTATCCCACCATTAATCATTATTCCGCTAAAGATTCAAGGATTACAGCAGCGTCTAGGCGATAACCGAGAAACAAGCTGAGGGCTGTGGCTACCTGAGCGGTTGAACGATAAGGAGGATTCCGAGCGTTGCGAACTAGGCAGAGGCGCGAAATGGTGAGTGTGTGGGGGACGCACCCCCTCAAAACACCTGGTTAGGATGACGGGGTGTGGATGGAATGCCAGGCGGAGTACAGCTTCATTGAAGCTGGTCCCTCAGGGGAAAACAGGGTTTACTTGTTTTTGCGAGGGTCGGTCAGAAAGGAATGCGCCTCATTTTTGTCTCCAGAAATATTTATTGGAAGAACCTGATATTTACTCATGTCTATTTCACTGGCTCTATTTTTGCACGTAATCTCCAGACTGTTCAGTCTTGCGCCAGCGTGAAACAAGGGCGTGCATGCCTTGCCGGTACCAATTACTTTCTTGACAGCGTTTCCTTTTCTTTTACTTCCGGTCATCTTCAATTTTTCCTCCATTATTAGCGTTTTTCAGAGGCTCAAAGGTATGAAATTCAGAGGGGTCTAAATGCGGACTGTATGGTGGATGGGGAAGCACAGTCCATTTGGCTTGGTGCTTCTCTTCTTGCGACCCTTGTGTGTGTGTGTGTGTGAGGGGGTGCATTATCGCGCAAGAGCAAGCCTTGGGCAAAATTCTTCTGGTATTGAACTCCAGGAAAATGCTTCTTTAGAGTATTCAGAGAGTTGATGAAAGAATTTGAATTGATGGTTCTTCCTCTGGACATAACCTCAACATGAATGGTACCATCAATATCCCAAAATACAGTGATCAAGCGTGTCAGGACTCGTCGTTGTAACGGGATGCCCGGTGCGCGCAAATCATGGCGATCGCTTCCGATCTTCACTTGCCGAAGCTCCAACTCATTTACCCAAACGTCCAACGGTACTCTTAGCGACAGCAGTGATGCCATACACTGCACTCAAGCGTTTGTGGATGTTCACAACAATTTCCTTCTCCGCAACGAGAAGCTCTATCTCAATCTCGCTGCTTGTAACGTACGTCGTCTACAGTTCGTTATGAAACTGCCATCTGCAGGAGAGACTTTAAAAGTCGTAACTAACGCTGCAAATACGAAACTTTGAAGGGTCAACACTTCCAACTGACTACCATTATTATTGCATGAAGGGAAAATGTGGGACTTTAGTTTCTGACCGACCCTGTGCGTTTTCATTACGGAGTAGAGAGAAAGTTATGTAATGCTGTGAGAAAAAAACGGCGGATTTTCATCAGAAAAACTTATTACAGAGCCCTGGTAACGGAGTAGTGGATAAATCCTGTTGCTAAATTTAGAGAGACAAATCTTGTAACACGTGATATAGCCACAATACATATTTTGTGGGTCCTTGATACTGAAAAATGGAATCACGGCAAAACGTCTGTCCACCTATCCGTCCGTCTGACTGTCTGTCTGTCCATCTGACCGTCACTGAACAACGCTAGTGGCTAAACCGCTTTACTAGCCGATTTCCTCCACAATTGATATTCCCCTATTGGTATGACTGATGTCGCGGCTCCTGGAATTTGAAGCCGATATTTTAAGTTTGGAGAGTACTTTACATAAAGCCCCTGAGACATTTTCAAAATTTTCGAAAAATTAGCTGCATTGTTTTTATTCAATTTTGTTCTTGGAAAGTGTAAATGACGTTTACGAGAATGGTGCAGATCTGATGTTCGTAAGAAACTAATTTTTCGAAAATTGCAAAGGTTAAAAAGTTTTTCAGAGTCTTCCAACAACTAAAATATTAAAGATAGAGATATTTTACATTAATGGAATCTATTCCTTCAAAGTAGATTTTGAAATCAGGTCATGTACAATTTTTCGAAACTTTTAGTACTTTTCGCGTAATTTTGTGTGAAAATACAAGAGAAAATATACGTGCTGATTTAGCACCACTAATATTATATACATTCATGTAAGTTGAAGATAACAATTCTACCTGCTGTCACGCATCCAAGCTCAACTAATCAATCAATTAATAAAACATTTTTTACCAGGGAAGGCTGAGGCCATCAGACTTACTCTTCCACCTTGCCAAACAAATTTCGGTACTCTCCTATCGTCATCTAGTAGAGAAAAATGATATTACTCAGAAGACGAAACAGGCGATTTGAATATAGCTCAGAGGCTTCTTTTAGTTTTGATCTTTAAGCAAGCAATAAATCTACAAGAACCGCCTGCTTTTCTACTCCTCCGTAGAAAGGCGTACGAATGATTGTTTCCGCCCGTAGAATTCACTCGAGTATGACCTCAAGAATTTGAAAATGAAAATCCGATGCGCTAACCGCTTCACCACCGAAGCCACAAAGTACATTCTTCAGTTCCAAAAATTAGTAATCTTCTTTCAATAAGACACTTCACGCTTCCCCAAAAACATTCCCTTCAAGGTTTTGTTTTCTTAGAACTAAAGGATTCGTTTCTACGTGGCCATCGCTTTTTGTAGCGAAAACTTTCAAACATACAGCTCATGTTTCAGAGTCGCGCAAACTTTTTCAAGAGGCCTTTTCTAAAACTGCTGCATGTAGCTCATTTCCTCGCATCTCTGCTGCCAGTACAATGTTTCTTCTTTGTCGTCCCAGCCTTCATAATTTTTGATGCTGTCACACCGTCTTCCGCAGCTGGTGGCATCTCCCAGTCAGTCGATGCGTTAGCAGTCAACACAATATATTATTATTGCATACCAACACATGCACACACACAACTTATAATTGTCCGGGAATAGTATAATACAAACATTAAATATTTACATGATCCTATGTGTGTATCGCGAAGCCATTGCAAATCTTACAACCTATATTTCTGACACAATGACCTGCTATTCAAGTTCTGGGTTACTTCACGTCAAAGATGCCGCAGAATAGTTAAAAAAACTTTCAAGCTGCTGTAAAAGATACCGTATAATATCTATTAACGTAAAATCTGCCAATAGTTGTCGACTACGTTCTGTTATACAAAACAGCATTTTTTTCCTTTTCCGGCAAGTTTACAAAAGTATCAACAACCTCATTACATATACACAATGTTTGATTTGGGAGGGGTATGTTCTTATCTCGGCGCTTTGTAGGCAGGAATAAACTGGATTTGCTACATCCCTTCGTAATGCTATAAAACTCCCTTTAAGCTTCGAAAAAAATTAAAAGTGATTGTTTTAACGGTCTGTATGTGAGGGTTAAAATCTCAAAAATAAAGACAGGCCCATTCTTAGTTTCGAACGTGTATATTTATTGCCTCCTTGCTTAAACCCAGCTTCTCGCCGGACTTGGCTGCTACACGCTTACAACTAACATGAACTATTTTCCCATTCGCTAATTTCCCTTTCCGAAACAGCTGAAACTCTCTCTAAAATGTTCTCAGTTAACTAGACACTGTTCTCTTTGCAAAGTGGACACTGTTCTCTTTGCAAAGCTTTGCAAAGTGGCAGTCTCAATGTCCACAATAGTTAATGATTTCACGATTACCATAATGGTTATAACAGTGAAGTTTCCGAGATCGATACCCTCGCACATAGTACTGTTTTTCAACAACAGGCCATTAAAGTTTCTTCTGTTAATTCGAATCATCGAAGAATATAAACGCAATAGAATAATGACAATCCAAACACAACAAACTAAAGGGTAAGTTTAAAAAAAGTAAAGAACACATTCCATTTTAACAACGCATGATATTTAAAGGGAAATGTCAGGAGGATAGCTGTCCTTTTCTGTAATCTAATGGCGTGATTCTTACACCTTTGTATTGTTTTACAACGCAACGTAAACGTAAGCTGTATAATTTTGTCATTTGATGGCTGCAATCCGTTGCATAATTATTCTCATTACGACACAGATTATGTTACCGGTTCTTCACCAATAACAGGGAAGTTTACAAATCAAGTATTGAAACTTAATTAATCATTGAGAATTGTTATAGTATGTGTTTCGTTCGATTGTGTATATTAAAATTACGTTTAATATTATATCACGCTTGTCAGTTTTAATTTAAAACCAATTGGATCATAATTTTACTTTGATCATATTTGACAAGCGCAGCGGTTAATCAAAGCCATCTACGGCAGGGTAGGGTAGTTGTGCCGTAGGTAGTCTTGGCTGAACCCTGCATGTCAACTGCCACGAAATGATTCAATGTAAACGTTTAACTCATAAAAGTTACTGTAAGTCGTAGAAAACATAAGTCGTACAGTATTAAACTCCATGTAATGGGTATTAATACATCGTGTGAAGCTTACAATACGAGCGCGGAACGTTTCACCGTTTCATAATGTACTATTGTAACCCACATTATAGTGAAAAATGCATTATCTGCAATATCATAAAACGGAATCCGCTTAGATAAGCCGTCACTAAGGTAATGCCCAACTAAATATCACGTCGATGACGCCTAGACAACCGACCGAACCATTGCCACAGTGGCAGCGTGACACCGGCCAGGAGAAGGGGAGCTTGGGGAGCGCATATGCTTTCCTGGGCTCGTAACGAGGTTCGAACCTCGGCCAAACCATGTGGAAGTTGAGTCGAGGGAAGGATTGATGTGATTTCGGGCGCATCATTTACTAGATCATTAGTCCCGCAAGTGTGGGGAATGCTTTTCATCGCGGGAGGAGCCGATGATATTCTCCTGCTGAATGGCCAGATACGGAGGCGATCTACGCCGGCCTGCGGGCATTTTCCCTAACCAGGTATCTCCCACCAGCGTGGTACCGCTCGAGTCGGGACAAACTCTAAGCTCCCGACAGGTCACCTGACATGTGTAGTAGTGAAGTGCATGTGAGTGTGTGTGGAAATAGAGGCTAAAGAAAGGGCAAGGAAGAGGAAGGAAAGATCGCACGAACTTCGTTGTCCGTTTGTTAGGGTACTTCTCCGCCATTCGACTGATGTTGATCAGAGATACCATGGAGAACTTCCGATCTGAACAGCAGGCCCCTAGAATCCTTCAGACAGCGGATGAACTCAACCAAGCTGACACAGTAGGGTCGAAAAGCCAGCCCCCATTGGGACTTGCACCCAGGACCTCCTGGTCAGAGTCACGGCAGTGGCATCAGTTTATGTCCTGAGCCAACTTTGTCGGTACGAGATTCAAACCCCGGCCAAATCTTACGGAATTTGTGATGGACAAAGGAGTTGCTAGTGGATATTTTTGTGGTTCGCGTGTTTCCCCTCCAATTCCACAGTATCTACATAATCAATTTCATCATTATCACTATCATCTACGCATTACATCACTCAAAGGTCTAAACGACCTCATGATAAATTAAATAAATAAAATAAAATAGCAACCACTCCAACCAACATCACGACCACCATCGCCACCTTCCGAGACGGGCGTGTTACAGTAATTGTGAATTCGAGATATCAAGAAATTTTAGCCCAATTTCGAGTTGCTGACACTCGTCTTGCTTTACCATCCTTAGTACTTAGGAGTAGGATAGACTTAATTTTTTTAACATGAACGTCATTCAAAATTAGAGTTAATCTCAAGTAGCTTTTAGCTGTGCAATTCTAAAAGGTAATTATTTCGAAATCCCATCGCTTGAAAAACAAAAATGTTCAGAAAACATAAACTAAATACAATAAAAAGGTCCTCCTGGTGACCTCCATCGGGACCAATCGAGCGTCCGATCCATCACCATGGTGACAGCCAGTCCACTCTTTAAATGCGGTGATGCATCGGCATCCCCCTGAGCCATCACCTATCACCTGACAGTCTCCAGAAACATCAATACGGTGACGCCCAGACAATCCCTTGAACCATCACCATGTTGTCGCCCCTACAACTCCTTGAGCCATAACCGCTATGACATCCAGACAACCACTCAAACCATCACCAAGGGGACGCCCACACTACCAGTTAAATCAACAAAACGGTTACGCCCGGACAACCTCTTGAACCATCATCACGGTGACGCTCAGGGAAGAGCTTGAACCATCACCATGTTGTCGCCCCAACAGCTCCTTGAGCCATAACTACTATGACATCCAGACAACCACTCAAACCGTCCCCAAGGGGACGCCCACACTACCAGTTGAATCAACAAAACGGTTACGCCCGGACAACCTCTTGAGCCATAACCACGGTGACGCTGAGAAAAGTCCTTGAACCATCACCATGTTGTCGCCCCCGACAACTCCTTGAACCATAAACGCTATGACATCCAGACAAGCCCTCAAACCACCCACACTATCGGATGAATCAACAAAACGGTTACGCCCAGACAACCTCTTGAACCGTAACCAAAGTGACGCTCAGAGAAGAGCTTGAACCGTCACAGCGGTGACGCGCCGGCAAGCGTCGCCACCGAGGCGAGCGTCTCGCGCCGCACGCAGCCTCCACGGGCGGCGGCGGCCGCGGGCGCGTCATAAATTCTGTTTGTTTTTCCTGCGGCTCCTCGCCGTCCGCCTTTGTTCCACCCAGCGCGATAAGAAGTCGCCCAACTTCTCCGCCGCCAGCGCCACCACCACCGCCGCCGCCGCCGCCGCCAGATAAGTGGCTGACGGATGGCGAGGCCGATCGCCCGTGGGCGGAGAAGCGGGCGAAGGCGCGGGTGGGGCGGGGGCGAGGAGACAGCGGGCGAGGGGCGGGACGATTAGAAAGCGGGGGAAAACGGAGGAAAAACTTTTGATTTCCGTGGCGCTGATGACGTACAGGTGAGGCCAGCAGTTCTGCAACGTTGCGATTCCGTTCCGAAGGAACAGTATGTTTGCCTGCCTCCGGAAGACACAAACATCGTTTCGTGTGGGATAGTTTTATATAACCATCTGAATTGGAGGCAAACTTTTACGTAGGACTGATCACACCCGAAAATATCAATTGAAGTGCTGAAAAAAGCTCAGTAAATTTTCAGACACTTTCTGTGGAATTAGTTCGCGTGTGATGATAGTTGTAGTTTTAAATGGTTATTTTGTAGTTGCTCCGTTGTACAGTCTCGCTCTTACTTTATTAGAAAAAAGTATTGTAATTGAGCTCTGGAAAATGGCAAATTTTCGACAGAAAAATTCTTAATGCCGGCCTTTGGTAACAAAAAATTGGATAACTACTGTTCTTATATAATAATAAATTACTCCCTTTAACACTTTGTGTTGGCGGAATTCATATTTTGTGAGTCCTTGCTACAGAAAACTCTTTTCTCGGCGAAACGTCCGTCCTTCTGTGGTCACGGTTCAGCCGATTTTTCCCTCAAATTGATATTCTTTCGTTCGAAGTCAAGGCCCTGAGAGTTTGAAATGAATATTTTGATTTTTAGGGGTACTTTACATGAAGCTTTAAAACAGTTTCAAAATTTTCTCAAAAGCGACTCCTAATTCTTGATTAATCTTTGTTATCAAATAGCGAAAATGGCGCTTAAAAGAATGAAACTTATTATCATTTTTGTTGAAATAGCTATTTTTGGTAAAATGCAAAAGTTAATTTTTTCGGTGTCTTCCTACATCTACAATATCGAAAATTGAGATTTTTTCCTTCATTAAGTTCATTCCTTAAACATAGATATTAAAATAAGGTCATGTACAATTTTACAAAAATATGCGTAGTGTTAGCGTAATTTTGTGTGAAATTTAGGCATTATTATACCTTTTTCTCAAAAACGAATCAATTTTTTCTTTACATTTTCTCTTTGTGTGTATCAACGATCGATAAAAAAGTTGCACTAGCCTCATTTCCATTTAACTCTGTATTTTCGAAAATCTTAAATATAGAATTAACGCCAGAAAGTATATGCTGTTGTAGCACCAACAGTTTAGTGTGTGGTTTACCTTGGAGCATCACAGTTTTTGCCCTCCAAATTGTTTTCTTGCAGTTTTGTCTCATGAGTTACAAATTGTAGAACAAGCATTCAATGTCAAACAATTTTATAGTTGGCAGCTTCCACTAGGAATGGCAATTTAGAAACTGTAATTCTGCCTCTGGTACAAGCTGTACGACCAAGAATCAGAAATTGGTCTCCAATCATGAACAGTATTAGTGAACATCTTAACCTTTCGATAAGATAATACTTATGAATGAGACATCTTTATCTTACAGCACAAAAAAGAAAACGTGAATCTCGTTACAATAGCAGTACTCTTGTTGTCTAACTGCAAGACAGACCCCAGCAAAACTGTTAAATGCCAATGAAACAATAACGAAGAATTAATTTACATTGCTGTTTGATTCATTTGATAGACGTACATCAATATTTTCCAACATTCCCACAATTCCAACAACCCACAAGAGTTAAATATATACGGTATACAGTACATTTGATAAAACAAAATACTGATAGTCCATGCGATATTTAAAATAAAATAATTTTAAATCAAAAATAATAAATACTATGCTTTGTACAATAGAACACAATATATTACATAAAAGATTTTATACAATTGTTTGAAATAGGTTTCCATTTTCATTTTCCTGTTGACACAGTTTCTTAGAAATGTCAACAGCCATTTTATACGCTTTCTGGTCTCTAACTATTTTTTAATAGTCTGTGAGACCTCATATGTAGTACATACATTGAAATGTTTACAAATTTAATATTAGTATGATATTTGTATTTTAACATGGTATTAGAATTATGGATTTATCAAATTTGGCGAAACAGTTTTGTTAGAACATTCTCCAATCTTGAATGAAAATGAGATGTCTTGCGATTCTTAATTCGTAAATAAATATTGATGAGAAAATAAATTAATATCACATCATCCTTCCTCTCTATTATTTCTCAAATGTATGTTTATTATTTTCTGTAATTAACACTTTATTCGAAACGTATATGCATAAAGAAATAATATTTTAAAAGATTTGTTAAAACTATCGATGTGTCATAAAAAAGTGCATTGCGAATACTTGAATAGAATATAATTATGATTTGAGTGGTAAAAGTGATATTTTATTTTTACAGTAGGGAGGATTGGGACACAAGACCAATAGGCCTAGTTACGCAATCCTACACTTCTTTTTAGTCTTACTACAATTTTATTTTCATTTAAGAATATACGTCACTTAATGATACATGAAGGTCAGTAGAAGATGATGCGGTCAGTCGGAAGTTTCCTTTATTGCATTCACAGGTATATCTGAACATTTGAGCATCGTCTCATTTTTAGCACTAATGCCAGAAATTGAACTTTGAGCACACTATGCATGCCTTAAAAGAATCGCCTTTATAAGTGGCTGTATGAAAAAACATAGTATTTTCATAAACATGTACTTCCATTTAAACAATCTGTTGAGGGAAATCAATACTATGGCGCTATTGGATAGTCGCGCATTGCCTTTCGTTTCCAGTATTTTGTTTCGTTCGTTGTCTGTTTCAAATAAACATTAAGTCTGGCAAGTGAGTGTGTGGTGTACGATACCCCTGAGTTGACTGATTAGTGATTCCGAGAGCGTCAACTGCTAAGGTCATTAGTCCTGTAAGTGTTTTCTCCTCGGGAGGTGTCATATATCTTCTTCCGCTGGGTGGTGAGATCCGGCACCAGCCTGCACGTCGGCTAGCGGAGTTTTCCCCAAGTATCTCCCTCCAACGGTACATCACTTTAGCAGGGACACGCTCTACGCTCCCGACAGGTCTCCCGGCACGAGTGGTAGTGTAGTGCATGTTAGAATGTGTTTAAGGGGTGGGGATAAGACAAGGAATGAGAAGAAAAGATCGTGCGCGGTTCGTGACCCATTTATTACGGTACTACTTCGGCATTCGCCTGGTATTGATCGTGGAAACCACGGAAAATGCCTATCAGAGCAGCCGGCCGGTAGAATTCTTCTCCAGACAGCGACAGAACACTAGCTAGCTATCGAGCTAGTGTCACCATCAGAATATCCTGCCACCATCAGAACACGAACCCCCCGACCTCCAGGTGACAGGCACTGCAGTGTCATCAGTTGATGCCGTTAGCCATGTCTCCCGGTTCATCGTCTTCAGAATGTAGAAAAACGAAACGAGTTATGCTAGAATTATGAAGATAATTTTGAACATTGGAATGCTCTTGGCAGTTTGTTGCCATACGTCGATATCTTGATAGTGAACCTGAACGAAGGACAGTCGGGAAGACAAACAAGGGCGAGGACAAGATAAACAGAGGCTGTGACAAAACGAAACACAGATGGTAAGGCAGTTGCGCCTACATATGTTCCCGACACGAAACTGAGAGTGCAGGTTTGTTGTCAGAATGTATGAACCAAGGTATTGTAATAATCATAAGACTGCTCGGGGGAGGGCGCCAGGTTCAGCTCCTGAAATATAACTGGATGGAAGAGTTGGGAGGTCAATGAATCAGCACAGAGTCATTTGTGAAAAATAATAATTTATTCCTGGCACCAAAAGCTGCCAGGGAACTTATATGTCGCAATGGGCGACGCAATTTTCAATTGAATTTACTTTGTGGACTGATTGTCCTAATTACTAGTTGCTAATTCTTTTACAGTTAACACATCATGCATACTTTTTGATGAAGCGTGCTATTCATCACTTGAAGTTTGCAGGGCCTGAGCGCGGCCACTTATAATTTCTCGTCGTTACGGTCGTTCGGCGAGACGGATTCGTCTCATAGTTCTTTCACCAGTGGTTGTGCTGTCCTCACGGGCAGGCCGGGGTGGCGGCTACGGGCGGAGGCGTAGGCCGTCCCAAGTGCGGGCCGGGGTGGCGGCCTCGGGCGGAGGCGTCGGCTGTACCAGGTCGTTGAACTTCAGCGGCGCGTCTCTCTGCAGGTCGCCAGATCGAACAGGCTCAGCGGGTTGAATGGCCACGGGCGTTGATGTAACGCGGTGAGCAGTCACTGGGCTCGGCGCGTGAGGCGGCAAAGGCTACTGGGCCGATGCGGAAACAGCGCGGGATCAAGTAGTCTTCCGCCCGAATTTTCTCCGCGACAAGTCCGCAGTCTTGTCCTAATTATTCCGATTCTGGGAAAGTCTTTCCCAAACTCGCGTCCCGATCGTAAGTAACTGAAGTAGTTGAAGTGACTGACGTGACCGAAGTCTCTCAGAAGTAAGTGAAGTAAGCTTGAGAAGTCCTCTCAAGTGCTCTAGTGCTCAAGTCCCCCCGTGCTCTCGTCTCCCAGTCTAGTCTCTCAAAAAATACTTAAGTGCCTTAGTTCTAAAAATCTTTAAGTGTCTGTCCTTGATTTCTACTGTGCATCACGTTTTATGAGAAATTCCCTTTCCCCTTCCCCAAAATGTTCCTAGCTCTGGGTTATCCCTTCCCCCCTGGTGAAGCTTCCCATTGGCTAAGGGTGGCTGCGTCGCAGAATTTTGATTAGCCAATCATGTGGCAACTTTCCCGTATTTTTCCGTCGATGTTCTCAGTCTAATACTGGATTCTTTCTCTCGCTCGCTCCTCCCTTTGTTAGTTGTTCCAGAAGCTGCTCGCAGCTGTCCGGACACGTGAGCTTGTAAAAGCGCATTTCACGGACCATCTCGTCCGGCATGTGCTAAACGACAGCCTACTGTATTTATTTGTACGCAGCCCTTTCGAGGATTCTGGTGTCTTCCCGGGCGCGTGTCACTTTCGTCAGGCTTTGTTCGGAAGGGGATGGCTGAGGCCGAGAAAGGGGTTTCGATTATGACGCGTCGTAAATGTGTCTTCCTCGCCTAATGGACACCCGGCCCAACCCATCGGGGCCCGGCGTTCCCTGGTCGCGCGGCGGGAGAACGGACGCGGGGGCGTTCTTTTGTCCCAGGAGAAGGCCGGCGAAGGGGCAGCAAGTATTTTTATGGGGGGCTAATAAACATTCCGCCTCTGAAGACAGGGGGGGCTGGGTGCGTTCGGGGCTGGCCCGATGCGCGGTCGGGGGGTGGGCGGCATGACGAAAGAACCTTCGCTGCAAGAGCCTCCCCTCTTGGCCTACTTCTGTGCCGCAGCGCGAGCTATTCCCAGCTGCAGGAATTATTGATTTGTTATTGGCGACGTCATAATAAAATTATATTTAATTAATCGGTGACGCCACATTAGCATCCCCCTCCCACTAGATTGATAATTCGAGTTTCTTTGTTAATTTCTAATGAAGGGCGAGAATTCTCAATCGTCGAAAAAAATAACAGTGGTGTCACCTAATGATAAAGAACTGCTTAATTTAATTTTTAATTGGAGGCTTAAGATACTGCGCCTCTCTGTCTACATTACTAATTTTCTATGATTAAAACCCTTATTATTACGGTGCTTACTTCTAATCGTGACAACTAGTGTCGTATGAGTCGCAGGTTCCGGCGAATTGTTGGCAGAGTTCTCTGAAACGTGATATTTTACTTATTCTTTGAAACAAAATTCGTAAATTAAAAAAATCTTCAACCTGTCATAACCCCGTTCCCGTCATAATCCCGTCATAATCCCGGAAAAAGTCTTCAACCCGTCATTCAATCAATTCTCTGTCGTCCGGATGGGTGATTATCTGCCTGTACAAGTGAAAAAAAATCTAGTGCCGTAAATATTTTTTGTTGTATTATTAGTTCAATTAAGTTTCCTATAATCTCGTCTACATTTTTCGGCGCCTCGTTCTCAGGTACTGTAGCTTTGTTAATGTGCCTCTCTTCTAGGCAAATTCTGACTCCCGTCTTTCTTTTACAACAATAGGATTTAATTACACCGCAACACTTCTCTCTCTTATTCCCTCATTAATCTTTCCCCCCAGTAGTTTCATTAACTCGTTCCCTCATTAATTATTCCCCCAGTAGTCTCATTGACTTGTCCCCTAAGTGATTACTGTGCAGGATAATTATGGTCGGCAAGGGGTATCGTCAGTGACGTTAATCCGAAACAAAATTCTATAACAGAATGAGTTGGACGCGCGAACACATTCGAAAATTAAAAAAATACCTGCTCTAGCTAGGAGCGCTCGTGGTCATTAATTAAGTCATTTTCTTTGCTCTCATTGGGCTTATGACCCCACTCGCGTCATCCCCCTGACTCTAGGACGCACACAGTGTATTTTGGTTCTATTCCGCCGTCAACATCATCCGTGAGTGCAATTTCCTTACCCCCACCAAAACTCATAATATCTCTGGAAAAGTCAATCACCCCATCATTCTCCTTTTAAGAAATCAACCCCCAAAAATTAGATCGTGTTTTAAATCCTCTATAACTAGCCAAGGGACGTCAAATAAATGATCTTGTACCTGAAACGAGATAAGGGCCTGCTTATTAATAGGCTTACTTCGTTTATTTCCTACCCCGATGACATAACACTTAGCAGTGGGCAGTGTTGGCACGGGCACTTGTTCACTTATAAGGCGAGAAAATAATTTTAACGAAATGGCACTGATTTCACTGCCTGTGTCGACCAATGCACGGACAGAAATTCTATTTAATTTAAATTCTAAAACAGGACATTTCTGGACACTCTTTGACTTGATTAGCCTCCCCATTGCCAAAATCGTGGAAGGCGTAATCTACAGATGTCGTTTCATCGAATGGTATCTCTGCCACAATTCGTTTGGGACCCAGATGACCCAAACGGTTCTAGTTTGACGAATTTGTTCTTACATTGTAATTGACACTAGTACCGGAACCGTTTCCCTCTGTCGAATTTTCCGGTCTCCCCACGGGCGGTTCAGAAGGCGGTCGCCTCTCATTGTAAACTTGCCATGCTTGTCCCAACTACCTTCCAAAATTTGCTTTTCAAACTCGTAGCGGGCTTGGTCCCCCCAGAATTTATCCACGAATCTGTGTCGGAACTCCTCATAACTGCTCATGAACGGATTGGTTGCTGTCAACCAGTGGGCGGCGTTACCGCGTAACAACTCCGGCATGAACCAGGGTTTGAGCGAGGAGGGAACCGATTTAGTTAGAGCCATAGAATTTTCGGCTCGATCTAATAAAAATTTGGGGTTCTCGTCCGGAGATCCCGAAAAGCAATGATTTTGTGGGGGCGCCCACGAAAATCGCAAGCCTGCCTCTGCCGTGGGAGAGCTTCCTACGATTTTTTCTCTGTCCCTCTCTAAAGCCTCTTGCACTAAAATTTTGACATTCCGGTCTATTTCTTCCCTAATTTTAGATTTGTTTCCCCTCACGTATTCCTCTTGCGCATTTCCCATAGAATTTACTTTTTCCTGTATTTGGCTAACCTCCGAGCTTAATTTCTTGTCGATCTTATTAATGTTCTCATTTAGCTCCTTTTTGACGTCGGTTACGCTCTTTTCTAGGGAGTCATCTAGGCCCTCCATTTTATTTTCGAAACCCCGTAGCCTACGGTCCATTTCGGTTTCTAGTTTGTCAAAGTTGACTTTCGTTTCGGCCCTCGAGTGGCCAAGCTCTTCGGTCACTTTCCCTACCCGGCTTTCGATTTCCGCGCATCTCTCCCCTACCTCGCATCTGAAAGTTTTTATTTCTTGACCGAGCTGTTTTTCGAGATGGCCTACTTTCTCCGCCTGCGAATCGAAACATTTCTGCAATTGGTCAAATCTTTCGTCGCATTTAGCTTCGTGTTCCGAAAAACGTTTAATGAATTTCTCCTCCATTTCCCTAGCATTTTCTGCAATTTTGTTGACAATGGTTTCATTAAGTTCATCCTTAGTTTCCTGAATACTCCCTTTTAATTCCCTAAAATGTTTTTCCTGTCGCGCCTCCTGAATTTTCCTATCTTCCTGTTGCTCCCTAAAATTTTTCTTATTTTCCTCCCATCGCTCCTCCTGTTTTTTCCTGTTTTCCTCCTGTTGCTCCCTAATAATTTTCATATTTTCGTCCAGTCTCGCCGCCTGTTGCGCCGCCTGAATTTGCATCGATTTTAGAATTTCCGCTAAATCGGTTTTACTGTCGCCTTGCGCCGGTGGGTCACTCGAACTGTCTGAGCCTGCTAGATCGACACCTGATTCGTCAAGCATTTTTACTGAGTTCTCTTGTTCACTTAGTTTACTATTATACCGCACACGCAAACACCGACACACGCAACACAGTACAAAGACAATAAACACAAAAACACAAACAACAAATACATCAATCAGAGTCCACAAATTATTGACCCTCCTACAACTTTCTTCCATCCATTTATTGCGGTAACTTGTGATTTAAGCTGTCGCAATAGAATTTTGAAGGAGCTGAACCAAAAAAAGTTAATAACAAAATATTTCATGAGCAATCTGACTTCCTAATCTCGGGGTCGCTTACTGGGGTATTTAACAATACTAATCGAGCCCCACTTGGGAAAGCCAAATGTAATAATCATAAGACTGCTCGGGGGAGGGCGCCAGGTTCAGCTCCTGAAATATAACTGGATGGAAGAGTTGGGAGGTCAATGAATCAGCACAGAGTCATTTGTGAAAAATAATAATTTATTCCTGGCACCAAAAGCTGCCAGGGAACTTATATGTCGCAATGGGCGACGCAATTTTCAATTGAATTTACTTTGTGGACTGATTGTCCTAATTACTAGTTGCTAATTCTTTTACAGTTAACACATCATGCATACTTTTTGATGAAGCGTGCTATTCATCACTTGAAGTTTGCAGGGCCTGAGCGCGGCCACTTATAATTTCTCGTCGTTACGGTCGTTCGGCGAGACGGATTCGTCTCATAGTTCTTTCACCAGTGGTTGTGCTGTCCTCACGGGCAGGCCGGGGTGGCGGCTACGGGCGGAGGCGTAGGCCGTCCCAAGTGCGGGCCGGGGTGGCGGCCTCGGGCGGAGGCGTCGGCTGTACCAGGTCGTTGAACTTCAGCGGCGCGTCTCTCTGCAGGTCGCCAGATCGAACAGGCTCAGCGGGTTGAATGGCCACGGGCGTTGATGTAACGCGGTGAGCAGTCACTGGGCTCGGCGCGTGAGGCGGCAAAGGCTACTGGGCCGATGCGGAAACAGCGCGGGATCAAGTAGTCTTCCGCCCGAATTTTCTCCGCGACAAGTCCGCAGTCTTGTCCTAATTATTCCGATTCTGGGAAAGTCTTTCCCAAACTCGCGTCCCGATCGTAAGTAACTGAAGTAGTTGAAGTGACTGACGTGACCGAAGTCTCTCAGAAGTAAGTGAAGTAAGCTTGAGAAGTCCTCTCAAGTGCTCTAGTGCTCAAGTCCCCCCGTGCTCTCGTCTCCCAGTCTAGTCTCTCAAAAAATACTTAAGTGCCTTAGTTCTAAAAATCTTTAAGTGTCTGTCCTTGATTTCTACTGTGCATCACGTTTTATGAGAAATTCCCTTTCCCCTTCCCCAAAATGTTCCTAGCTCTGGGTTATCCCTTCCCCCCTGGTGAAGCTTCCCATTGGCTAAGGGTGGCTGCGTCGCAGAATTTTGATTAGCCAATCATGTGGCAACTTTCCCGTATTTTTCCGTCGATGTTCTCAGTCTAATACTGGATTCTTTCTCTCGCTCGCTCCTCCCTTTGTTAGTTGTTCCAGAAGCTGCTCGCAGCTGTCCGGACACGTGAGCTTGTAAAAGCGCATTTCACGGACCATCTCGTCCGGCATGTGCTAAACGACAGCCTACTGTATTTATTTGTACGCAGCCCTTTCGAGGATTCTGGTGTCTTCCCGGGCGCGTGTCACTTTCGTCAGGCTTTGTTCGGAAGGGGATGGCTGAGGCCGAGAAAGGGGTTTCGATTATGACGCGTCGTAAATGTGTCTTCCTCGCCTAATGGACACCCGGCCCAACCCATCGGGGCCCGGCGTTCCCTGGTCGCGCGGCGGGAGAACGGACGCAGGGGCGTTCTTTTGTCCCAGGAGAAGGCCGGCGAAGGGGCAGCAAGTATTTTTATGGGGGGCTAATAAACATTCCGCCTCTGAAGACAGGGGGGGGGGCTGGGTGCGTTCGGGGCTGGCCCGATGCGCGGTCGGGGGGTGGGCGGCATGACGAAAGAACCTTCGCTGCAAGAGCCTCCCCTCTTGGCCTACTTCTGTGCCGCAGCGCGAGCTATTCCCAGCTGCAGGAATTATTGATTTGTTATTGGCGACGTCATAATAAAATTATATTTAATTAATCGGTGACGCCACAGTATATGATTGTAAAAATTAAGCATTGTGATTGTAATTTCGACAAACGTTTGCGTATGTGTTGTAACTAATAGCTAAAGCAATTTGAGTAATTCCTGAAAAAAAATTCTTGTTATATTTGATATTTTTGTGAAAATAAATGTGACTGCATTCTGGTTGTTTTGAGTTCTAATTTGCTTCTGATGTTACAAAATCGTGAATACAATTTAAAATAATGTATTTTTATTTCTTATTCAAATTAATTAGATTAGTCATCCCTATGATTTAATTTCTACCGTCAATGTTTCCACCAGACAATATTCAATTTGCATGACGTAATGTTGGTCAGATCAAGTTTTCAAGAAGTAGCATCATACCTGTACATCTCGACATTTTTCTTTCTCGTATATTGCGTATAAAAATATTTGTAAAACTACCTGAAAAATGAAAGTAAAAAGGTGGAGTAATTTTTTTAGAACTTTTCGAAAATAATGTGAATGCTTCATGTAAAGTACCTACTCCAAAAAAATACCCGTTTCAAATTCAAGGATCCGTAAGATCATCTAGATCGATCGGATTAATTTTGGTGAACGGTTTAGGCGCTGGTGTTGTTCACATACGGACACATGGACGAACAAACGCAAAGAGGGGCTGTATGAACGTTTAAAATTATTAAGGACCCCCAAAACTGGATTGTGACTATATTGCGTATACGAGAAAATGTACTTCTTACGTTCAAGATTTCATGAATAGGAGCATGGAAATTCTAACTTTTCGATGTCAGTTTCCCGCAAAACGTGTGTTTTCTGTCAAAATATCAACATTATCCGTCGCAGCATGTCATAACATTTTCTACGCAAAGCCCACAAGAAAAGAAAGTAAAAATACGAATCATTAATAATACAGGACGAGGTCATAAAATTGAACTCTTCGTATTTTCGAAATTCCAGTGGTTTTAACAAACATCGAAAAATATTACATTCTATTTCGCAAAAACTACTAGCAGTTTAAAAAACGAATTGCACATGACACCACATAAAGTTCTGATTTTGAAGAAAAAAATTGATTAAGAAAACAATGTACATATTCTATCTTCAATAAAGCATGAGGGGGATTAAAAAAATTGTATTGATGCAATTTTCGAAACTTTAGAGGAATTAATGATTAGATTGTCTATTCAAGAAAAATATTGTAGACCTTTTCGAGAAGATTTTGAAAATATTATCGGTGCTTCATGTAAAATACCCCCAAAAATTAAATATTCCGTTTCAAACCCGCAGAATCACGAGTTCCCCCCATATAAATTAGAAAATTTCCTTTTTGAAGAAAATCCAGTGTATGATATTGTAAAGGAAATAATCTCCACAAAAGTTTGTGGAGATTATTTCCTTTACAAACTTTTGTGGAGATTATTTCGTTTACAATACCATGGATTACCACAAGATATCTGCTACCACCACGGAATTTATCCAGTGTATGATTTTGATGAAAATCCTGGTCAGACAGACGGACGGACAAACGGACAGATAGACGGACATCTTTGAAACCCTTTTTCAATGTCGCGATCCCTTCCAGTGTCAGGGTTTTCGCGTACATCTTGTCACAATTTTTTTGCAGCCTTACGTAACTCTATGTCACTGATATAGTCCGTATGTAATGTTACGCATACGAGAAAGTAAAAGTGAGTAAAAGTAAAACTAAAAATATACATCAGATATCTCTCCCGTCGCTAATTTAATAAATGGATCTCATCTAGTTACTCTTTTTATTGTATAATCATGGATAGTTTTAATGTTTGACCATGGACCATCATTTAACCAGCTATTTCGCGGGCAATAATTTATTAAATGCCAGCTCCGTGTGGTCGCCCGGAAACCACAAGCCAAGCAGTAAACTGGAGCCCGCCCCCATCTAGGATCGATACGGTTGCCCTTTGGAGGCCAGCCCTCCCCCCTCCACCCATATCGAGGTACTCGGGGAGAGTCCCAAAGTGTTACGAGCAGGGCAAGGAAACGTCGTCATGAGTTATCTTATCAGCGCCGGAAGTAGTGCGGGAGACCTTGGGGGCGGTGACGTCCCGCCAGACAATCCGGCGCGAAAGCTCGTTTGCGCTACCACGTCCGGAGCGCGCGATCTCCATGGGCGGAAGCCGCGCGGGGCGGCTCGTGGCTTGGACGCTGCACTCGGCGTCCGGTCCAACCATGAAGCGCTCAGCCCACGGGCACTGGAGTAGCCTATTTAGTTCTTGCGTATGGCTGTGTATTTTGATTATGAGTCTTTGTTATTAACTACTGGTATTTGTAAACTTCGTTTATTAGTAAGTTAGCCTTATTAATAAAGCTATTATTTTATTATTATTTTTACTATTAGTATTGTATTAAATGCATTGTTTCATTAAATATATAATTATAAGAAGTAGTTGAATTGGAATGTCGTGTCTTGTTCTGAAGTGTAGTGCAATAGAGAAGTAGAAAGACAAGGGAAGTGTAAATGCAGTGAGGTGAAGTGGAGTGAAGTGTGTTTAAAAAGTTTAAAATTTATTAGTTAAAATATCTGTGCAGGACAGACATACAATGTATGTGAGTGTTTTATAGAGTTGATGCTTTTATTGTTTTTATTGCCTTTGTTATTATTATTATTATTATTATTATTATTATTATTATTATTATTATTATTATTATTATTATTATTATTATTATTGTTGTTGTTGTTGTTATTGTTTTAAAATGATTTAAAATTACATTTATTAACATTCTTAATTGCAATATATAAATTGTAGTGTTCTGCTTCTTGGTTGTATAAACCTACCGGCGGAAATAATAAATCTGTCTATCTATCTATCGATCTATCTATCTAGCTATATAGCTATCTCTATCTACATACCTATATATGATGCGTAATATGATATTCAATTAATGTTATGAAATATCTGCGCACGTTTTCTTGAGCTCTTGCTTTCGATATTTTGGGACCAATACTTTCAAACCAAATCTGTAATTCGTTCACCGATGCAAATCGAACATGGCTGGTTATGAAATGGTGCCAACAATGTTCTCGTTTCTACCTTTCATTCATGATTTAAATATGCGTAGTGAAAGAGACGGTCTGGAGATGTCGTAGCTTAAGAGAACTTTCGCGCCTCTAGCTTAAAAACATTGTCTTACTTTTTTAAAATTATTTTTATTTTATGGGACAGCATGATCATTAGCTACAGACAAGAATGCTAATGAATTCGGATTACAATTACATTTTACAATTATTACTATTGCCATCCCTATAACTATTTCTGAATAGAGTGAATCTTCACATAATTCTAAAATCGATGGCACTGGGCTGTATTTTCTGTTTATCCGTCATTTTATTTCCTGCGTGTGAGTGACGAGTATAAGAATATGTAAATGTGACTGATATGGCATAGATATATTCCGTTTGGTTATATTTATATCTATTTCTGACGATAGTCTAACTCCAGTAGAGTGCTGATATTGCAGAATCAGCCTTTTAGTATTGTAATTGGCCTGTATTTAAGATAAGATAAAATACATTTATTTAAACTGCAAATGGGTATAACCCGGTGTCAGCTAATTACATAAATAAGATAATGTAGCCAATATGTAAATTATATAATAATAATAATAATATCAATAATAATAATAATTAAAATAACATTAAACAAAAAATAATAATCATATAAAAACTGATTCATAAAACATTAAATTACCTTAAAAAAGAAACTTCTAACTCCGCAATGAATGTTTGTTCAATTAAGACCACACTGCACGACACCTTACTTCACAATATATCACTTACGCATCACTCTATAACCTATTATTCTCATTTAAGTCACTCATTTACTTATCGAGTCATTTACAGTTTATACTGTTTATGTTTCCTCTGCAATGACCAGTATACTATTGAAATTACTTATAATTCTTACATTAAGGTCATTTTTGTCGTAATATGGCAGAGGATTTCTGATGGCAGAATATTTCTGTTTGGCAGGGTTCACGTGTATTAATATTGTATGAAATATTTTCATTGCTCAATGAAACCACTTCCTTCTGACTAAAACACTTCAAGTCAAAGGAGTGAGGTGAGGTTTTAAAAACTCCGAAGAAAGCCAAGCACGTCGTTCAGGAAGTACGCATTTAAGATCCTACATAGTTTTCCATCAATCGATTAATTTTTCGTGTGCACGTCAGTGCAGTGAAATTCGAGAATTTGTAATAGGAACATAATGTAAGTTTTCATTTTCAATGCAGTAAATGCTGAAAGCGAAAACACTTCCTTCGCTTCTCGAAACAAGAGCAGAAATAAACGGTTTAGTAATATCAGCCATCTTATCAGGCCAAGGGATCCAAGCGAAGGAAACTAGCGCGCTGATGTAGCCCGCCAACCTAAATCATATCCCCCCCTCGCCGCCTTCGAAGGAGTTGGAGCGAAGGGGTCGTCAAAGGGGGGTGGGGTGGGGGCGACGCTGCCACTGTGCCCAAGGGAGCCCGCGGAGTGACAGACGCCTAACTTCCTTGCCGTCGCCCCCGCCCCCGCCACGCCGTCGACGACTCCGACAGCTGCCGGCGGCGGCCCGCGCCGTCGCCTCCGCGCCACCCTCTCTGTCGTCTGTGGGTGCCTCTTACCTCCGCCCTCTCCCGCCCTCCTTGCCCCTCTCCAGCACACTCTCTGGAGTGTTCGTCGTTCCGGCAACTCCGCGGTTGTGCTTCGTTGCCGGATGCGTCAACTCTTTAGCTATGTTCCTCCTCCGCCCGCTGCTCTCTAACGCGCTCTGGCTTCTGCATCGGTCCGTGAACCCTGCTCCGCTCCCGTTAGCGTTCGGAGCTCATTGGGTCATAAAATGTTCTTAGGAATGTAGTTCATGGAATTTGATCAGTGTGAAGAAAAATTAAACCAACCATTAACGAAGATGGCAATGAAGACTACTCTATTGTTTTCTATCACAACAACAAACGATTTAATTTTTCTATTCACTCCGCCATAATCCCGTGAACTATATTCCTAATTCTACACCATGTTCGTGAATTCTACAATGAAAAAAATAAACTGAATATTCACTGGTTGATACGGTGGCGTTTAAATCTTTATGAGAAATCATTATGAGAAATATTACGAACGTTTAGCTTACGTTTTGCTTTTGGATTCCTTGTAAATAGCTCTTAGTTTGCGAAGATCCTTAATTTTTCTATGAAACTATTCTGTGATATAATTTTGAAATGTTATTGAGAAGCTTTTAATAAAGTTTATTATGTAGAGGGGGTCGATACCTTTAGATCTAATAATTTTATCATTCAACTTTATGCATGACAAACAAAAATAACAGACGAACAATGTATTTACATTTATTTAGACATGTATACGACATGTAATTAATCCATTTAGTATTAAAATAATTGTAAATGGAATTTCTGCAAATCAATATAAATAAAATTATATTACAAAACGTTTTTGGTTCTTCAACAGTTTTGGGATGCTTTTCTGTATGATAAACGACCTTGACCTCAAATGTTGGAATTGCCCCTTTCCCCTGATGTCTTCAGATTTAAGACTGTTGTATGTTTCTTTATTACTTTAAACTAGTTGGCCAATTCGTGTTTGCCAAGACTATGGGTTTTCTGGTTAGCTCCCAATTTCTAAAGAACTATACTTATGTAGCTGCATACTTTGGAATACTTTTCTTAATTAAATAAGATGTTAGTTAATTTCGAGCTTTGTAAAATTTATCTACGCGTTAAAAGAAGTCACTTTCGGAGAGTATGTATCATATTGCTTCCACTTGTCATTAGTGTAGCTTACATATTTTAAAACGTGTCATTTCAATTTAATTTTTCATTCAGTTTATCGCCTACCTTTCGTTTTTAGTCATAAGTATTAATTTGCAGAAAAAGTATTTTAAATCACGACGATAAAAACATTCTTAATCATGTTAGCAACCGTTTTCCTCTGCAATTTCAACACCGCTTCATTCCGCACCCACATCCTGTTACATTTCCTTCGTAACCACCACAGCGCACTTCCCTGTTGCTTTCGTCCCTCCATCCTGCCCACCACGCCCCACCAAGTCACCCCCTCACGCGCCCATTTCCACCCGCCCTACCTCATCCCGGCCCGCCTAGGCGGGCGGTACACTCCCTCTGCCCCGTGCTCCCTCCCACGCCCTTCTCGCCAGGCTCCAGCTTCCCCCTCTGCACCCCGCCCCAGTCCACACCCTCGTCATCACTCCACCCCGTACTGTCTCTCTCCGCACCACGAAAAGCCGCCCCACCCTCCCAGTCTCCTCCACACACACCCTCGCTCCGCCCAGTTAAGCTCAGTCACACTGCTCCTCACCCCTCCCCTTCCCAACCTACCCTCCTCAACGCTCCTGTTCCCTCTCCTCTCCTCCCCACTCTTCTCCTCTTCACCCTACCTCACATCATTCTAACCTTGCCCTCCTCTCCCTTCCTTTCCTTACCCCTCCCTCCTCTCCCTTCCTTTCCTTACCCCTCCCTCCTCACCCTTCCCCACCACATCCTCATCTCTCCCCCCTCAAACCTCCCTTCTTCACCATTCCCATCATCGCTCTTCCCCTCCTCACCCCCGCCCATCCTCATGTCCCCCTCCTATTCCTTCCCTTCCCCCACCACATCCTCACATCGTCTTCACCCCTACCCTCCTCGTCCCTCTCCTCCTGACATTGCACCTCACCTACCGACCCTCTTCGATCGGAATCGCATTCCTACGCACTGTCCCATAATCCCACTCCTTACTCGTTCCACTCCTCCTCTGCCTCGCCCCTCTCCGCCCCCTCCCCCGCCCCGCGTCGGCGCCGCGCCCAGGTGCAGGCGCCTAAGCCCCGCCGCGCGCGCGATCACTCGCGAAGGCGACGCTGTTGCCGCCGCCGCCGCCGTCTTTTGTTCACGGCGACGCGACGCGAGGCGGCGCGAGGCGGCGCTCTGGGGATTTGGTGTCACGGCGCGGGGGCCACTAATTTCGGCGCCGCGCAGCCACGTGGCGCGACGAAATCCCTCGCGCCTTCGAGAAGTGGAGGGAGGCCGATCGGTGGTTTATTAATGAGGAAGGACTTGCGTGTAGAAGCTTAGATCTATTACTCTATTGTTCATTCCATTATTGCATATATGCAAAAGGAATATACGCCCATATTCCATACACATAATAATAACGTGTTTTTCTATTTATAACTGTTTCCTAACATGAAGTTCTAGCTCGACTAGTGGCAACATTCCACACTTTCTAAATCATTGTTTTAAACGTGAAAATAGCATCATACGGATTGCCAGCTTAGAAGACATTCCCATAATGTCGTCGCGTGAATTATAGGCCCGTCGTGGCAGAATACTTCCTCGCAAAATGCAAATTCCCAAAATATAACTTAATAATTTATTTTTTAAGCGAAAATTTCTTTATACTGAATCCCTAGCGTTTCTGACAACCCATGCTACGGGATGAGGAACGCCACAAAAAATAGTCCAGAGGTTTCGTTTTATAGATTAGATCGAAAAAATCGTGTGTTCGAGTTATCGAGTTATGCATGACTTATATGTGGCGGGTTCATAAGCATATTATAATTTTAATATTTTATTAATAAATACGTGGATGGTCTCCAATACAACTTCAGTCATCAGTTCATGTACGAATCGAGCATTCCTTGCCGGCAGGTTCTGCGTGGGCGACCGCTTCTACCTGTGCGACAACAAGATCCTGTGCGAGTACGACTACGAGGAGCGGCTGGTGTTCGCGCACTTGGCGGTGTCGCCGTCGGGGCTGGCGCTCGCCAAACGCCAAGCGGCCACGCCTACCGGATCGCAGGTGAGCGGCACGTCTTGCTTCAGATCTGAAATAGTAAATCACTAATATAAAGGTGGTTGTGAATGTTGGCACAAGAGAGTAGAAGTTAAAGTGTGACTGAAACTTTTACAGGATATCCTAGAATATATATTACAAATTTCTAAAGCATGTAGATTTTTCAAAGATATTCGTTTTTTAATGAAAATGTGGTATAAAATTACCCTAAAATACATGAACTACACTTACGGGGCTGATGTAACCTTAGTAGTTGACGCGCCCGGAATCACGAATCAATCAATCAGAAGAATGTAACATTAATTCTGAAACATCATGTACAGAAAATTTCTAATTTTCGAATGTCATTTTATTACAAAACTTTTAATAAGCATTGAGTATTTTCTGAGTGACTCGCTTGTTTGTTAATGTGAAGTCTGTGCATGATCACCCTGTGTCCGCTGTTAGGCACTTCATTAGCACGTGAGGTGTCATACATGACACGTTTCTTTTTTATTGTAACTTACAGATAAGTTTAGAGTATAACAGGTTAAAAGTGCTCTTCTTTCATTTGTTAATTTACTGAGACGGACACAGTAAGGTAAAAGTACTCTATGAGATCTGATTACCTGGGTTCAGAATAGTACCCACCACGAATTTCCGATATGTTCCTGATTTAGTTCTGACGGAGACGTAAGGAGTACTAAAATATCGCATTACTTTCACAAGTTTTCAATTTTCTTGAATGTCAACTTGGGCTTTCGTTGCACATGTTATGCACATTCAAGATGCCGTGTTTTAATTTATTTTTCTATCTGGAGCAGAATTCTAGCGGCCAGCACGTAGCTTGGTTGGTAGTTTTCCCTGGTCTCTTCTACCAATATCAGGTGAACCTCGGAGCGGTACCTTAAGAAATGGGCCACGGATCTCGCGCTTTCTTTCCTACATCATTGCTGTCCAACTCGTCTCCGCTTGGATACAGCCACACACACACACACACACGTAGACATCACTTACAAGCCATACACTATCACATAACTGGAGACCAGTCGTAAGGTTTGGATTTATCCCGGCTGGGGTGGTGCACCGCCCACTGAGATACATGAAGGGGAGAAACTGCTACATGCTGTAAAGTATGTCTGCTCTCAATATCGCCTTTTATCAGTGTAGATCTTGGCTTTGACATGCACTACATTCACAGGAGTAATGACCAATTTATTTGACACGCCCGGAAATACGAAATATTCACTCACTCTCATCAATCTGGGTCTTTGTTAAAAGTAGTTTATTCAATTAGTTTATAATGTTAAGCTTTATTGCATGAGTACATGTTTTGAAAACAAGCGTCTTAGGAGCGAGTTTCAAATTTGTACGAAAGCGATAAAGCAAAGATTATAAAGGAGTTGCATACGCTATTTTTATTTGGATAACAGCATTATCAAGAATAATATGAGAATCATACTTAATTTTTCAAAACATCTTTCTTGTGACGTCACGGGTATTTTACATCTGTGCAACAAGTCGGTAGTCGGCTGTTCCGTTGACCTCTAGGACCCCAAAATTTTCTTCTGCGATTGGCGGCACGTGTGATGACGCAATCATTCGAGCCGTAAATGTTAATACGTCATGATTTATGTGTCTTAAGATGTCCCTTTTATGAACGATTTCTTGCAACAGAGAAGTTCGTTTATAATACTGGTATTCAAAAAAATAGTTTACGTAACAAGGGCGTGAAACAGGTGATTCACGCATGAGTCTAGTTTGCTCGGACGACAAAGAGACGAGTGTGAGAATCACCTCCCGCCCGTGTTGCTTATACTATTTTTAACAAGCCGTGATTGAAACGAAACGCGAGATACCTCACTTGTACGAGAAACGAGAAATACCTTACTTGTACAATAGTAAATGGATCCTAGTGAGTGTCATAACACTGTTGTTTGTAAATAATAAACAAAGACGTTGTCAGAAGTAAAGACAATTGTGAATCGTTGTAGATATTTTGAACACACTTCTCAGTGTTTCGCGCACTGCGGAAAAAGTAGCTGTTTCGCACACGGAAAACAAACACGAGAAACCGCGTTTCGCGCACGGCGTGTTAAAAAGTATTATACGCATCGTAGGTCAGCCTAATTTAGCTTCTGTTCGAATCCATGTGTCTTTGAATGGGCACCCGGCCGCGCTCCCGCTAGCGCCCCGCGCTGCAGTTCCCGGGCGCAGGCGGAGGCCGCCCCAAGGCGGCGGCGGGGCGAGGCCGCGCGAGGGACCGATCCGGGCCATCGGGGCTCGTTCTGAATCATTGCGCCAATTTTTCCGCAGTCTAATTGCCGCGCCCCGCCGTGACGAGGATGATTATGTAACCCGCCGTATTTCACGGCCTCTGGGCCCCGGTGGGGAGGCTAATGGGCCCGAGAGCGCCGCCCCCGCCCCCGCCCCGCCCCCGCCCGGCGCCGCCGCGCCTGGCGCGCTGCTCGATTCGCCGTGACAAACGGCCCCGCGCGATCGGCTGCGGGCCACCCCGCCGGCGTCTCCGCTCCTCCTCCCAGCTCCTCTCCCTTCTCCCCCCTCGCCCCTCGCCTACCCCTTCCCCCTCTCAGCCAAACCGGGAGAGGTGGCTAAGGGCATCAACTGATGTCATTGCCGGTCCATCAGTCTGAGTCTGAACGGGGGCTGATTTTCGACACCAGCTACATAGTTAGGTCGAGTTCAGTGCTTGCTGAAGGAGAATAGGCTGCTCTGATCAGTATTTTCCGTGGTTTCTACGGTCAGCGCCAGGCGAATGCCGGAGCAGTTCCCTAACAAACGGGCCACGGACCGCGCGAGATATTTCCTTCCCTTTCGTTGTCCTATTCTCACCCCTTCCCTACAGACACTTGCACTGGCATGCACTACATTAACACACATGCCGGAATGTCGATCGGGGGTTTAGAGCTTGTCTGTGCTGGGACGGTGCCTCGCTGTTGGGAAATAGCTGGTTGGTAAAACTTCGCTAGCCGGCAGGTTAATCGCCATCCAGCGAGGGAAGATCACCGCCTCTTCGCAAGGGAATAATTCACTACACCTACAGGACGAATGGTCTTAACTGACAGTGCCCAGAATCACTAATCGATCAATCAATTCCCTCCCCCAATCTTCTCAACACGCCCGCCTCACAGGTGAACATCTTCTCGCCGCAAGGATCCTAATTGCGGCTTCGCTCGTCTGTTGTTCTCTGAATTTTGACGTTGATTGTTCTTCGTTTATTTACTACATATTTTATCTATGTGTTTGCGTAAAATTTATTCACTTCTTTGCGTTCTTCTACTCGCGTTGTCTTCACCTTGATGGAAAAACTGTTTTGTTCTTTCGCCCATCTGATGGTTTTAGCTTTGTCGTCGTTTGCGGTTTTCCGTTTAGTCCTCTCCATTGACATAGTATTTTATTATTTCCTTTCTTCAATTCGCGTTGTCTTGGTTACTCTCGCGCTCGTAGGAATTTTGGGATATTTCAACGATTGTGGTTTGTTTGCTTTCTTCTTGTTGTTAACATGTTATATTCTTCTCGTCGTTTTCCTAACCGCACTTTCTGTCTTTTCAGTAATCTTGGTTGCCCTCGCGTTCGTCTTGGGGTTCTAGGTTTTTCGATTTTGTTTTCGATTATTTGTCTCCCATTTACTTGCCTCATTCCCGTCTATTTTTTCTGCTCCCGTTTATTACTCGTGCCTATTCTTCTTTAGTCTATATTGCTAAACAAAATCGTGTTTATATCATTTTCTAATCATTTTACTCTTCCCTTAAATCCGAATGTTATGCATATTTCAATTATTCCTATTCCTTTTATTATTCTGTATCATCTTCCTAATTTTTTCTTGTCTTATTTGTCCCTTAATAGACTATTTGCATCAGCAAATTCGCTCGTTCCTAGTTTCTTGCCTCATTTCTGAATCCAAATTACCTATCATTAGAAGTCATAAGTTCTAAATTTCATAGCATTCTTAGATTGGCACATTTATGGCGAGTTTTTACTGTCTATTTAATAATTCAATTTTGATCATTCCTTCTCTAAATGTAAGTAAAAGAGATTAATTCAGTTTATTTATTTTGTGCGCGTGAGTTTTTCATTTTTAAACTACACGAGATATGTCGGTGTATTACAGAATTCGCATTTAGACAGTTGCGCATTCAAAGCGGAAATTTGCTTTACATAGTTTATTAACCTCTGGCGTATGATAGAATTTCATACTCTCCCGTCCCTCACTCTCTCTCTCTCTCGACCCCTTCTCTTGATTGTTTTTCAAGTGATCAGGTGTTGTATTAGAAATTCATATGCACAAAACTGTGTATACAATATTATTATCAGTGGAAACGAAGTAGTTCCGATCACATCGTTGTTGGAATTCTGAACAATAATATTGTTATTTCAAAATGAAATTTCTTGTTCTCTTCAATGAAATGATTGTTGAGCAGCATAGATTGGATGGCATCCTCTTTACTACACAAGCATTTAATTTCCACTCCACCACACAAGGTCACACAGAGCTTCCTCTGCTAGCGCGTGCTCGGGGGAATCTTCGTATTTGAATATACAAAACATATTCCAAGTAATGACAAAACTGTTGCGGTTTTTATCTTGATCTTCGCTTTCCACCCTTCCGCATTTCCATATTTTTTTTGGATTACTTAAAGATTGAATATACTGATTTGTCACAAGTAGTATGTATTGAGATATGATGGTCATTTCAACTAAATTTAAGGTTATGTCATACCACAGGCAAACGGATATTTTGCTGTCAATTGTTTTTTCGGTATCAAGGACACACAAAACAGGATTTCTAGCTACACCACGCTTTCGAGTTTTTTTTCTTAATTTAGCAGCATGAGTTATCCACTTTTTTGTTATCAGGACTGAACAATGAATTTTTTTCTGCCGAAAATCTGCCGTTTTTTCGCAGAATTACATAATTTTCCCTATACTTCGCACACTTCTCCGTATATACGTTCGTATATGGAAAAGTAAAAATTAGTTCATATTTTACAAGAAGTGTAAATATCTTTCCAAGTAATTTAAGTAAAAATTCTACACATTAAAAAAATAAATTATAATGTAAAACACGTGATCGATCAAATTAGCAAGGGAAGAGACGAAAAATCAATTTCTATTTAAACGGAAAACTCAGCACGTTAGTTCCTTATTCTTTGTCAGAAGTGATTTTTTGTGGGTGGGTGCAGAGAGGTAATGCACCCCGTGTGAGAAAGCAGCGGCGGCAGCTGCCTCAAAGGGCGAGGAGCGCGCTGCAGCAGCGGTGCCTCCGCGGGCGCACTAATCGCGGTCCGCCGGGAGCGCAATTACACTCGTTCCGGGCGGCAGCGGGCGCCGGCGCGTCCAGGGGGCGGGGCGGGGCGCGGCGCCCGAGGATTTGTGCTCGGAGGGAGCGAGAGGCGATCGGGTGGGGCGGGGCGGGGCGAGGGCCGGCCGACGGCCTGCTAAACAGTCGCCGCACGCGAGCCACTGGCGTCGTAATGGGGCGGGCGCGGCCCTGCCCCGCTTCGCTCCTCCCCGCCCGCACCCATCGCCCCACACCCCTCTTGGTGCTCCGCCAGCACCAACTCGCCTGCCCCGCCCCGACTCGACCGAACCCGTCCAGTCCGACCTTGCCCGCCCACGGCCTGCCTTTCACCGCTCCTTCCTGCCCCACCTCTCCCCGCCCCGCTCATCTCCATCTGCCCAGACACGCGTGTCCCCGCCTGACCTGCCCCACCGTGCACCTCCCCATCACGTTTCCCCCACACTTGTACTCACCTCTTCTCCTTGCCCCATCCAGCCTCGCTCCTCTCTGCCCTCCCGTCCCGCATCTCTCAGCACGTTCCCCGCCCTACCGCCTCGCTGCCCTCCGCCCCCTTCTACTCGCCACGCCGCACCCACTCTCCCTATCCCCACTTCCCTGCATACCCCTAACCCGTGTCTTACCTGCTGTCCCCGCCGTGCGCTCTTCCGCCCCGCTTCGTCCCGTCTCCCCTCGCCCCGTCACGCGTCTTCTCGCACTTCACCGTTTCCAACTGCCTCGCCCCTCCAAGCTCCGGTTGGCCCCGCACCACCCCACCCCCTCACCCCGCCACCCACCGCCTCCCCGCTTCGTGTCTCCCGGCCCTACTTCACCCCGCCCGCTCCGTCGGATGAAGTTCTCGTTCCGCAACAGCCGGCCCTTCCTCACCTCCGTTTGCCCTCCCCCTCCCCGCACCCCCTCACAAGAACAGAAGCAGGTGGCGCTCTTCCCAGCGACGCCCGCGCCCGCGCCGGACAAATGACACGCGATCCCGCGGGATTGAGCGCTCAGCGCCCCGCGCGGCCGCCCGGAAAACCGAGCGCGGCGGGCCCGCGTCGCCCCGCGTCGCCCCGCCCACCCCTGGGCGCCTGCCGGCCGGCCGGCCTGCCGGCTCGCGCGGAGGGCGGCGTGGGCGGCGGCGGCGGGGGAGAGGAAAAGAATGGTGGGAATTAACGCGGCTGATTAATGACATTAGTCGCGCGGCACAACAGCGCGCAGATAACGTGTTGCGTGGCGCGCACGTGATAAATACGGCGCTGAGTCGGGCTAAATCTGCGGCCGTTTGCAACGCGGACAAAGTGGCCACATTTTTACGCGGCTCAGCCGAGCGTGTGTGCAAGCGCGAGCGAGCGAGCGCGTCGCGGCGCCGCGCGGAGCGGGGCGGGGCGGGGCGGGGCGGGGCGAAGAGGAGCGGGCAAGAACGGGGGATGCCGGACCACACCCGCTCCCGCTCCCGCCCCCGCGCGAGCGCTGAACAAACGGTGCACGGCTGCTGACCGCAGGAGATCGCGGCGCGGGTCGGGGACGCATATATCTCACGCGGCCTCGCAGCCCCCCCCCCTCACCCCCCGTGTCCCCCTCCGGGCCCCTCCCACGCAAATCAAAGCGAGAGGGCAATGAGGACGCGCGCACTTGCCGGCGCGTCCCCCGCGCGCAGATTCGACAGGTTTCCAGGCGCGTGTAAATGGGCGCTCGCCCGAGCGGCGCGGCGTCACGCGAGTTATGAGGGAGGGACGGGCGGCGAGATGTGGCACGAGTGGCGACGCGAGGCAACAGCGATGAAATACAACGCTTCAAGAATACAGTGGCAGGCAAGTAAGATTTTCCCTCAGCCATAGTGATGTACAGAGGTGGTACAGTTATATTACGCCTTTATTTTGCACCAGTTATGGATTGGGCAGCTATTGACTCTTTTATTACTTCCTCGGTACAGAGTAGAAAGTTACGTAATGCTGCGAGAAAAAAGGGCGAATTTTCTTGAGAAGAACTCTTATTACTGTGTTCTGGCAACGAAAAAGAGGATAGATCCAGTTGCTAAATTTAGAAAAAAATCCTCTTAACACATGGTGTAAGCAAAGTCCATGTTTTGTGGGTCCTTGAAAATCGATTGACAGCAAGACGTCAGTCCGTCTGTGAATAACGCCAGAGGTTAAACCGTTCAGCCATTTTTCTCCAAAATTGACATTCCTCTATCTATCTGGCTGATTTCACGGCCTTTTGAATTTATAATCGATATTTTAATTTGGGAAGGGGGTACTTGAAATCCTGCGACAGTTTCCATATGTTTAAAAAAATGTCTCCATTAAATTTTCTTGATGGCTAGTACGAAGGACTTTTAATGCTGCAGGCCTCATGTTCGTTAAAAACCCTAATTTTTTGAAAATTGCAAAAGTTAAACATTTTTTTCGGATTCTTTCTATAACTACAATTATGAAGATGGAGATATTTTCCCTTAAGGAAATATGTTCCTTAAAGATAGATATTGAAATAAGATCGTGAATAATTCTTCGAAAATTTGAGTAATTTGAGTTTCCCGTAATTTTGCGTGGAAAAAATTGAAATGGAAAGCATGTTATACATCACATACATCCCAAAAGAAATCTTACACACAATTGGCGCCGAAGCACTTAAATACCAATGGACTCTTTTTATTCCGGAATTTGGTGTTGTGAGCTCCATTTTTTGACGATTTAAATAAAGTAGATGTATTAGAATGTCATCTAAACAATTATTTTCATTCCTTGTTTTAATTCTGATTCATAATTAGTTTGTATATACGTTTAAAAACATTTCTGAAATTAATATTTAATAATGAATTTCTATTTTTGTGAACGAAATTTGAATCTTTAGGGCTTAAAAGATTCAAATGATTATGATTGTTTGTAAATGATTCGTCAACCAACGTAACCTTGTATCGAGTTAAATCTTAAAAAGACAATAGTCATTATCAAAACCACAAACAACAAAACAAATTTTGATATCGTGTAAATGATAAAATTTGCAATTTTTCGATGACTAATATTACATACCCCTCCCTTGATATCATAATATTTTTATAAAGTGAGCAATCCTCTCGTTGAATATTGTTACAGGAAAGACAAGTATTTTTGATATTTTATTTAGTACCTCCCAAGGTTGGCACAACGATAAATGCGTTCTTTCCTTTTTTGTAGCAAACTCTGCAGATTCATTCAGCTCAACTTTGAGCTTTCTGCTTTTGAGTTATTGCCCTCCCGCAACGAGATCTCTTCTTCCGATATGTTGTGATATCTCACATAACATTCGTTTACGTTTCAGCGGATTCACCAAACTACATTCCATTTCAATGCTCTCCCAAGACAGGTCTTATTTCATTTTCGTGTAGTGTTTATCTTCTAATATTGTATAGTTATTTTTTTGTTGTGAACTGTCTCGTTTCTACTTTCATTGTTCTGACAAAGGAATAATATACCTAAGAAAATATAATTCATTTCTTTTCGTGTTTAATTGGCCATTGTGATCCTCGCAACGCCGACTTCAGCTTCTAAATTTATTTATTTATTACCTTAGACGTAAATGATATTGCCTCATTTACTTACTTGTGCAGTTTAGTTCAGCAGTTTAAAGACGTTTAGTAGACATGTTTTGATTGCTCCGACGTTCGTTAGTAATTCCTTTTTTACTTATTTTAAATCACTTTTAAACTACTAAGGTCATATAGCGTCCCCTGAAAGTAACGGTGTACGGACATATAAAAACATCCATATCCCGAAGAGATCACGCGACCCGTCAGGCACGAGGCCTTAGCGACCTCGGCTACCCAGGCCGGCTAATAATTTCTTTCTACCGGCGTGAAGAACAGCTGAATTACAAAAAGTGTTAAAATATCTCATTTTAGTAGCTGGTGGTACTACAACAGCACGTACTACCTCGCCCGGACTCTCACGCAAAATTACGCGAAAAGTGCTCACGTTTTGGAATATTTGTATATGAACTTATTTCAAAATCTATCTTTAAGGATTTCAGATTTTATTAAAGAAAAAGTCTCTATCTTTAATATTTTTGTTGTAGGAAGACTCCAAAAAAATTTTTAACTGTTGCAATTTTCGGAAAATCAGAATTTTCAACGAACATGAGACCTGCACCATTTACTTAAACAACCTTCACACTACCCAAAAACAAAATGTAATAAAAAAGAATGGAGTCATTTTTTTGAAAATTTGGACAATGTCCCAGGAGCTTCATTAAAGTACCTCCAAAAATTAAAATATTGGTTTCAAATTCAAGAGGTCACGATCTCAGCCAGATCGATTGGGGAATATACAATTTGGAGAAAATCTGCTGAATGGTTTAGCCGCTAGCGTTGTTCAAAGACGGAGGACAGCGAGTCAGAAATTTCCCAGCTTTCTGTTTTTCGGTATCAAAAACTCACAAAACACGGATTCTTGCTACACCAAGAGATTCTACACCAAGGGATTTATTCTACATTTAGCAACTGTATTTATGCACTTTTTCGTTACCAGGTCCATGTAATAATAGTTTTTTCTGACGAAAATTTGCCGTTTTTTCGAGCAGCACTACATAACTTGCTCTCTACTCCGTAGCGAGAAAGTAAAAGTGTGGTCTTAACAAGCTGTGCGTCGTCTGTCCGCAGGCAGCTTCTCGGGGCCCGCCACCAGGGGCGCTGCTTCCGCAGCTGCCGCCGCCGCTGTGCGCCGCCCCCGAGCGGTCTGGGGGCGGCGGCGGGGGCGGCGGCGGCGACCTGCCTCCGGGCGCCGTCTCCTTCCACGGCGCCGGCGACCTCTCCTTCGACGCCAAGTGAGCCCCTCGCGCCACCCCGCCGAGCAACGAGCCGAGCACGCGGCCAAGGTGGAGGCGACGAAGACACTCCAGGTCCACGCGCACTGCCTTTAAAAAGGAAATGTGGGAAATAATTTATTAAGATTGGAAACTTTGTGGAAACACTAAATGCGGGTGTAGTAGTAAGAAGCAGAAAAGAGAACACAAAACTAAACAACTATATGGTTGCCCAGATGATGTTAACCTGTTCGCATTTACAACCCGTGGATTTCATAAAAATGACATTTTTTAATATAAAATGGTACCGGTTTTACTACGCACTTTTAACAAACCTAGGCCTGAGATGTTTTAAAAAACAACCCAAATAGGGCGGAACCGTCAAAACATCAATAAATTATTTGAAAAAATAATATGGCAATGTCTGATTTCATAGGGTCAGAATATTTTTAAAAATAACAAATGTTAACATATTCGTTAAAGTAAGTGTATTTCTATCATACAAACCATTTTCTGTAATATTGGTGTTTTAAAATTCTTTAACATATATTTTGATCTTGCCGTTGCTGTTGTTCTTGAAAGAAACGTATACTTTTACTTATCAAGATCTCAGGAACTGATTGAGGAAACTGGCAGAGATTTTTTGGTTATGTACTTCTTATTTAAAATATTTGGAAAGAGAAAGTTCGATTATATTACCTATTACACTATAGGATTTATAACACTTTTGTAAAATATCAACCTCTAAAATTACCATACCTACTGAACGTAATAAGATTGTTTATAGGAAATCGTCCTTAAAATCTTTCCTCAAATAAGTGGGAATAGTCCTATAGCAGTTTTGATATCGACAGTTTCCAATAATTGTGAAGTGTAAGTCGGTTTTCACACACTTGCATTAACTTCCACAACCTTAAGTGCAATATCCTTTTCTGAGTTGGTGTTTGCGTAAAATGGCAAAAAAATGTTAAATTGCTCTTTATGGGGGTGAAATTGGGGATGAACCTCATGAGAGCACTGAACCTTTCTGTTTCTTATTACTACATCCCCAATGAGTGTTTTACGAAGTTTTATAACTTTATAAATTATTTCGTCAACTTTTTCTTTTTGGCCCGGGCTCTCCGAGAATTCTGTAGAGATGGGTTTGCTCTGTGCACGAACAGGTGAAGGTGGTGATGTGAACTGGGTGAACGCTGTGGTGAAGGTGATGGTTGTGGAACTGAGAATTGTTATCGATGTACTCGTCTCGCTGTGCTCATATGTGTGTAGTAAAATACGCACAATGTTGTAGTGAAGAGTCGACAAGTCAGTGTTTCAATGTATACGAAAATACAAACTATTGACCCTTGGTTAGCGATAGTAAACCTGTAGGTTCCTACCAAATATTACATTTTGTTCACGTCGTGCTCTGTTTTATCTGACAGCAGTTTACGCAGGGTAGAATGGTTTTGATAGAGATTTTAATCTACTTCCCATGCCCGATGAAATACTGGCCAAACACGATGTTCAAAGGAAGTAATTGAGTGCTCAATACAAACTAACATTCTTCGAAAAACAAATATTTTGCGAAGATCACTGTAAAGGGGCATTTTTCAGAATATCTTGAACCAGACGAACTCAATATTTTTGTTACATTTACAAGGTAAAATAGGGCACAATATGTTGACAAAGTGGAACTACAACGAAACGTTCAGCGGCAAACAAACACGGTATTTTTTAAAAAAAATCGAAATTAAAGTTTATATTCATTGAAGTATTTTTACTTTCTTGAGTATTGTCTTTTCAAAAAGGAGAATTTAAAATTGGACATATGATGCCTCGATTGCTTTAAAATTTTAATTATTACGACAATGATTCACTGAAAAGTGCATCCTAACCTTCAGTAAATCCAGAAAACGCGATCTCTTGTGCGGTAGATTGTATAACCGCCGCTCGCGCCTGCCTTCATCTTCATTGTTTGTCGCTGCCGTCCGTTGCTCGTTCCTCCAACCCAGTGGGCGAAGCGCCGCCGCGACCTTCACATGTATCTCGCTATGAATGTTCGATGTGGCTCCCGTACCGCGCGTACGTGTACATATGCGTGTACATACGCAATGTAGAGTAAAGGGTTAGAAGCGCTTATTGTTGTTGTAGCAGAGATGACGTGTGTGCGCGCGCGCACCCGCGTGTCTTGTCCCGCTCCCATCCCCGTGCATTCCTCTCGCACCGCGGAGCGGGGCGGGGAGGGGAGGGGAGGGGAGGTCTGGCGGCGGCGGCGCGGGAGGGGTGGGGCGAGGGCGGCCGTCAGCGCGTTGCCACGCGGCTGCCGCTGACAGCTGACGCGCGCCCGGCGCCAGCGAGCTGACGCGCGTACAATAGCTGGACAGCGTGCCCCCCTCACCCGCCTCCCCGCCCCGCCGCGTCCCCGCCGCCCGCGCCGCGCCCGCCGCTGTTTTTGATGGCCGCCCGCCGTTTTTTTTGTTATTCCGCGGATGAAATGTAATTGGGAGGGGGGCGCCGGCTCGCGTTTCCGATAATAGAGCCTTTTAAATCCTTTATGCTGCCCCATCGGCGCCGGATTGTGTAAACTGGAACGGCCACCTTGCGTGCAAATTGCTCCGTAGTTAGATTTGAAGCGTTTCTGCCGCCGTTTTTCGGAGCGGCCTATTCGATTGGGGTTTCGCCGCGTTTATGTTACCAATCACGGACGTTTCCCCCCTTTTTAAACGACAATATTTCCTTTGAAAATCTGCAACTGATTTGCACATAAAACATGCGCCGCCCGCCCCCGTCCCCGCCCGCCCAGCCCGCCGTCGTTGTTTATGGAACATGCAACCGCCGCTCCCCATCTGCCCCCTCCCCCTCCCTCCCCCCTCCCACCCCGCGCCGACAATGGAAGATGCGCAAGTTTTGTATCTTCGCGCGAGCAGTCAAAACCGCGCTGTTTACCCATGATTAATTCACAAGTTGCGAGCAAGTTGCTAACGAAGTCGGCTTCGTCGGAATTATTCGCGATGTGTTCGTTCGGCTGGCGAAGACGTTCTTAAACTTGGAATATTCATGCGGCGCCCCCCCCGCCCCCCTGCTGGTTGCCGCCGGAGCCCGCCCCCTGCCTTACACCTCCCCGCCTCGCGACTTGGCTGCGCCGCGCCCCGCACCGGTTCCTCAGGAGCTTCACGCGCCTCCTGTCACCGTGACTGGCGGGCCTTAGGCTTCTCTGCAGTGAAACAGTACTACACGCCTGTTGAAACTCAAATTTAGCGTGCCAGAGGTGTGCAAACGTTACGCCTCCGTCCATTGCAAAGCCCGCGTGAAACACAGAAACTTAATCTGGAACTTAATCTGGAAAACAGACATAAAAATATATAGAACATACAATGTGACCGCTGTACTTGAAAGGTGACTAACCGTGTTAAACATCCTAAAGAGGTTTCACAGATTAACTGAAATCATTGAATCAGTTCCTTAAAAATGAAGATTAAGAAAGGAAATATGTTAAAATAGTTGGTACAAATGATATTAAAGTGCGGTTGTATGACAAGTTCTTTTCGGCCCTTGAAAGGATACTTCCGAATAAGGCGGTGAAATGTGCCCACGAACCAAATAATAATCACGATGATCATATGAAAGAGAATAAAAATGTCGTAGATTCCCAAATAATCAGCCTCCTAGAGTAATATGTTTGCAGTGAAAAACGAGAAACGTGTTTTTCATCTTATATTTTTTCTCAGCTTCTATTGTATGTGTCAGGCTGGAACCATTTGCGTTTGACGGAGAAAAAAATGTTAATTTGAAGGTTTTTTTTGTCAACCAATTTTGACGGCAAATTCAAATAGAAAAAATAATGAATTATTGAAATTGATTTTCGACGTAATGATATTGGGCGTACTGTCTCCTTTTTTCATAGATGGGTGTCTTATAATATTCTGTCACTTTTCTGGTCATTTTTTTTCAGATTTTTAAACAATGTGGACGATAGTGAAAAAAATTAAAAACCAATTATATCAGTTTAAAATTTTAAAAATTCGTGCCAAAATGTCAATTTTTTCACCAATGTTTAAACCATTTATGTTTAAATTACTTAATAGCCTCGGCTTACCAGCATAATTTAAAACGTTCTGCCTGACAAATAAGTGTTTTTATGTGGAAAGTATTTATCTAGCTATCGAAATAGAAATCGTCAAACCGTCCATTGTTTTTAGATTTATGTATTGTTTCTAATAACCAAAATTGCTCTGTTTTAGGTACATTAATCATTCATGTTTATAATATAAATCAAATTACTCAGTTGTAGATTTAAATACATATAACCTTTTATATGATGTAAATGTGTGACTATGAGAGTACAGCTGTTCGTCACCTAGCACCTTTGTATTATATTCCGCCTGGTTTTGAATTCACTTCAACGTTTATGAGACAAAGAGGTATTAATTTTCTGAAATTTTTGTAAATTTTACAAGCCATAAATGTCACGACAGTATCTTTGTATATCTGTGTATATCTCTATACTTACCGTGTTTCCCACCACTTCTGGCACCGCAGTCGCCCATGGGCACATTTTTTTCGATGTGTACTGTTCTAAAACCGTACTTAGCTTAGGCCGTGAATCCCTACGTGCCAGCCCGAAATGAAAGATGCAGCGACAAACTTATTCTTTCCGCTAGATCCGCCATTTTATATCTGTGTCAAGAGAGTTCGAAATGTATAGTATTGTGAGTGTTATGTCCCAAACTATTATCGAAATTGTCCTAATGTGTCTTAAATTGTGATCATTTCTCTTGAACTCCTGAATGCTGCCAGAGCGGACGAGGATATTAAAATATTCCTCGGTCACGTGATTCTTAGCCCACCTTGAATCCGTCCCAATTCACGAAGATCAGATTCAGTGCTTCATTTAATACATTGTTATATAGTAACTTACACATGTATGAATTGCATACTAACTTATATTCAACTTAATTATTTTACAGTGAGAAAGCATTCCCGTTTGGGACTGTCTATCAGGTTGACAGAATTTTATTAGAAATGAATGATAAGGCTATTTGTTATTAATTCTATTTCGATGGTTAGGTCTTTTGCTTTTCTCGTTACGAAGTAGAGAGAAAGTTATTTAATGCCGGTCGAGAAGAAACTCCGATTAGCGGCCGAAAACTATAATTACAGGGCCCTGGTAACGAAAAAATTGTATAAATCCAGCTGATAACTTACGAAAGGTGGGAAAATCCTCTAGCACGCGGGGTAGCCTTAATTCATTTTGTGGGTTCTTGATACTGAAAAATGGAATGTCCGAAAAATGGATGGCCCGTCTGTGAACAACGCTAGCGACTAAACCGTTCAGCCGATTTTCTCCAAAATTGATATCCCCGATCGATCTGGCTGACGTCGTGGCCCTGAATAATTTAAAACCGATATTTTAATTTTTTGGGGGGTACTGTACATGATGCACCTGGGACATTTTCAACATTTAAAAAAAAATAATTCCGTCGCTTACGACTAAATTGTATTGTTGGACAGTGAGAAAGGACGTTTATCAGAATTGTGCAGGTCTCATGTTTGTTGAAATATCTGATTTTTGAAAATTGCAAAAATTAAAATTTTTTTGGAGTTATTCTAATACTAAAATATTAAAGATACTTATTTTTATCTTAATTAAATCAGTTTCTTAAAGATAAATTTAAAATATAAGGTCATGTTCAATTTTTTCGAAAATTTGAGTACTTTTCGTGTTAATTATTTGGGTGTAAATATGGAGAAATATATAATATATAAATATTGGGGGAAAATTCGTGCTGTTTTAGCATAACTAGTTTTATTTTATTGGTATTTGATACATGTATTGTAACATAGTAACCGTTCTCATGTATTGATTGCATACTAACTTGTATTTAACTTAATTCTATTTCAGTGAGAGAGGATTCCCGTGTGGGTCTTCTAATTGAGCGACTTTTATAAGGAAAGAGTGACAGGATATTTGTTTGTAATTCCGTCTGACGGTTAGGTTTTTTTCGTAATTGCCACAGCTTGAGTGCTACCAGCGCTTCTTGGAGTGGTCGCCCTTTCCCCTTGAGTCCCTCCCCCTCATCGTCGCGAGTTGTAACGCCGCGTCTGCTTCGCGTCGCTTCCGGAAGCCGAGCTCTCCTCTTTCCGCCCCCCCCCCCCCTTCGCTGCTCCTCTCCGCGGAAAGTCCTTAATGTCCCGCCTTCTGCGCACCAAGAACAAACCCGTGCTCAAATAATGAGCGGAGATTAATTTATTTCGTGTCTCCTTTCGTATTGTGTTTATGCCACGATTCTGGTGGAACGTGTTTCGTCAGCGTTACATGCATTAAATTCTTTTTAATATTTGAACATTTAATTAAAGGTTAATTTCATTAAATGTTAATATTAAATGGTTTACTTCTGTAAAGTTTTTGAGATTAAATACCTTATTATATCATTTTTTCACTTATTAGTATTATTTTCTGAAATTAGGTGATAAAACAAAACGTTACTATCTCGCTGTCATCTCATGCTTAATTGTCATAAAGCACATACGAATCTTTGGGTTTGTGTGAAATATGATTAATATTGTTGCAATACTGACGTGCCATACTCTGAAAGAAATAAAGAAATCATATTTTTAACATATTGGTCGTAATAAAATTTCAATGTTTTTAATATTACAAACAAGTCTATAAAAAAAGGCGACATTACATTACATTTTACCGAAATCTTCCATGACACTGGATTAAATCACCCAAACACCGAGATCGTAAGTTCTTAATGAATCTCGTATTACTCTGTTGAAGAGTGCGCTCAACGTGAAGGATGTTTTAAAGGGGATATTTCTAATTAGGAATCGTTTGTCGGATTTCATAATTAAATTTTCCCCCCTCCCCACGTGGGAGATCTAAGCGTTCCGTTGCAACGGCATTCCTTCGCCCCCTCGATGGAGCGCAGCACTCCGTTGTGCGTTGCGGGCAGGGGCGAGGGGAGGAGGCGCGTGGTTAGGGTCCGCCGTTCGTCCCCTGAGACAGCGCTAACAATAGCATGCAGTAAGGCATCCATAACAGATCTGATTCAGAGGCAATTACGGCCAACTTTGGAATAGCTGACAGCACCAGTTGAATTCTTCGGTGGGTGATATTAAAACCAGTTTCAAATTACCGCCACACGACTTCGGGTTCAGATTGTATTATTATCCTAACATTTGAAATTAAATTTAGAATCTCTAAATGAAAATAACATTCACATAAATCTCTAAAGCTTCTGATATTTGAACAAAGATTCCATTTTCTCTACAAATAAAAGCTGGATATCTTTAATATTTTGTTGATATGTTGTGTGATCAAATCAATGTAAGTATAAAAATAAAGGGAAAAATTAAATGTTTCGAAAGAGTAGAAAAGGGCATTCATAAGAACGAGGAATCGTATGTCTCCACAAGTAAATAAAAATATATACAATGATTCAATGCCCATTAAAGCAAATATTTTTAAATTATGAGGAGATAAGAACTTAAAAACATTTTTTTGTTAAAAGAAAGATACATTTAAATTTCTCTCCTTAAATTTTATATATAACGAAATTCTTAAGATTTGATTTAGTAAACGTAAAGAATAATGTCCAAATACGAAAAAAAAATCATCAGTTGATTGTATCGACAATCTTCTTTGAATCTTGCTAGCCCTGAGTGATTATGTCAAAATATTATTAGAGCATGAAATATATTTATTTTAGGAACGAGCTTAATTGAAATGGGGGTAGGTGTGGTTGTTCCGAACGTAATTTTTCATTTTACATAACAATCACATGAAAATACTTTCCTATCATTGCGCATACTTTAATGCCACAGACACATAGATTGACAATGATTTCTAAAACTATAACTCATTTCGTTTCCAGGAAGACACCGACACACAAAGATATTAATGGAGCGGAGCAATCGTTCAAAATATATTTCGTCTACAAGTCATTTCAATTTAGTTTGAAGCTAATCAGGTTTTCGTTTAGAAGCAATTTAAGCTTTGTATTAAACCAAATTTCTAAATTTTTTCTTTAAATGAAAGAAAAATGGCCCTAGAAATGTTGCAATGCTATCATTAATTGATTTTTATAGTACAAAACAATAAATTATTCATAAAATAGTAAAATTAATAGAATAAACGCTTACCCGTCGTCATTTGCTTACTAAGTCATTTTCAAGACTAACTACAACTAACAAGACTAAGCTCGATGATTGACTTTCTAAAAGCAAATGTTAGTGAGAGTATATATGTCAGACGCAATTGTCTTTCCATGTATCCCAAAAATTTTAGTAATTATAGTTATAAATGATGCATTATTTTTTTAAGTTAACGTGAATAGCACGATCCTACAATATACTATGTATCTCAACAGATCTAGGTAAACATACATTTCAAGTGCATTTTCAGAAACATTTTTAACTCTGTGTTCACAAATAGTGGTTGTATTCGTCGCTGAATTTTATTAACTACCCTCACTTCGTAGGTTTTGGAGAATAAGAACCACATATAACAACATTTTTGTGATTTTCAATTATCCGTTCAGTTCCGTACCGTAATACGTTGTAATTGTTTATTGTAACTCTACTAGAAGTTCCTTTTTGTGTGCGATGTAATCACAGGGGTTCAGCTAGTATAAAATTATGAAGTCTGATACAAATCGTTTGAATTAGGAATTTTGCCCTTTGACAGGGATGGTCAGTTTGACCTAGGTCATACATTGTAGTCGTTGGACAAGAAGAGAGAGAACGAATTACAGATAATTTTTTAAGATGATTCGTTTCGATCTGTTGCAAGAGCATATATCTTTGCCGTCGACCGCCACAGAAAAGGTGTTTGACCCAAACATGGTGTATTACTTTCTAAATCCACCTAATATCCATTCATTCCAGATTAAGAGACCCTCCACCACACTGGTTATCTTTCACCGATATGTGCCTAGGTGGTGCTTCAGTAGTACAACCTACAAACGGGGACACTGGATACCTCTGCCAGTCGAGGAGGGGAACGGTCCCATCCCCCAAAATAGAGATGAATATACGAAAACGGAATGACGGATTTCTTATTTGGCGGAATGGATAGTTCGCAGACACGGAAAACTCATCCCATCTTTCCCTCTACACATCCAGCTACACATCTACCTTTATCCACCGCCGGGTAAAAGGTGACTTGGTGAAAAAACAACTTGTAATAAAAAAACAACATAGAATCCGAACTTTCAGAAATCGCGAATCCGGCCATTCAGCGCGCCCGCCCATCTCGTGCCGCGTGCAGCCGTCCCCGCCGCGCCAACACAGTGGCGGCGCGTGAGGCCGGGCGGGCGAGGCCGGGCGTGAGGACGGCGAGGGCGCGCCGGCGACGCACAATGCGACAAAAAGCCGCGGCGGCCGCGCATTGTGAGCGGGCGATAATTCCTGGCTTTGTGCACGCGGCCCCGCCCCCGGCCCCGCCCCCGCGCCCGCCGCAAACGCCGCTGCAACCGCCCGCTCGCCGCGGGCGCTCTACAAAAGTGCGAAATGAATCATAACAACTTTGTTTGCTGTGGAATGCCAGCCAGGTCGCGGTGCCGCGCCGTCGGTGGCTTCCAAGGAATGAAAGCGATATAAATGCGCTGGTTACATTGTCGGCCGCTAACGATCGCCCTGCGGGTGCGGAAGCGGCTTCCGACCCGCGATCCCCGCCACGCCCCGCCCCGCCCCACGCTCCCCGCAACGCTCTCCGTTCCTCGCACCGTCCCCCAACCCCGCCGGGCACCGTCCCCTATTCCCTGTAGCGCCGCGCTCACCCATTGCCCGTCCCAGCCGCCACGCCCTACCACGCGCCGTCTCTCCCAACCCCGCCTAGCCTCGCCCAAATCCCCCCCCCCGGCCGCACCCTCCCATCCCCCCCCTCCGTCTTGCCCCAGCAAGCCGTCTCTCCCATCCTCGCCAGGCATAGCCCCCCCCCCCCCATTCCCTGATGCCCTGACCCATTCCCGCGCGCGCCCATTCCCCGTCCCACCCGCGACGCCCCACAACGCCCCGTTCCTTTCATCCCCGCCGTGCAATTCCCCGCCATGCTCTGTCGCCCACACGTCCTCTGTGACACACACTTCCATCCCTGCCATCGACATCCCCGCTCCAGGTGCACTTATCCAAGTTTTCACGCCGCCCCCATCTACACTTTTACCGTTATTCCTCTTCCGCTCCTTTTCGCCTCCTCTCTCTCGTCTGTCTCCGGTCCTGTTGCAAATTCCCTTCCCCTTCTGCACAAGCCACCTCCTTACTCCCCTTGCACAACTTTCCCTCTACCTTACCCCTCGCTCCCCGCCCCACCTCAGCATTGCCCTCATCTTTACCTCCACTCCGCATCCGCCCCTGTCACTGTCTCCTGATCCCCGCTTGCATCCCGACTTTCTCTGTCCGCATTTACGCTTCTCCCTTTGTCCTCCGCCGTTCTCCCTCCGCCCTCGCCTGCATCCTCGATTCCGTCATCACCTACGCCACCTTAACGTCTCCATCTTTGTGTCGCCTCCGCACCCAATTTCATTCGTACTTCTGCCTTCGTGACGTCTCCGTACTCCCCATCCTCTCTTCCGTCCCCGACATCCGTCCGTGACTTCTCATCTCCATCTCTGCTTCCACCTCCGGTCGTTTTGCCAATCTCCACACCTTTACCTCAACCCCCGCCTCCACCTCCAAAGCTGCCACTGGAACTGGAACCTCTACCTCCACATCCGCCTTCATCATCCCCCCACCCCAAATTCTCGCCCACCCCCTCACTCGCTCCCACATCCGTCCACGCCACCCTCACCCCCTTCACCTGCGGCTCTAACCCTATTTTCGTCTCCATCTCCTCAATCCACTCACCCCTGACCCCTCCAACCCATTCGTCCCCTTTCCCGCCTCCACCCCCTCCATCCACTCCACCGCTCTTCCGAGCCATCTCCGTCCTCACTTTACCCAGCCCTATCTCCCATCGTCTTCCTATCGGCCCCTCCCCATCACCACCTGCGTCGCGAGCTCCTTCCTCTCCCACTTCCCTCTCCGTCTCCGCCTCCTCTCTCCCCGGCAACGCCCGCGGCAGGGAGAGCCTATGAAGCGGATTGAAAAGCCGCGCGTCTCCGAATTCCACCGCCGCGGCGCTGCTGTCAGTCCCTGGCTGCCTCCGATCTTGTCCGCTTCCTCCTGAGGTAGCTTTCCGCAGAGGGGAGACTCCTGTCGTTTTGAAACGCATTAGGGGAGTCAGACGTTTTAGGGATGTGGATGTCGTAAAGGGATTTATAGAAACAATGCATGATGTTGCTCTCTCAGAGATGATATTTTACTTTTCATGGGGCTATGTTTTGTAACAGAAGCATATTCTTCGGAATTAATTATTGTGGCGTTTGCTAACTATACGAGGTCGTTGCATCATTTCCCAAAATTCACACGTTTACATTTTCACTTAGTTGAGGGAGTCCTTCATAACGTCTCAAAGGGATAAATTTCAACTCCAGCTTATTCCCATGTAAAAGTGAAGATACCATATCGCCGTATCCTACTACACCTGCAAGCGACGCAAGAGTATGATTTTTCTTGCTCTTGTGATTTCTTCGCAAAGAGAAGGAACCGGTTTTCATTGCAAATCTCTCGGTTATTAGTAGTATTAAGAACATGTAAATGCGTAACAGGTACTCTCGCGTTGCAAAACAAGTGATATTGATAACAATTTATATATTTAATATTAGAAAACTTTGTCAAGCAAACATTGATCTCATTTTCATTTTCGTTTTTCGTTTCATGCTGGCAAATGAAATAAATTAGGTCACTAATCCTCAAAGAAATGTCTCTCAAATAAATTGAGGAGACAGAGACGTGTCATTGGTAATGTAGAGACGCTTTCTTTATCGTCCCATTGAGGACATCTGTTTCATCAGGCTTAAACAAAAGGACACAGACGCGGAATCATCTTTAATGTACCTTAATTTCTTGTGTTGGGCTTAGAAGCACTCTTTCGTAATTTATAACCTCCATTGAAATCCAATTAGATTTTATGAATTTGGAAGGTTTTGGGGGACAATAATAGAAAAAAGAAATGTCAGTACGTAATAAAAATATTGAAAAGGTCTCAGTGAACGAATTATTTATTATTCCTTTTTCAACTAGGAAGAAATAATATTAAATTGGTAAGAGTAGAGAAAAAAACTATCTTAAAGAAAAAACACATCAAAAGACGGACAAAGCGTCCAAAACATAGAAAAGAACTTTGACTCTCACAGTGACAAAAACAGGAGAAAAAATTAGAAAATATGCGTTTGAGAATGTTACGCAAAATTTCAAATTTTCAAACACTCCACACCGCCGTGCAAAGTCTCACAGTCATTAGAACTCTGAAAGGACAAAAACAGCTTAGAGAAATACTGAACAAGGAGGCTTGGGGCAGAGAGATGGCAGAGGGAACGGCAGTGGGCGTGGTGATAACTTTCGGAGTTGGGCGTGGTGATAACGGAGTTGGGTGCAACGAGGGGCAGAAGGAGGTAGGGGCCAAGATGGCGACAGCGGCAAGACAATCGACAACATGGGGAGATGACGGGCTGGGGTTGACGGAGGTGTAGACGGGGCGGGGACGGAAATGATGGCAGCGGGGCGGAGATAACGGGGGAAGGGACGGAGTGGGCCAAGGACGAGGGGAGTGGCAGCTGCGGGGGCGGATATGGCAATAGGGATGGAATTGGCATCGGCGGGTTCGAAGGTGGCTCTGAGGATAGATTCTGTGTCGGAGACGATGGCGGATAGATATTAGGCCGGGGACGGTATGCTTGCTGGAAGCAGAGTGGCAGTCGGGAGGGGATGGCGACGAGTGTAGTTGGCGGCAGGGACGGAGTTGACGGCGACAGTAATGGAGACGGTGGGGAAGGTGAAGTGGGTGGAACAGGAGAAAAGGTGGGGTGGGGGCGATCGGCTGCGGGGGCGACAGCGGAGTGGGCAGAGTTGGTAGCGGGGACGGAGATGACGGCGAGGGTGTAAATGGCGGTAGGGACGGAGTGGGCTGGCCGAGAGCGGAGTGGGTGTCGGTGAGAGGGAAGGCGGGGATCGTCGGGAGCTGAGAGGGTGGCGGAGGCAGTGCTAGTAGTGGTCGTGGAATTAGCGGCAGGGGATGGTGTGGGGATGAGGGTGTAGTTGGCGGCAAGGCTCGAATGTCAGTGGCGGGGACGGGGTGAGTTGTGCCGGTAGCGCGGAGAGGGCGGGACGGACCGGCGGCGGGGACGGCATGGGTGGGGCCAGTGGCGGGGTCGGCGTGGAAAGGTCCTGCGGCGGGGACTGGGTGGGTGGGACCGGCACGGGGGACGGACTGAATGGGGTTGAGGCGGGGACGGGGTTAGTGATGCCGGGTGCGGGTTGGGAGGAACCGGTGGCGGGGACAGGGAGGATGCGGCCGGTAGCGGGGATGGAGTGGGTCGAGCCGATTGAAGGGGTAGATAGGCCCGGTGGTGGAGGGCGATAGACCTGGGACAGGTCGGTGATGGGTGCAGAGTGGATGGGGCCGGTGGCGTGGGTGGGATCGTTGGGGGCGGCGTGGGTGGAGCCGGTGATAGGTGGCGGGGACGGGGCGGGTTGGAGTGTGTGCGGGGAGGGCGCGGGGGGAGCCGGAGGTGGGCGGCGGGGACGGGGCGGGAGGGCCAGGGAGCGGTGAGGGCGCGGGTGGGGCCGGTGGCAGGGACGGCATGTGTGTGATCGGTGGTGGGGTGGAGCCAGTGATAGGCGGCGGGAACGGGGCGGAGGGCCTGAGAGCGGGGAGGGCGCAGGTGGGGCCTGGAGCGGTGAGGGCGCGGATGGGGCCGGTGGCGAGGACGGCATGTGTGTGATCGGTGGTGGGGGCGGCGCGGTTGGAGCCAGTGATAGGCGGCGGGGACGGGGCGGGATGGCCTGAGAGCGGGGAGGGCGCGGGTGGGGCCTGGAGCGGGGATTGCGTGGGTGGGATCGGTGTTGGGGAGTGGGCGGGTGGAGCCGGTGATAGGCGGCGGGGACGGGGCGGGGGGCCTGGGAGCAGGGAGGGCGCGGCTAGGGCCGGTGGTTGGCGGCAGGGACGGGGTGGGTGGAACTGGGCGCGGGGAGAGCGCGGGTGGGGCCGGTGGTTGGCGGCGGGGACGGGGCGAGGGGCCTGATAGTGGGGAGGGCGCGGGGGGGGCCGGCGGTTACGCGCGCTGAGCGCGGAAGTTTGATCGCCGCGCCGCAGGAGCCGCACCCGCAGCCCCATTCTTGCGCGGGCCTCGCCGCGCGCCTGTGCCTGAGCCTCGCGAAAGTTGTTAAAGATTTGTTAGCTAATTAGCCGGGGACACCCCAGAGAGGTTCCGCCGCCGCCGCCGCCGCCGCCCTGCTCAGGCAATTAAAGGAAATGTTTAATTTATGCAAATGAGTTTAGAATCACGAGACTTTGTTAACTAGGCAGGGGAAGGAGGCGCTGGCGGGGCCCGGGGGGGAGGGGAGGGTAGCGCCGTGCCGGGACTGGGGCGATGTCGCAGCGCGGCAGCGAGGGGGGTGGTGGAGCGGTCTTGGAAGTGCTGCCGCCGGCGGGGACGCTGGAGGCAGAGGCGGTAATGTCTCAAGCGCCGATGCTGGAACTTGTGTGGTAAATGGTAGGTGATGATCGGCAAACTTTTTAGTTGTATGAAACTGGCTTTGGTGGGTTTAGTTACTGATGGTGGTCGTTTGCTTTCAGTTGTGTGGAGGCAGATATTTTGAAGATAATTTTGATCATCGAAGCTGGGATTTTGCCGACATGGTATGAACTACAAAGCAATGTTGAAGAATACTATTAAAAGCGAACAGTGTATTATTACATGTGACATTAAATAATGTTTTAAGCTAATACACATTATTTACGAATATTGGAGAAGGGTGATTGGAGAATTATGCGTAATAATAATGTTAGAATGTTAATACAAATCTCAAATGTAATTGAATATTAGAGCAGTTCAGGAAGTAACGTTATAATATTTCTTACATTAAGGAACTGATTATAATGATCATTGAGGAGGCATGTGTTGTTGAAATGTTTCAATTACTTTTATAGTGACATTCATCTTAGTTCACTTTATTTGACATTTCACATTCACGGTGGATATAATATATTCACAATATACTATTTATCAATTATTTATTCAATCTCGTGAAGAAAAACAAAGCGGAAAAATTCTAATACTTTATGTTAATATTCAAATGGATGTCACCTTTGTTTTAGTACGTTTTTGTTTAGATTGCGTTAAGGAATTAAAGCATGAAGTTGTAGATACATTATTCTGGTTGCGAAGTAAATTTCAGCAGCAAATCATTTTTTCTTCGGTGAATAAATTTGATGTACATGTTCCCAAGAAAGCAATAATAGTTGGCATGACTGCCGGAGTAACATAGATTGTGGAGCGGTAGTTTTAAGTGATGATCAATGAAAGGATGCGAGTTTACATTGTTAAGTAAATTTTTCAACTGTGCAAATGATTAATGATCTTAATTACCGTATCCGAACTAAAATATATACACATTACAAATAAAAACAATAGACGGGGTGGAAGCAAGAAGCGTCTCAGGTAAGTGTTATTCAGTGGCATGTTTGCAAAAGAAGAAGTGAAAAGAAATATTAATAATTTCCGTTTTGTGACTGGAATTTTTGCAGAGTTAATACAAAAGTTGTGTGCGAAGTATACCATTTGATTGTTACATGTGATTATACAAAACAGTTTTCAGGCCCAAAGACTAGACAGATGTTTCTCTATGTATGTCGACGCGCTGAATCCCAATCTCAAGCCAGAATTGCGCCACCATCAAGCATTTTTTTAAAATTACAAAAAACACCGTGAAATTTACAATCTACAAGCAAAAAAGCAAAAAATACAATTTCACGGTGGCTTTTCACGACTTAAAAACAATTGTAGGGTGGTGACGCAATTCTGCCTTTACATTTGGATTTAGCTCGTCGACATACATAGAGAAATATGAGTGAAGTCTTTGGATCTGACTTTGTTTGTGTATGTGTTATTTTTAAATCATTGCGCAGTTGTTGTATCAGGTGACCCAAAGTGCTTTTGGTTAATTGCTATGCTCCTTAGTTCCGTACGCGTCGTGCATGTTATATCCCGAAGGTGGTAGTGTTCCTTCCCCGCCGGATCGAGGTATTCGACGCCGACCTACAGGGCGACTTTCTGGCTTTCCCTCTCGTGTCTCCCTCAGAGGGGAACCGCCCCATTCGGGACATGCTCTAAACCCCCGACTATTCTCCCGATATGTTTGTTAGTGAAATGCATGAAATGCAAGTATGAAAATGGGTAAGGGAAGAGGAGGGGGCAAATACGAGAAAGGAACGATCACGCGCGATGCATAGCTTGTTTGTTAGGGTACTGGTCTGATCAGAGAAACCACGGAAAACTACCGATCAGAGCAGCTATCTTCTAGACTTCCCTAAACAGGTGCTGAATTCGACCTAGCTTTCTTGCAAGAGTGGCAATTCCGTCACCACCGAGTCTCAAACCCTAAGAACTCCCCCTCAGAGACAGAGACAAAAATTGTTGCCCTGAGCTATCACAGCTCGTCATTGTCCTTTTGTAATCACTCTTAAAATTGTATTTCGTACCACTTGCATTTCATTGAAATTGGCATTCGCAGCATTGGTTCAGATGGGGCAAGCACACACGTGTTGGATCGGCAACGTGCTGGGGGGGGGGGGGCACAAAGGGTTGGCGTGCCGGGGGCGGGGGAAGGGCAGAGAGTGCGCGGCGTGCGAGGGGATCGAAGCCGGCCCCTGATGCTGGGGGCGGCGGGCGGGCAGTTGTTCGATCACGGCTGCGCCCGATGGGATTTCCACTGGCGAATACTGAAATTTCATTGCCGGCAAATGGCGAATGAAAAGTCGCAACAGGCCGTTAAAGGTCCCCCTGATGCGGCCTCCCTTACAATGAGTGGGGTTGAGAATGCAGCCCGAGAGTTTAACTGCAGTTGTTATGCATGAAGGGAGAGAGAAAGTCGTTTGCTGAATTCCAAAATCCAGCGCCGGCACAGGGAAAGGATTGCGCAATGCCATCATGTAAAACGTTCTATACGAAGAGTCTCAGTTAAGGAATTTCGGAGGCATACGTAATCTATGGATAAAGTGCGCAGATCAGAGTGTGCTTGCTTGTCATCATCACTATAAATTATATTTCATCTTCCGGAACTTACCATCTCTGTTGTAGAAAATTATGAATTCGTTGTTTGTTCGGATAAGAATAACTAGGTTCGCGTTTAATGATACTATATATTATGTCATTGAAGGTATTTATGTTTACAAGTTATAGATAAGAGTTCATGAGAGATGTGCTTGTATGGGGTGTGACCTCATGCTAATAATTCAGTGAACATTTTGTTACATTTAGTTCAGTGGGTCTGTAATCGGATATAATTTAGTTTTTATGACTCTTTAATAATATAAATTACAAATTTGTATAAATATGCCTCACTGTCATTATTCCTGTATTTCTAATTGAACTACTCAATATTATACTGATAGAGCATATTTTAGGTGTTTTCTATCAAGTCCTGCTATTTCTGTTTATAGCATTTTTTCCAAGGGAGTCATGCATACTACTGCATCCACGCGCGCTTTGATACGAACTGAATATGTTATCGACTCATTTTAAAAATAAATAATCAGAATTTGAAGACGTAGTGTATCTCTTTGTGAGCCCTAAACGTCCCAAAATTACCACAAAGAGAGTGATTAATGCAATAAGCAGGTTTTGATTCAACTTAACGCTTCATTTCATTTATTTAAGTTTAAGGTTCCTTCAACAGCTAAGGCCATTTAGGACAATCAGAGATGATAAAATGAAATGACAAAGATAATGGAAATGAGAATAATGATGATAGCGAATTCGTGCAATGATAGGAGGGAAAACGGGAGAACCCTGAGCAAATCTGCTGAGAGGTCGCTTTGTCCTTCGTAAATTCCACATGGATTGACCGGTAACGGTCGATCCCGGACCTCAGCGGGGAAAAACGTATGTGCTAACATTTATGAGTAAAATTTCCTGCTTCGTACGAGGACTGCAAGTCAGCTCCCTGGTTGTCGCCAATTCAACCTTTTCAGTCCCTCCTTTTCCTGGTCTCCCGCGCCACGCGCTGTAACTCGTCATTGTGCCGCTGCCGCGTCGCAGCGCCACCGCCGCGGCGCAACCGGAGTTCACGAACTGCAGAAGATTTACTATTATCCGAGTTAATTGACATAGTGCACCTAAACTATGGAGGAGCATCAGCAATGTTAATCGATGGAAGAAATGTCGTCTTCAATGGTCGGTGAAAGTCTACCTCGTATTTGACCAAAATTGGAAAAACAAATCCAATTTAACTCATTTATTACTACCATCAACCTGGTGGACAAAAATAATTTCGAAATTGAACAAAAACATTATTCAATATTCAAACTTCGATTTTGATGCGTATCCTCAAGAGAGCGATAACGACCCCCGATAATAACCCTCAAAAGAAAACGAATAAATCCGGCGAATTTGCGTGAGGTCGTAGTTTTTATGCCCGAAAATGAGTGGTGCATGGGTCTTGTTTCGGGGTATTTGCGCGTTATTCGTCTTCTTGTGACCATTCCAGAATCATCGAGCTCCTACCAGAGAAGCTTTTCTGTGCTACTTCGGTAAACAATTGCTTGCGTTCGACGATGGTGCAAATTCGACTCAGTCAAACAGCGATCTTACATTCGTACCTAGACATAGTTGAAGATCGATATTGAAAAACTGATGGATGAATTCATTTCTAAAAATTTCAGTCGAGTGTCAGTTTTCGCACAGCGACATTTCAAGCGTTAAAAAATGTTGAATAAACTACATAGTTTACACAGTTATATTTTTCTTTAAGAAAACTTAAATACAATAAAAAAAATTACATGGCCCCCTCCCATGTTACTAACCACCTGAAATTTATACGTTTCGCCGGCCCTGCTCTCATCCCATAACTTAATACAAATGAAAATTAAGTGATGCAAACTCTTTCCCTGAAATAAACTTTTCAATATTTTTATCCAAAATTTTCATGAAATGTCAAGGAAGTGTATTCTTATGAACAATTCATTTTATTTTTTAATGCATTTATACGTCCATAAAATTTACGCACACAAAGCAAGTAACTGTAACATTGAAAGTGAAAAAAAACATTAAAAATTCAAAAAATAATAAATTATTTTTATTACTATTGTTCAATTTGCACCTGTATTGCTTATCTATCACTGTAAAGCAAATGCGCAAACCAAATATACTTTGAAGGAGAACCGAAAAATACGAAATAACTCCGAGTCATGGAAAATATTTTACTGTCACAAGAGCGCAAACAAAAATAATGAGCCCTGGATGTGAATGATGATGAATAGTCACTAAGCAGTCATCGCTCTCCATCGCACATCAAGATACATCTAGCACTCCAATACGAGTGACCTGGCACTTTCTTGCCGGTGTTCACAACACCTCTCATCGTCACCCTCATGTATTATTAATATCGAAACGAAGGGCGGACACCCCCTTGGTTAGTATCTAGTGAGTATTTTATATATATTGTGGTCGCAAATTAAATCATAGCGACTTATGACCACGAAGTTGCACAGCGAACTAAAATAAAATAAAATAAATAAAAAATAGCGGCGAACTATCTGTTGTGGAAATGTATATGATATGGGACGCAGACGTTTATCCTAATTGTAGACTGTTACATATTTTCTTGAGTTTGCCAATTAACGAGACTTTACAGAGCAAAGTTTCTCAACCCTGCGTCGGCTGAAATTGTGGCTCAAAGGCCACATGACCCAAGATCATCTCGCCAGACTTGTTACCTGAAATGATACTAGGTTCGCCAAAATATCGACGTAAAATATATTTAACTCTTCTATTTATACATAAACCTCCGAAAACCTGAACCTAGAAATCTGTTTCTTTGTCAAAGTCTTGTTGGACGCAAAAAAGCAATTGATTCCTTCCCCTCCCCGTAGACAGTTTCTGGATCCACCTTTGACCGAAACCCAATCGAATAAGAAAATCTCAGATAATCTGCAGTCCATCTGGCTAAGAATCGTGGAAAAGCTGAGTAAATAGGCCTAGTATATTTCTCTTCAATGTTACACAACTTATTATAAATACATCAATAACATATTCAATAAAAACCTTAGATAAAACTAAGGGAGGTAATGTCAAACGGTAAATACAATATTTGATGAGCGAGTCCGATGATCAGGGAATTCGAGATGGTCCGATTTTCCTGGAATCAGGCACATCATCGCCCAGCGCGCATCGACGAGCGAGCGCGCTAGTCTCGTTTGCAACTAAATCATACGCGTATGTTTTCGTTTGTCAATAGGCTATTTTCTTAATGTATTTTACCACATCGCATACTGAGTATTTACGTAGCAAATATAAAGTGTTGTAATGCTGCAGCGGGAAGTGGCGATTTTTCGTCCGAAAAACTCGTATTTTGGGGCTCTGGTACGGGAAAGGCGGATTAACATTCTTCCTACAGGGTCGGACTAACATTCTACTAAAAGAAAAGGCGGATTAACATTCTTCCTACAAAGACGGCCCCACACATTCGGCATTCAGCGAGCTGCTGCTCACCCAGTTCCGAACAGCTGAAGTGTTCGGCGAATGTTCGCACCCTTTGATGTGTGTGGTGGTGTTTGGTAGATAGGGCGAATACCGAATGTTCGGCGCTTGGCGAATCGCATGCACCCTGTCCACACTACTCGGCATTCGACGCGCGGTTGCTCGGGCCACATGTGTGAAGCCGAATGCCGCATGTGTGGAGTCGCCTTAAGAGGTAAATGACTCTCTCTAAAACGTTGTGTAGTCGGAATCCATCATTTGAGGGTCGTTGTTACCGAAAAAATTGTTTACGGCAAAACGTCTGCCGCCCGTTCGTATCTCTTAAACAGTCCGCTAGCTCTTAAACCGTTCAGATTTTCTGCAAACATGTCATTCCTGATTGATCAGGCAGAACTCTACATAAAGGGTTCATACTTTACATAAAGTTTCTACATTGTCTATTTATTTTTCCTTAAATGGATAACCATTTTTGGGTTAATTATTTTTCTCGGATGAAGCAAAGAACGCTTAAAAATAGTACAGGTTTCATGTTTGGTGAAATCTCTGAATTTTAGAAAATAGAGAAGTTCACAATTGTTGTGGTGTCTTCCAACAACTGTAATATTGAAGTTAGATAATTTTTTTCTTAATTTATTTTTTTCTTCGATTCAAAGATGAATCTTTAAATAAGGTCTTGTACATTTTTTTGAAAATATGAGTAAATTTCCCCTAATGTTTGCTTGAAGACAGTTTTTTAAAAGTGCTCAAAAACGGCTCCATGTTTTTTGTTTATTTTTTTTTCTAGAGCAAAGTACGCTTATAAAAGTGTCGCAGGTGCAATCCTCTCTCCTGATTGATTCTTCCTTGTCCTTTGCTCCCCCTTACATTTAGACTTACGAGCACTATACTACGACACATGTCAGGAGGCCAGACGGGGTCTTAGAAGTGGTTGCGACTGGAGTGAGATACCTGTTTAGGGAAAACCCCGTAGACCCTGCGTAGGTCGGTGCCAAATCTCGTCACCCAAACGGGGGAAGATCAGCCCTCCTCCCGCGATAAAATCATGCACCACATGAATGACCTTAGCAGTTGTCCCGCCCGGAAATACTAATGAATCAATAAACCGAGTATCAAAATTAACGATCACACGACTGGTCTGGGAATTCCCGTTCTTCGGCTGTGGCGGCGCCTCCGCGCTCTCGGGCCGCGATTGCAGCGTGAGCACAATCAGCCGGCCAGCCGACGCCTCAATCAAGCGGCGCCCATCCCCAGTGACCCGCAGCAGAAGGAGTTCTGCTCCTGCCCCGCCCCGCCCCGCCCCGCCACGCCACGCCATGCCGGGCGTGCGAGCTCGTAAGGTCTCCACCTAATAAGTTGCCGCTAATAAAACCGGCAAGAATTACACGGCGCCTAACCTTTAAGATCACATTTCACGTCTCCCAAGGGCCTCTTACAACTGATTACTCGTGGCCTAACTGACATTTCGCTCCAACGGGCCGTTACTCGCCGAGAAGTCTCCCTCCGCCCCGTCCCGCCTCGCCGCCGCCCCCGCTTTGTTCTCGACCGGCAGGAGGCGCGCTTGCGTCGGTCGAGACAGAAGCCCCGCGACCTTCCCACACAGGCGCGGGGGCGGGGGCGTGGGCGGGGGCGGGGGCGGGGGCGGAGGAGCGCCGTGAAGGCAAAGGCACGCTCCGTCGCTCCACATCACCCCCTCTCCTTCTCCCTGTCCTTCCACGAGCAGGGCTCTGGCACGCACAGCCCCCCCGCGATTATTACGATTATCGTAAAAGTTTCCCTACCCTTCTCCTTTTCCAAGAACAAGTGCCCTTCTCCGGCAAGTCACCATTGTTGACTAAAAAGAGAGCGAAATCCCGTGTTAAGGTTGTAGCAACTCAATTCCGCTCCTGTCAAATAACCCTCTTCAATCTAGTACCAGATACACTGCCCAGATGGCAGCGCTGCCACTCACGCTGCGGTATAGTTTGCAAGTTTGCCGCTAGGTGCCGCCGCTCTCATCGGCGGCGAAGTGGTTCGAGATTTCTCGAAGGGGATCGAGGCCGCGGCTACGTCGCCGCACCCGTTGTGCCTGCAAGGTGCTGCCGCTGCTGCTGTTGTTTTGTTTATGTGAAATCGCAGGCCAGAAAAGAAAGTTTCCGCCAGTCGTCGGGCGAGTTGGGCTCGAAGCGTGCTGGTGAGGCAGCATGCACCGCGTTTGCTGACACTCAGCTGCACCAAATTAGTGAATATCGCGAGTGTTTCCTTTCGAATATCATAAACTTTTCCCATACAATGCGGAGACTATGACAGATGCTTTGTCGTAGCATTGTCCGTGCTCAACTATTTAAGTAGGACAACTTCGATTTCACACATCCGCGTGCAGTGAACATGAAAAGAGAGCTGTTTGCACACCTTCGCAACAACTATGGCAACGCTTGCATTGCTGTCGGATTGTTCTACCTGCTCGTCGTCAAGGTAAGTTTTCACCGTTCCTCTTCTTTTTTTTACGTTTTCCACGCGAGTAACTGTACAACACTGCGTGTCTACGCACATACACAAGAAAAATCCTTGAATGAGCAGCCCTTGAACTGTTGTTTTCCTTACGTCTTCCCACGTTCGCAATATTTTTTTTTACCTACCTAGGACTTATGTCAACGATGTCACAGTGCCGCGCCGTGTCAGCGAAAGTGAAATTGTGTCGATCGCGCGCATTACAATTTTAGTTAGTTCTGGTGTATCTTCTTCTGTGAGTCACCAATATTTTCAAACATTACGCCGCGTGTGGCATGTGTCCAAAGCAAAACGTAAAAAGTGCTGGCGCGCGCGCGCCAGCGAGCCAGAGTTAGAGGCGCGGTCTTTTCGAGCGCCGTCGCGCGAGTCAACGCGCGTCGCCAACGCGAGTTGAGGCCGCCACGCGCGGAATCGCCGCGTGCGCGCGATTTGTCACTCCGTTCGCGCGCGCAACAATGCGGGTCGTGCGCCGAGCGGACTCCCGCGCGTTTGGGCAGACTTCGCGGCGTGCATGGGCCTGCGAATGGGCTTGGTAATGAGGAATGCGCGGCGTACCAGTCGCGCGTTTGCGGGAAATGCGGTGCGCCGGCGCGGAGTTGAATTCGGCGGGACCCGGCGACGAGAATGAACGGCGGGGGTGGGCGACTGTGTCCGCTCTGCGTTTTGACACGAGGAATGCGCGTATAGCCCGCGACAGTACGACATGGGTTTCCTGTTATGTGAGAAATGCGGGGCGCTTATAAACTAATGTTATTGTAAGGACAAATTTGTTTGTTTTTTCTAATTAAAACATCAACTCTTTTGACCTTAAATGTGTCTCAAAGTGACATAACGAAGTCAATGTAGGGTTAAATGAAAAGACACACATACATCTGAGTTTTTGACTCTAGGCATGCACATCTGCCACTTGGTTTAGCACTTATGTGAGATCCACTATCCCCCTCCCACGACTTCTAGACTTCGAATTTAAGCGATTATTTTTGTTGGCAGTTGCAAGTCAAGAAAAGTAAATATTTAGACTAAACAAAAAATAACGTAAGTAAGTAATACCGTAGTGTTTTCGTTGTGTTTTTTTAGATCAAATTGTGTAAAATTTCTTAAATATTTTTCGTTAAATGTTACGACAACACAGACTTGCATATTATTTGTCAAAAATTCACTTGTCGAGCTGTCACCGAAAAAACATTCTGGTGACACTGCCCCCGTCAATGGCAACCAACTGTCACAAGCCGGATTTCCTGTTGTTTTAAAGCGGCGTGGAGTGTATCGTAGTTTTCTTGTGATATTTATAAGGTTTTTGTTATTGCCAACTTCTACTCACTTAGCGTTAAAAGTACCTCAAAGTACCTTCATGACTAGTTGAGAGCGCGGTGATTTTGATTTGGGAATCGTTTCGTGATTCCACTTTGACATTTGAGATCACGTATCGTATTACGCTCAAGCGCATGGTTTGTGAATCACGAAGTCAGAAGTCCCTGCGTCGTTTTTCTTGAAAGGAAGTTGATGTTCATCTTGGTAAATCAGCTGGAATTGGAAAGCTGAGACAAAAGATCGAAGTACTTTCTTTTAACTTCCACAAGCCAGCAATTTTGTTTAACAGGGAATGTTTACATTCCTATCTTGATTAAAAAAGACATAAAAAGGAGTTTTCGCGCGTAAATTACCTTCCCTTTTTTAGTTTCACACTAAAAGAAAATAACTAGGCGTAAATAAGGAAGTCCTCGAATTCTTAATGTTTGTCTTGTCAGTTTGATTGCTGCTTCTTGTGATGTTTCTTGTACATGATGAATTCATAGGGGTGACCAAATAGTACTGAAAATGTGGAATATGAAAAAAAAGATCAAAGTATAGTTTTCATACTTTTTAATCTTTTTATCAAACTAGCAAAGAATCTTTGTAAATGAATAACTTATGTGCTCTGAATAAGCTGAGAAGAATTGAATTGTTTTGGAAGACATTGGGATCAGCTCAAATCGAAATTTTGGGCCAGGGGCCCTGGACAAATATTTGAGCGTCATAATCCATATATTATTTACATGTCATTTTGTGCGTGAACTTATTGCTATACCTTGGCGAAACATCTACACAAAACAAAACTGCACTTTTAAAGGTGTATTGTAGCTACTTGTAGTTTCCTTATGAAGGTATTGTAACGCCCTTACAATTTTACATACTACATAAATAGCTAATTATTAGTACACATTCTTCTTTTCATGCGTAACTTGAGTAAACGAATTGAGATTGAGAAGACAAATGAATAAACTTTTGAATAAATGTGAATCTTATTTGAATACCTTGATTACAAAAAGTATTTGTATGCTCAATCATTTCATTCACCATCAAAAGTTAGTATTCCTTAGTAGGGAGCATTAGTTAGGCATAGGCATTAGCATAGGCAACGAAGTCTATTCGAAACTGAGATCCCCTTTCCGCAGCAAGGAAAGATACATGGATTCTAATTATTGGGTTTTTCCTCGAATTGAATGAATGTTGTAGGGAGGGTTACTCTTAAATCTTGCTGCAATTACGACGTTGATTGTAGGAGTTAATTACGGGAGGAATATTTGGCGTTCCAGAACCAGTAATTGAAAATCAAATAGCAGTTCCTGGAATATGACATTTCATGCACCATTGTAGTCGTGGAATTCATATATCTCTGACGTCAAAGGCAACATTAATTTGACCTCCTCTGTAAAGTTCATTATTTATTTAATTTGAAATTGTTGGTATTTTAAAAAATAGTTATATAAATTATTCAATGTGCATTTAGGACGTTAATAACTAATTAATAAGAAATGTAAAATGTATTATTTGTTAATTATTTAATACACCGAAATATACACAGTATTCACCAAATATTTAATGACACTGTATAATGTGCCGCCCCTTGAAAAGTGATTCTTGGATCCATGTAAGCAATGTGTCCTCATCTGCAAGTGTTTGGATTGAATTCATGTAAACTTCAGTATATTTAATTTATTATTTTTACTAGTTTTTATTTCTTCCTTGATGTTAATTCCCAGTATCTGGTACTTTTATGATGCTACACTGCGGAGAACACCCCATGGTGTGACTTTCAGGGAGCGAATGATTAATTTTCTCCATTGGGCGGAGGGCCCTGAAAACTGCAGCTGGTGGAGGAGGTAGTTAAACATATGTAACATGCCGTTATCGCTTCAGAATCCGAATTAAGCTTAAGAATTCTATCAGAAATTTTTGTTATTTAAAGTCGCATCAACTTCTAGGTCATTCATCATCAAGCCCCAGGAGGGACTCGAACACGCGACCCTTAGGTCCGTTATTGTTTTATTTCGGTCCGAGATCTCGGCCATCCGATCCAGCATCGGGAATGTTGTTTTGTTCGATTTCCTTCATTTTATACGAACATTTCAGGGTGTAAAAATCTGATTAGGAGGACATAAATGCGATCTCTGCAAGGTGCCAGAAATTTACTACATGACAATTCTTTGAATAAGTTTAATTAAATATTGTTTATTTCGTATGTAATATCAGGCAAGTTGTCATGCTGAGATAGAAATCTGTCAGATGAAAAGTTTATCAAAAAATTGTGAAAATAATAGCAATAATAATAATAACAATAGTAATAATAGTAATAATAATAGTAATAATAATAATAATAATAATAATAATAATAATAATATGCCAGTACAAAAAGAAGACATTCAGTTACAAAATTCGTTCACCATCGAGCACAAAAGATGGGTGTAAAAAAGCATCGGAAAGATGGATGAATCGACCTGTTGCCACCGCGGCGTGCACGTAGCATCTCCAGCCCGAGTGCGGGCCCCGCCCCGCCCTGCGCCCGCCGCGCGCGCGGACGGCGGCGGAGGCGAAGGCGCGGATAAAGGCGCGTTTGTGTGCGGCCCACGCGTCTTTAAATTAGCCGTTTGGCGCGCGCGCCCGTGCGCGGGTGAGTGGGCGGGGCGGCCGCGGCGGCGGCGGCGGCGTTTGGCTGAGGCCCTTGCGCCGTTGCAGGGCGCCGCCCCTCCTCCCCCTCCCCCCACTACGTGTCCGATTGGCGCCAAGGAGCCCGCGCAACGTCCTTTTTGTGATTGCGAAAATCCCACAATATAAAGAAGGTAAACATGCTATTAAAAATAAATTATTTAATTGATATTGAGTCATACCCAGATACCTTAAGGAAATTATTGAATAGAGTAATGTGGAATAGTGACTCATTTCGATGTATTGGCGCCCACGGCTTTCTATTTACATCACAATATTTGTATCTAACACGTCCATGTACAATAAGGCTACCCGATGTCCTCCGTGAAAATGCAACATACCACTCTTTTACATTCACCTCCCGGGCACAGAATAAAGTATTATAACAAGTTGTTGAGACATGTAATTATAACATGTTTGTTGATGGTGATGGTTCTGTATTTTATAGACCTGAAGATGGAACTATGAAATTCCGTAATGATGGCAAACAGAAATAGTATTTTTTCTGCTGCCTACAAATTATCAGGAAATAATATATTTGTTACTATTAATGTTCATAAAACATATATGTTGGAATTAATAAACGATTACTTTTTACGCCTAAAAGCACTAGATGCAAAAAGGCAGCCAAATCTCACGTTTTCAGTCCTCCATTCAGTCGGTTGCTGAGGGCACCACGCCCCAGAAAAAGAAGAAAACATACGTTCAAAAAAGGTCATAAAATATATTTGTATATATACAAATATTTATTACAAATAATTGTTAATCAAAGAGCCTATTTACCAAGTTACGTATTATATTAAAATGAGTGATTTTTTTAGTAAACTTGGTGGGGGGGGGGGGGGTTCCAACACAATTTTGCAGCTTGGGGTTCCGCAATACCTAAATCTGGCTGTGATCCATTGTGTTCGATCCGAGAGCTGTGCGCGCCAGTTCGGACTACGCCCTGGCAGCCCCATCGCCCATCAAGAGCACGTACGGGCGATCTCGTTCCTAGTACGGAGCATTACCAACTCATGTTCGTGATTTTACTCTTCATCCATTCATTCATTCATTTATTGCTCAATTGCGCACACGTTCACAGATTCGGTCTCACGCTGCCTCGCTCACTCGCACACTCACTCACTGACTCACTCATTCACTCAATTATTCTCACTTATCCTCAAAGTGTCAGTTTAGTGCGCGCAGTTGGAGGTTAGGGTTAGTTTTCACGAGTGATGTACATTGTTCCGATATCGTTGGCATCGCAAGAAATGCTGGAGCCCTGTCCACCTGCAACCCACAAGCGAGGATCTCCAACTGATGCCCCACCGCCGCTGATGATGTGTGCCGCCGTTGCAGACGAAATATCTGGAAGGAGGACTTCCATTGGGCAGCCGCCTAGCAGACCGGAAAATAATTTAATCATTGTCCACGGCCGTGAACACCCACTTTGCTTCTTTTACAAGAATTGATTCTGATCGTGTTGCAAGGAAATGAGAATATATATGCGTGAAAATTATGTTATCAAACACGGAATTTCATTGCGTTGTTTACTTTCATCACGCTTTTAATTAAACCCACAATGCTGTAAATTTTAATTTAAAAAAATAATAAACGTAAATACAATTTCTTTTAAAAAAAGGAGGTATTAAAGTGCAAGTCTGTTGCATTCTAACTTTGTAAATACATAGATATCATGCATACATACTCCAGATGGTGGAATGACAACAAAATAATAGGGAGTAAAACACCTTAAGCAAAAGCGAGCCAAAGTTAGTGCAATGCATGCGAATCATTTCTGCGTGCTGCTCTCAACCACATCCCCTAATTTGGCTTGGCACCAATGAGTGCCAAAAACCCGGTCACATGACTGAACGGACAATATTTGCGGCAGCAACATATTCTCCGATTCAAATAGAGTGGCTCTTGACGTACGATCAGCTGGAACGCGGTTATCCTATCGGAAGCTTCAATACCAAAAAATGAAGTCGTAACGTAACTCGCGATTGGATAACCGCGTCCAGGTGATGGTACGTCAAAAGTCACTCTATTTAAATGGAAGTGTAAGTGGCGCGCGCGGCGCCAAGGGGCATCGCCGCCGGTGCAAGGTGGCGCCAGGAATTCGCGGCGCGCGCCAACGCGAGCGCCAACTGCGGCGGAACGAGATCAGTGCGAGCGCCACCGCGCGGCGCCCCTGGCCTCCGTGGCGGGCCGCGCGAATCCAGGGCGCGGCGCCACACGACGCGACGCCACGGGCGCGAAGCGATGCCCGCCGCCGCCCGCGCCCCTGCCGTCCCCGTCCCCACCCCCGCCGCCGTCCCCGCCGCCCCCGCAGCCTCCGCCGCCCCCGCCGCCGCGGCCCCCCCGCCCCTACCACCGCCACCTTCCCCGCCCCCGCCCCAACCGCCTCCACCCGCCCCCGCCCCTGCCCCCGCCCCTGCCCCCGCCCTCCCCGCCCCAACCGCCCCCGCCCCTGCCCCCGCCCCAGCCGCCGACCCGCCCCCGGGGCCGCCGTCACCAAACGATAGGAGAATCGCAAGGTCGTTGACAGGGCATGCACAGGTGTAAAGCTGTGTAGTGATCTCCAGCTGGCGACGCCGCCGCCCTACGTCGGCGAGCGGGGATTCTCCCAATCAGGTATCTCTACGCAATCGCTCGAGCCGGAACTAGCTCTGCGCTCACGACCGGTCTCCCGGCATGTGTAGGGCTGCACTGCATCGATATGTGAGAGTAAGTAAAGGGTGAGGATAGGTCGAGGAACTGGAATGAATGTGCGCGCGCGCGGCCCGTGGTTCTTTTCTTAGGGTTCTGCTCCGGCAACCGCCTCTCGTTGATCGGAGAAACCGCGGAAAAGTACCGATCAGTGCAGCCGGTCGCCAGAATTCTCCTCCAGGCAGCGGCCGAATTCGACCTAGTGTCGAAATTCAACTTCCACCGTCGGGACTCGAACCCTAGGACCTCGCAGTCAGAGTGGCATTGCAGCAGCCCGCATGGCCGCGCGAATTCAGGCAGCATCGCAGCGCCTCGAGCGCAAAACAATGCGATTTGACACCGACGCGGCCCCGTCGGGCCCTAACGAGCCTAATTTATTGCTGGGTTCCCCTCGCTTTGCCCAGTGAACAAGCATGCGTGCTACTATTCTCTCTCTGCAGCGTGTGGCGTCTATGTGGGTTCGGGGTGAGAGACGGAATGTTGGTGTTTAGTTATTCATGGGACTAGTTAGACATTATAATTAGCCGCATGCCACGTGACGAAGCGGCTTGTGTGCTAGGGATGCGAGTCGAATTGCGATCGAAGATGAATCGTTGAAACTGATGTACATGAATTTCACGTCCACTAGATCATTTTGTGCTTATCTAAGCGTTTATCAGGGGATCCGTCCCAACATTCCCAACTAAGGAATTCATTGTTTTAGATGTGAAAATGTCTTCATCCTGAAACCCAGTCGAATGGTCAGACCTTAAAATGGGCGTTTCATAAAATATACTGTAGTATGGTTGTGAATAAACATTCTCATATCACTAAGAGTTTGAAGAAAACTAAAAAAATTAGACCCGTCATGCGGTTAAATTGCTTGTATAATCAAATAGTCAATTGAAATAGTCTTTTTTTATAAAATTCCAATGTATGGAGAGTTTCCACCTTGTAAAGAGTAGCGGTATCCAAAAGTGCTAAACCACCCAAAATATTATAGAAAGTGTTGTCATCTGAAATGATATAATACATGAATGATTTCTATAATAGCCACTATTATCAACGAGACTGTATATTATAATCTACATTAATGTAGATCTACATTAATGTAGATTATACTGATTATTATTATGATTATTAAACGAAATTGAATTCATTGTATTGGATGCAGAATGTTCCTCTTTTTCTACTTCCTTTGCTTCTTTTGTTGCTGCTGCCCTTCAATCCTAACAAGCGTTGTGAACGGCTTCGCAAGTCCTGTGTGCAGAGCAGAAGCACTCGCAATGCAGCGTTCCGGCGGGGGGGGGGGGGGGGGGGGGTGAGACACAGGAATGTGCCAAGTGGTCTTATTTAGAGTTATTAATGGTTCTACTTTGATGTGCACAACACAGTAAGGCGAATGTGTCTTTTTAAAATAATGATGAGTTATCGGAGTGATGCAAAAGTGAAATAAGTCATATTAACATCCAAGATAGATGAATTATCTACCACAATCTCCGCGTTATTACGTAATTAATTTTATATTGTCATTAAAACAGCCTTGGATCAGATTGTTTGTAATAGGAAGATAATTTTCTTCATTTATTTTTGTTATTTCTTCTTCTGATCTAAGCGTTTGGAAAGAGAAATTCTTAGCTGCTAACTTCTGTACAAAATTCAGATATTAGGAAAAGTAAGATATTCATAGTGAAATGAACTAATACAAATATAAGTTGTATTTTTATCCAAGAAAAAGAGTTGTAGATTATCAAAGCAAATTGAAATTCAGTCTTATACTTCCAATCAATTCATTGTTCTTAATTGTTGTTTCGTACTGCATAATATTGAACTTAGAAAACCTGTTTGCTTAGAGAATAACCTGTTTTCTCTCAATGAACAACCGCATTATGTGCTAATGATTTAAGATCAAACAATGTTTTAATTTTAGTTTATGAAAAACATTACAAATTTTCATTTATCAAAGTGATTTATCTCACATTCATAAACGTGGAAAAATTTCGACACGCCAAGCACTTGAATAGAGTTACTCGTGTTGTTAACCATTTATATTGTTTGTGCATGTCACTTCAAAATTGGGAAGCTACAGTGATGTTGCTGTAGTAGTTTAAGGATGCGTGTGTAAATGATAATCAATACATGGTTTCAATGTCAAGTTTTAGTCGTTTTTTATTACACATTCACTACTGTTGTTATTTAGAATTTCAAGAATCTAATGACTTCCTTCATTAGGAATTATTAAATCTAAATTGTGTTTTAAATATTATTTTTGTTGAACAATGAATCTGTTGTGCTTAATTGTATTGATCCTTTTCGCGTCTGGAAAATGTTCTTAACAAAAATGACTGTCGTTTGTTCTCTCAGATTCATTGCTTGTCTCGCTGCAACTCATCTTAACTTACATTTCGTGTTTACAATAAGACCTAGCGTCGTAGGCAAAATCAGTGGTATGCGATTATAATGATTAGATTTCGTGACTAATGAAATTGTACTTGTAAAATCATTTTTGTGTTCTGCATCTAAAAATGATTACAGCCTGTCAATCAAAATGTTCACTTCAAGTGTCATGAAAAACATGTAGTTATGTGTCAAGAAACGCCCTATATTACAACCATGCTAGCAATTTCCTAATGCTGATTGGGCGAAAGGCGGTAGTCTTTTGACTGTACTGCATGCAGTAATTGTTGCTGCTAACTCGACTAGGTTTAGAAGGAATTTTTACGTGTGCGGCAGATTGAGACATTTTTGTGTCATGCTGCTGTTTAAGATCCTTTTTCAGTGTTCAGAGATAAAGCTCCGCTCGTATTGGCAAATCCATCAGACGTCTGCCCCGAAGCCACCGGTGCGTGGATTGTCTCGTTAATGTGTCGTTTACGTAAACGATAATTAAGAAACTAACAGGAAAGCTCAAGAACTCGAAAATTTACTACCTTTTATTTGTGTTATTAATAAAACATCTAATATTTTTTAAGTACAGAGCATCATTTAATAATTCACAACTGAGAAATATATGGTGCATGTTCATATTCGAAAAACATTCGAACTTTTGCAATTTTTAAAATTTCAGTGTTTTAATCACAATTGGAACTGTGCCAGATTTATAAATTAACATTCGTCTAACGCTGCACAAAATCAAAGAAACAAATGCTGCCATTTTCCAGATAAGTTAGAAAATGACTCAAGGGCTTCATGTAAAATGCTGCCCTGTTCTTTGGCTCGACAGCCCACTACGGGCCTTGCCGACTAGCGGCGGTCCAGCCTCTCGGCTATGGGATTAGGCGTTCGTGTGGTTCGCACGAAGACATCCTTTCACTGTATTTACTGGTCGTCTTAACTTTATGGTGGGCGTTTTCATCGTCACACAGCAATAGATTGAGACATTTGTTGGGAAAGTTATAATTTGCCTCGGCCGGGAATCGAAACCGGGGTTGCGTCGTGTAAGGCGAGCACGCTACCCAACGAACCACCCGAGAGAGGACCTCCATCTAAAGTACCCATCAAAATTATGGCACGGCAGAACTAGAACCTTCCTCATTTCAGGATTTTCAAACTTGCATGCATTTTCTTGTCTCCTGTACCAATCTTAACCGTATTTGACACAACAATAATAGACCTTAATCCTACAAGTGTGCTAAGTCACAGCTCTTAGAACGTTAAACACGGATTTCACATCCGAAAATTGGAGATCGTATTGTTGATGTGGTTCCAATACTTTTCCTCCCTAGGGAGATACATAGATATATGTATTATAGTATACTAGGGAGGAAAATAAAACTTAACAAAAGCTACGTCCAGTAGTTTTATTATTATTTTTTCTTTTGTGGGACAGACATGTCCCCCCACTCTCTCGCCTGCGACATCCGTGGCTTTTCCTTCAACCGCCGCGGCAGGGCCGGTCACCTTCATCCCGGACCCGGGGCTGCGTAGGCGTCGGAGTAGCCTTGCGGGGCGTCTTCTGCGTGATTGTTTTGCAACGGCCGCGCCGCGCCGCGCCGCGTCGACGGACGGCGGAGGCGGTGGAGGCGGAGGCGGAGGCGGAGGCGCGCGGGACGAGCGTGCGCGGCGACGAAACTGGAACGGGGAAACAGAAAAGCAGGACTCGCAGCTTTCGCCGCGGCCGCCAGCGCTCGCTCCACGTCCACTGCGCGCCGGACGCGCCAAGCCCTGCTTCCGGACACTAGACAGTCCCGCCCCTTTGTCCCGGGAAATAAATCGTTCGTCAATAATAATAATAATAATTATAATAATAATAATATTTATAATAATAATATTTATAGTAATAATAATAATGATCTTGATGATAATTATTAATAATTTTATAGTCTAATATAATTTGTTAATAATTATAAATATATAATTACAATAATTATCAATAATAACAAATATTATTAATAACAAATATTATTATTAACAATGGTTGCAACCTGGAGTAGACTTTATATCGATATTCAGCCGATATCTAATACCTTTACTCGTGAATATAGAGGATAGCAATAATAAATAATAGTAAAAATTATATATAAATGTATTCAATTCTAATTAAGTCCTAATACCTGATGGGGTGTTCTCAGGGGTCAGTAGTTACTGTACATCCACTGACAGATCTGTCATGTTCCAAAGCTGCAAGTGACTGGATCACTCAGCAAAACTGGTGACGTTTGTTGAACTGTGTTCAGTACTGATGACCAACAAATCAATTCTTATCGGACATTAGCAGGAAGCAAACCGCATATTCTAATTCGGAATTTAAAGATAAAAAATTGTGATTTCTTGTAGATGCTGTGTGTCACGCGATTAGAACGTCGTAACCAAGGACACAAAGAAGAGTTTGGAAATCGAGATCCACTAGATGCGAGGCGTGAAATCATAGGTAGAATCGATAATAATTGGTACCCTGGGAATTGTTCCGTAAAGTGTATGTAAGACATTGTCCAAACTCGCAGGTGAGACTTTGTGTGAACAAGACTGACAAGTGTAAGACATCTCGTTGTTGGGTACAGCTCACATTTTCTGGAAAGAATTATAGAAGCACCCACATTCACTAGCCCTGCTCTTTTGGAAGCTTGTTACGACCTGAAGTACATTTTATACTTTGGCCAACACCTTACGTCGTGACTACAAGGGATGGTAATAATAATTATTTAAAAAATATTATGAATTTTATTTGAATTATATAATTTATATAGTTTATATGAATAATGTCAATTGTATATCAATATCGGGTTTACGGGGTCATAAGGGATCACATAGCTATTGCTCATTCATGCACCCATTCCGTTAATATCATTCTTGGGAATTCCTGTTTGTCCACATGGGTGCCCAGTACATCCGTCATTCGAGTAGGGCGACATAACTGAACGTTTCATCCGATATGTCAAAGTATATTCTTGGAAGAGGAAATATGTCCTGTTACACTCTCTACTTCTCAAGCAGTGACACCAATTCTAATGAGTTCAACGTTCGGCATTTCAGTCAACTTTTTTTTTATTGTTTCGTCATTTGTTAGTTGGCCAAGGGATTATAAGACTAAAATTAAACTAACAAATATGAAATATTGTAAAATTACTTAAGTTCGATTAAACATTAGATGTTGTGAAAATGTAATTAAGTTTAACATATTTATTCTTGGTGAAATTGCAACTTCTATGTTTACACAGTTGTATAATGATAGGGGTCGCTGATGACCTAACTGTTATAAAGCGACCTTAAATAATTTTTATCTCAATTGTTTATGAATTCTTTAATCTTTCAATGATCACGTACATTTATTTTCTTTCAATTGTTTTGGTAGGTAAGTCGCTTAATATTTTTTTGTTGGTTGTTTAATTTATTTCTTTAGAGTCAAGTAATGCATATCGATAAGTTTCCGAACCGCAGAGAGAAAGAATGTACCTCGAAATGTCAAGAGTGCGGATAGTGTTATCTCTATGGTAAAGTATAAAGCGTTGAAACGAAAAAATTTAAATGTGAGTACTCATCATTCGAAAAAGAAGAAAAAATATGTACAAAATGTCACTGTGAGGTCCATATTTGTAGTGTGATTATTTCATTATTTTTTCGTAAGTTTACTTCACTTGTTATTTATATGAATGATTTGAATGAAAAACTTGTTCGTGACGTTAAAAATTGTCCTACTGTCATGGAATCTAGTGGCTTCCTTCTTACTGTTTTCTCTTTTGTTCACCCTTTCGTTCGCGTGAAAAGGACATTTCAAACAAATATAGATACGCGTAAGGGTTCAATTAATCTTTTATTGAAACTTGTTAAAAAGTACTCAATTTATTGTAACCCTGAGCATTGAAAGATTTAGAGACAGACTAAGCAATTTAGAAGTGACCTAATGGGTTGATCATTTTTCAGATTCTTTTACTTTCTTTAAATGCTCTTTAAATGAATATTTGCATTGCTAAGTATTCTTTCCTTAGCGATATCTTGGTAGTTACTTAATACAGAAGAATATTAGAGCATCAACCATTTACTCGAACGAGAAGTGGGTTGTTTAAAATGTTTTCGCATTTGAAGATGTGTATGGATTATTATAGAAATTTATTATAGAAATTATTATAGAAAGCAAATCAAATGAATCGATTGAGAAATAATAATTTTTGAACAGTAGCACGCGCCAGTAAAGAACAAGAAAAGAAAATCAATTTTATTCGGTTACAGTAAACGCCGATTGAAACACATGTCGAGTTTCTTGTCCGTGACATTCGCCCTATCTCGAAAGAAGGATTCCGAGTACCCGGTCTTCTGTTTTTAGACTTTACTGCTTCCGGCAGGCGCAGAGCGGGGGTGGAAGTTAGCCACGTTTGCGCTCGTGCGGTTGTCTCGACAGGCGCCGACATTAGTCTCGGGTTTACTCCCATTGAGGAGTACGTGAACACCGCAAATACGTTCCAGTGACCTTCGTAATCTAAGCGCATTGACATAAAAGTTGGGCAGTAACAGGTTTGCTAGCGAGGTGGCATTTAACCGCTGTCTAGGGAATTCTAGTTTACGGTTGCTGTGATGAGTAGTGTTTCGATCAATACTGGGCGAATGCCCGAACATTAGCATAACAAATGAGCAACGGAACGCGCGATCTTTTCTTCCTCATCTTTCCCCTCCCTTCCCTTTATACTGCTACAGAAATTACCTGCACTACGCTTACACATGTGTCTGGAGCTTAGAGTACGTCCCGAACGGAGCGGTATTCCGCTGGCGTGATGAATGTTTTTTCAGCAATTTAATATCCCGTTACAATACGTGGTACCAATGCAAAAAGAAACTCGTATGAAGTGAGGTAGCTTCTGCAGTCACGATTAGCATTTCTATCGTGGCAAATTCCCTTTGGAATGTAATCACAGTAGATTTCCGTTGTGAGATCTGTTGTTTTCCCCGAGCTAAAGTGAGCTGCTTTAACTGAAAGTCACGCACCAACACACACTATTGGCTCTCTTCTAATCACTGTGAAATTTCAGTGCTTGTTTTTAACTACTTCTTTTAATTTATTCAAGCTTTGGCATTTGGCTCTCTGTAGCGGCGTAAGACAGTTACACTAGATATAGAATATTTTATAAGATATCATATGATACATAGTAAACAAAATTGTAGTGAAGATAAATAAAGATTTGGGTTTTAAAGAGAAGATAAATAAGAACATCCTAATCCGTTTGTGTCTATGGGAGATCGAAAAAGTCACTGGGCAACCTTTTTAACCTTTGGGTGCGGATTCTGCTTACCAAGGTGAAAGTGAAGTGCTGAAGGAATCTGTACTATTTCAGAATAGAAGTTTATGGATAGGAGAGAAAAGTGGAGGGGAATGGGTGTAATGCCAAGTTCATTATGTAACTGGGTATTTTAAATGCACCAGGGAGCTTTTCATACAGAAGTCCAAGGTATTTGATAGTTTTGTTGGGAGGGATCCAGGAGATATTTTGTGATCGATATGTGTCTTATGGAGGGATGTGTGGTCTACGTAGGGTAAATATTTTTGCCTGGCTTTATTTGTTTGTTTATATCAAAGTGCCATTTTTAGTTGAGTTGAAAAACAAAACTACATCTTCTTTATATTTAACTTTCGTCACATTGTTGTATTGTCCCAGAGCGGTCGCTGAATTGAGCTCACAAACCGGTTCTCACTCGATACGCGAGGATGGAACACATGGAAGTAATTTTTTGTGCCCGCGCGGGCACTTCCATTCGACGCATAGCATGCAACAGCGCTCACGGTCGTGGGAGCGGCACGGAAAGACAGCAGTGATGTCTTCGTGACGTCACGCTGTATTCTATGTTGACAAAAAACGTGTATGCGAAACACTGCACAATATTAACAAAGCCACCCACACCTGTTGTCCGGTAATAGAAAACAAAATATCATCGAACAATACTGTAAAATAATATTTTGAAAATAGAATCATAATACTGTCTTAAAACTTCAATAGTTTTCCTCCACAATTAAGTAAAATCGTCAAAAATTTTACTAAATTATGTTTCAATATTCGTAACGTTTAATATACAAAATTATTGAATCAAATTTAATCCATTATTAAGAAGTTATTTATAATTTACATATTGTGTTATATCCTATTTAATACACGTGTCTATTTTCTACAATTATTACAAACGTCCTGAAAATTTGATACACATTTTAAACAGTATGTCTAAAAGGGTTTCTGAATCCAAACACATCTCTGTCATCCAGACTATATTATGTTATGAAATATTAAACTGAAACGCTTGATTGTGCCAACGTGCCGTGTCAATGGTGCTCCGTGCCATGTTCACTAAACTAAATACGTAGCGTTCATTGCCTTTCCTAGGAGATAATTGCTCATTTCTGATTCTCTATAGTATATCCAAAGTGCTCAGAGTAGTAACCACGGAGTGCAGTGTCGAATCCGTTCAAAACTTATTCAGATTACATCCAAAACCCAAGGCACTTTGTGTTTTAAACAGAATCCATGACGCTCAGTACTCATGTATCCGATATCCAGAATCCAGGCCATAGCTGTGGTATTCAGTCTAAAATCCAAAAGCCATGCTGTATCCATAATCAGTGCTACATCCATGGTGTTTAATGTCAAATCCAGTTTCCACGCCGCAACCATGTAAGTTACCGACTTGAAGCATCCATGACATTCATTTCCGTAAACAGAATTCATGGTTCATTGCAATTTCCAGAATCGTTTGCAGCATCCGCTGTATCCGTGGCACTCATAGCCGCTTCCAGAATCGATGCTGTATGCATAGCGGTCAGAGCCGCATCTAGAATTGTTGTGTGTAGATTTGGTGCCTAATCTAGAATTGGTACCCTATTCCGAATAGATGTCACGCCCAGAATCAATTTTGAGCCAATAATCCATTCCGTATCCAAAAATCCATGTCATATCCAGAATGCATTCTGTACTCCAAGCCACTGATTGCTGGCTCCAGAATCCCTCTTACCTAGAAGCCTTGCCGTTTCTGCGACACTCAAAACCTAATCCATAGAGCCCGTGTCGTATCTCCCTTGCTCCTGGCTACTTCTAGAGGCTGCCTGCTCAGAACGGTAGTTTTCCGTGGTTTCTCAGATCAACACCAGGCGAATGCCGGAGAGGTACCCTAACAAACGGGCCACGGACCGAACGCGATCTTTCCTTTCTCTTCCTTGTCCTATCCTAATCCCCTTACACACACTTACGCTAACATGCACTACAATACCACATATGCCGGGCAACCGGCCGGGAGCTTTTAATTTGTTTCATCTGGAGCGGTGCCCCGCTGGTGGGAGATACGTGGTTGAGGGAAACCCCGCTAGCCGACCCCTAGGCCGGCGCCGGACCTGGCCATGCAGCGCGGAAGATTACCGCTACCTCCCGAGGAAAAAACGTGCACTACACTTACGGGACTAATGACCTGAGTAGTTGGCGCGCGCGGAATCACTAACAACCAACCTTGCTTGCGCCTCCGGCGTGGACGTGGGAACGCAGCCCTGGAAGGCCAGCGGCGGTGGCGCTTAGCGGCCGCCCGCAGCTGCGCCCTTATTCGGTTTCCATGGGCGACGGCGACGGCGACAGGCGACGAGCGAGGAGGGGGAGGAGGTGGCGGGCGCGCGGCGCGTGAAAGCACGCGGCCGGGACGCGGCCTCCGCCAGTCGCCGACGCGACGCACACTGGGCCCGAAGAACGCCCCGACGCGCTTAACCGGAGGATTTTTCCCAAAGAGAGGTGGGGACGGGGCTGCAGGTGAAGGTTCCTTCCGACTTGAAGTTTTTTCTGAAAGAATGTTCCTTTCATACCGAATAAAGTGTATTTTTAGTTGTTGACTTATGGTTAATATTTATAAAGTTGACAATTGATATATTGAATAACTTTAATTAATATAAGAAATTAATACATTTTTTTGGAATATGTATCATTGGCTTTTGGAAGGGCGGGGCGCAAGCCACACCCCCTCCGTATGGCTTCGCCACTGGGCAGAGACCACTGAGAAGTAAAACCCGATAGTGACAACCTGTCAAAATCTGTCGTTTTAAATGTTCTCATTGGTCTTGGCGTTTCGCGAACTAATACCTCGTAATTCACACGCATCCTCGCGCCAGACGACGAAAGGACGACTGCTTTCCGTAAATGGACTGCAACTCGCATAACAAAACCGTGTAACGAAGAAATAACGGGAGATGAACGTTCATGTTTATTAGTTTTCGGATATTATTTATTTGTTGCGTTAATACGATTAACCGATTAATTGGGAGTTTTTGCACGGCGAAGTATTTTAGCAATCGACATCACTATCGATCGTCTGCGCGTGTGCAGATCAATTTTTGAATACCTTTTGTGCATCTGCGAATGCGCAGAAGATAGTGCTTTTGCACTATAAGGTATGTCTTATAAAAAGTCCCTAATGAAAGCAAGTATATCGACACATCGAGGGCTCATTATCGTTCCTTAAAACAAACAAAAAAACTCATTAAATTTGGTGTGTAAAGTTATAATTCTTGTTTTGAAAATAATGTTATGCTAATAATTGAAGCTCTCAGAAATCTCTTTTTGTCAAACGCCTAGATGCATAGCACACTATTTCGAATTCCTTACAGTTTTTTCGATCCATTTCATCATTAAGTTAAATTTTTTGCTTGATATGTTGCTAATGATTCATGTTATATTTATGTAAATCTATTCAATATTTAGCCTAGAAATTTACTAAAAATGGTGTTGGACAGAAAGCAACCCGAAATTTAAGTAACATAAAAATTAGAGAGGTACAAATTCTAGTCGTTTTACTTGAAATCATCTTCAACAGTTTCATCATTTCTCCAATTATAATTTTTGCGTTTTTTTGATTTTGTCTAAAGTCGACAATACTGGTATTCGCAAACTGGATTTTAATGTGAAATAAAAACATGAAAAGAAATGGAGAAGAAAAAAGTTCTTCGCGTCTGCGGTGTCATTTGGGCCCAGTGTGCGGCGGCGACGAGGGCGGTGGAGGCAGCGTGCTCGAAAAAGATCGACGCGGCGCTGTAGACAGAGACGGCGGCGGCGGCTGCGGCGTCGCGACGCCTGGGTTGTGAGGGTGGCGGCCGCGGCAGAAGCGCCTGCGCGATCAGGCCGTCCACGCGGCGTCCCCGCCGCCACCCGGACGGGAATAGTCCGAGGACCCTTGAACCCTCGGACGCCGCCCGCGGTTCTCAACGCTGCGAGTGTAAAGAAAATAACCTTCGAAACACGTGTAGGGCGGGGTAGCACGCATAATTTTTTAGAGCGGGAACGCTTGGCTTTGTGAGAAAAGTGTACTTTAGGTGAAAACTAATTTTCTTTGACGGGAATTTTTTGGTTACACATATCGTTAAAGACGTTATGTATTGTTAATTACAAATCTTATTAAGTGACTGTCCCCTGCGGGTGGTAAAACGTACTGTAAGAATTGTCGTAAATGCCTCTTGCAGCAGGACAGTTAATTACTCTAAAATTAATTGAATAAAATAAAAACAAATATTAAACACGACGATGAAGATACTTTAATCGTCTCACTCCTTGTACTCTGATGAGGTAATACTTTCTTCTCGAAGGTAAAACATCTCTTTATTGTCTTGGGTAAATCTTTGCGATTATTTCTCCCAAAAAGTAGTAGTGAGCAGTGTAGTGAACATCGTCCAATTCAAGGCAAATACATCCTGAAATGCTGAGTAGCTTTCATAATTTAACTGTTTTTCATTCTGTTCTTCGTTTTCATCACAATAGAGAATCTAATTTTAAACCCTGTACAGAGCAAGTGGAACGTTTAACAACCAATATAATGAAATCAAACAAAACGGATTCGCGACGAAGTTTCACGGCCTATTTTTGATCATTCAATGCTCATTTATCAATTTACTACTAGTAATTGTGAGGATGAGTTAATAATAAATATAAAATTTCGAATTCGAAAGATTGACATTTCGAAAATCGTGCTAAAAATCGACAAGTATCTTGAAATCTTTTATAGCATGTGTTTCCACGTTGAGATAGAAAGTTGTTATATCTTTCATTGTAGATTACTGAGGGTAGCGTGGCTTATCCTTTTATAATAGTAATATACAAGCAAGACCTGGACGGCTATAGCGAGTGTCGACTCAGCGCCTCAGTCCAAAGGGTCGCGAGTTCGAGTCCCGCCATAGGCATGATTGTTTGCCCCTTGCCTTTCATGTATGTGCGCTGTCGCGCTAGGCCTTGAGTCTGCTGACCGCGGACCGAGGAGCCCGCATGTGTGTGTCTAGTGTAAAGAGTAATACGTGTCCCCATGCGGGACATAGTGTGTACACGGCGCTGTTAGTCGAAATCGGCATCCACTGAAGCTATGAAAAGATATGGGAAGAAAAAAAGTAATATATAAGGAATAATCGGTGTTTTATTGTTAGGCGAATGATTTGTCAATTACTGTACCTTTTATTGGAAACGGGCTTAGATGTAGACGTTGACTTCCCAAAATTTCAAATTTCATTTCCCCAAAACGGCGGTATTGGAATTCCGCCGTCCACACGCGGACCGGAAGCGGGGGCGAGCGGAAGTGGCGGCGCGGCGAGCGGGCGGAAGCACCGATGCGGTGGCGATGGGTGGCGGTGCACGTGTCTCCAACGCCCCCCCCCCCCCCCCGCCAGAGGCTTCGCGTCGGGTCTCAACTCCCTCAATAATACTTCTCTTGCATTCTAACTTTATAAATATAGTTATTCCATGCAAGCGTTCTCCAGATGGCGGAATGACGAGAATAATATGGACTTCCACAACCGCAGCACAGCTCATAGCAAAAATTCAGTGCGGAGTTTGATCATGATGTTTCTTTTTTTTAAAGGTAATTTTAAATATTTTATGAATTAGACAGTTTTATATCATTATTATTTTTATTATTAATGCTATTATTATTATTATTATTATTATTATTATTATTATTATTATATAATTTGCATGTTAGCTGTATTATCTTATTTGTGTAATTAGCTGTCACCTGGTTATGCCTATTTGCAGTTAAAATTAATTTATGTTATCTTTATAGCCGACGTTTGTGAAATAAACACGAAACATTCCTATATGTTATTCACCGATCATGCCCCAATATGATGTGGCACAATTACCGTCAATAATTCTCATGTAGGAAATGTAAAGATGGATTCAGTGAGGTTCTTCTTTGAAACTAGTGGCGCTAAAACAGCAAGTACTTTCTTCCCCGTATTTACACGCAAACTAGGCGAAAAGTTCTCGAATTATCGAAAAATCTTACATCGCCTTATTTCAATATCTATCTTTAAGGAACAGCTTTGATTCATGGAAAATATCTCTACCTTTAATATTCTAATTGTAGGAAAAGTCCAGAAAATGTTTGAACTTTTGCAATTTTCAAAAAAATTAGTTTTCAACGACCATGAGATTTGCACCATTTTCTTAAATGCCCTTCTAACAACAAAATTTAATAAAAAACGATGGAGACATTTTTCTAATTGAAATATCCCGGGGGTCCATATAAAGTACGCCCCGAAATCAAAATATCGGTTTCAAATTCAAGAGGCCACAAAATCAGTGAGATCGATTGAGTAATATCAATTTGTACACAAAATACGTATTCTGGCTACACTGCGTGATAGATTTTTCTCCCAATTTAGCAACTGGATTTATCCCCCTTTTCTTAACCAAAGAACTGTAAAAAGAGTTTTTCTGCCAAAAATTCCCGTTTTTTTCGCACAGATTTACATAACTTTCCCTCTACTCCGTAGCGAGAAAGTAAAAAGTAGGTCAAGGGTTCAACATTTTCCGCATCCACAGATGTTGGCTTTCGCTGCCCTTCGCCAAGGTCTGTGCGTCTGGCGCGGATAACGGCGTGGTCATTTGTCAATGAGGCGATTAGGGCACGAGACGTGAAACTGTAGACAATTAGATATTGGACGAAACGAGCTCGAAGCAGGATTTCGTCAGGATTTTACCGTTTTAGCGTCATTCATTCCGATGGTGCTACGAAGTCGCTAAGCTAATCGTCCTTCTTATCGTCTTAACTTCTCAGATATTTCAGGAAATTGCGTCGTAGTTTTTCAATAAACGACAAGAACCGATCAAGAGTCTCGTATAGGAGGTTAACTGTGCAAGCGAACTGGTTCGTGTACAGTTGTGAAGCATTTGGAGACAGTGGCGATGCACGTTCTCCTTCCATCGGTGTAGAGCGCGAACAATTAATCCGGCAGGGGAGCACGCAATGGTATAAGAGCATTTCTGCGCTGCAATAATCACTGCCTCCGCCTACGCCCTCAACACTTCCCTACTGACTCCATCACTGCCACCAGCAACGCAGCCGTTCTTTATTCTCTATCTCCCCCGTCACCTCCGCGCTCCCGTCCCCCATATCCCCCCATAAAACTGTCTTCACTCGCACGGCCGTCGCCTCAAATGCCGCGGGTGTGGATTCTGCTGTTTCTGCATCCAGGGCTGGCAAGACCGCGGGCGCCACGTGTGTCACCCATCGCCTGCACGGTCGCGCCTGCCGCCGTGCCGCCTCCTCCCTACCGCGTGCCAGGGCGCCACCGACGCGCAGCGGGGACGCCCGGAAGCGACGCGACACGCACCTCGTCACACGCCTCCACACACGCCTCCACACACCTCTGCCTGCGGCTCCACTCCCGTCAGGTCTCCGCCTGCCCCAACTTCACCTCTGCTTTCCCCACCTTCAATTTGCTGGACCAGGTGACTGCCGGAGCAGTGTCCTTACAAACGGGCCACGGACCGCGCGAGTTCTTTCGTTCCTCTTCCTTGACCTATCCTCAACCCTTACCCAGGAACCGCCCCCCTCTCCCCCCAGCCAGGACAAGCTCTAAGATCCCGACCGGCCTCCCGGCATGTGTGGTAGTGTAGTGCATATTAGTGCAATGTGTGTGTAAGTGGTGAGGATAGGACAGGGAATAGGACGGAACGATCTTGCACGGCCTGTGGCCTGTTTGTTAGGGTTCCGGCATTCGTACCAGGCGATTACCGGAGCAGTACCCTAACAAACGGGCCACGGACAGTGCACGGCTTTCGTTCTCCTTCCTTGTCCTAACCTCAACCCTTACAGACACTTGCTTTAACATGCACTACACAACCACACATGACGCGAGACAGGTCGGGTGCCTATAGTATTCGTCCCGACTGGGGCGGAGCTCTGCAGAGAGATTTCTGGTTGGGGAAAACACTGCTGTCCAACGGGAGATCGGCGCCGGATCTCGCCGTACAGCGGGGAAAGACCACCGCTACCTCCGGATCAATATCATGCACTACACAGACATGGATGCAGAAAGTGCATAATCCACATCCGCGGCATTTCAGGCGTCGCCGGTGCGAGTGAAGACAGTTTTATGGGGGGTTATGGGGGATGGGAGCGCGGAGGTGACGGGGCTATTGATCTTAGTAGATGATGTGCTCAAATCACTAAGAATCAATCTATCAATCAATCCAACTAGCTCGCCTCCACCTCTTCCTTCCACGTCTCCTCCACCGTCTCTACCTTCCTCCTTTCCCTTACTCGAGTCCTACTTCTCCACCTCCTTCAGCCGCTGAAGTGGCTCGGGGCATCAACTGTCACTACAGTCCCTGAGGTCTGCCTACCGAGAGTTCCTATTAGTGTTAAAGAGTATTCTGAGCATCCTGGCTGAGGCGGTGCCTCACTTACGGATGTACATGGCAGGGGAAATGCCCGCAAATCCGATGTGTAAGTCGATGCCGGATCTCACCATCCAGCGGAAGAGGAACGGCGCCACCCCCTGCGATGCAAAATTCACTGTACAAACACGAATAATGACTGTAGCAGATGACGTTTCGAAAATTTGAAATAATAATTAATTAGATCACTGGTGAGGTAGATACCTTTTTATTATGATAAATAAATAAAGATATTGTCTGGTATCAATACTTTTATTCAGCTTATGATCGTTTCGATCGCGTAGCGATCATCCTCAGAGCTTGCAGCTTTTGTGCCGAAAACAAAGTTCTGCGCGAAACGATTATAAGCTGAATAAAAGTTTTGATACCAGACAATATCTTTATTTATTTATCGAAATAATAAATCAATGAATCAGTTTTCTCAGCCTTCACTTACCTTTCCTCCGCCTCCACCTTCATCGTCTCCGCCTTCCTTGCCTCCCCTCCTCTTCCCTTCCCCTTTCATGTCGCCACCTTCTCCTTCTACGCCCCTTCTGCAGTTTCCTCCGCGCCTTAAGGCGCCTCCCCTCGTTCCTTGCGTGTGCCGCGCTCAGGAGGCCCCGTGGCGTGAAACCTAACGAGCCACTTAGTTCACGTTCTGTAAACTCAATGCAGTCCTTTCGGCTGCCGGAGAAATTTCCTGCGGGTCTTGTTTTCATTCAGTGGAAAGTGCATGGGAGGCTGTCAACATTCTCAGAGCTACTGCATTCAGTCCGTTAGATTTGGATATACGGTCCTTGAATACTAAACGTGGTATTGTGATGGCTCTTAGTACTACATAATGCAACTACATCGATCAAAAACTCCACTTGAAGTGATTTTCAATATGGTAGCAAATGTCTTGTTTGAATGCTATTTACCATTATACTTACCTTTCAATTTTAGTCTCTTGTGAGATTTTTAGCGACAGTAATTTAAACAATATTGTAATATTTTCATTTAATGAGGAAAGCAGAATGATTTTACAGTCTTATCTGAAATTCCCGTCAGGATATCGAGATTTGTTTTCGAAACATATAATGAACGTTCAATAGATAACCTTTTATGGGTCAATAAACAGAAAAATATGTGACGGCTTACGATTTATTATTTTATTTCATGTTTGCGAGTTTTATCCTGATGCTAGTAATCAGCAGATACATGTCATACGGAGTAGGCAGTGTTCAGAACACAAATGGATTTCTTGAAAGGTGTGCCTCAGAATTGCAGGTCGCATTCATCAAACAAATCATGTTGTATAAACAAATTCTGTAAAATGAACATCAGCTTCCTGAACCCTAGTGCCTATTTGCCCCCTTCGTATTTTTCAAGAATTATTGTGAAGTAAGGTAGGTTTCCGACTTTGTCATTTGCAGAAAGTTTTTTTTCAATGATCTTATGCCATGTCCTCATAGATCTTCCTTTTGGTTGTAGGCTGGACAATTCCTTCCTAAGGTAGTGTGTTTGTGATAACACTTCTGTTCTTTATAAACGTAGAGCTAATAATGAATTCTTCGTTTACACGTACGGAAAAAGGAATCGGCAGCCCGCGCCCCTGGCCAGGACGTGATTCCAGCTGGTTACGAGAGCCCCGTTCTGAAGTGTTCCGTAACGAAAGTTTTCCGGTGACGCAGACTCCTCGCTCTCGGGCGAGGCGAAGGAAGCGGCTTCCTCCTTCCTGATGGTTTCCTCGCCGCGCGCCAGCGGCGTGGTCCTCTGGCGGCCTCTGGCGGCCTCTGGCGGCCTCTGCCACCCCGCAGAGGAACGGGGGCGGACAAGGACGCGCTTAACGAACTGTTAACGCCTCGCTCTTAATGAGCCTTTCTGATATTCGTGTAGTTTTCGGTCGTTATTCCAGGAGATTTCCTCTCTCCTCCGTGGCAAACAGAATTATTATCCTACTGATTATCCTATGTTTGCATTATTCGAGACGATCCGAGATAGGACTATCGTTCTTTATATTCATTTTGGTAGTGTGCAACATCCTCTATTCTCTATAGAGATTGAAATAAGCTTTTAAATATTCTCCTTCATCCTGAAGCAATGAATTGCTTATATAAAATAGCTACAGTACTTTCAATCTCTGTAATACAGAGGATTACATTTACGTAGTTTGAGACGCGCACACCGAACCAGAGACAATGGTTATCTAGCTGCTGCGAAAATCACTATCAACAGACTTGTGTTCTCCAAAATAAGTATCTGAGAACAACTCTCAACACGGTGTGGTTCATCCCCAACCACCAAATCCGACGGGAATTTGATATAATAGAATTCAAGGACACGTTTAATAATCTTGCCAGCAATTTCTACAACCAAATGCTCCCTACACTGTAATATTCAACCTAGAAAGAAACAACAGCAGACATCGAATTATATCAAGACTCCCGAATGATAAATTTAAACTTTCTTAACTTGACATCTCCCTCCTACCTTTCTACCAGCATACCATCCTCTAACACAGAACAATGGTCACCAATCTTCAATACAGTTAAGAAACCAACCGCGACTTAAGGCCGGCCATATCCAAATAAGCCATATATAATTATGTATCTCAGAACCCTCGAAAGACATAAATGTCGAACGAGAAGAAATATTTTTTAAATGATTATCTATAATCAAGGAAAGCATCATGGCCCTCACAGTTAATGAGGACAACGAGTGAAGTTGTAGCTCTTGCGTCCGCAATTCGCTATGAGAATCGGGCCATTGCTCATTGAAGGCCGGTTGTTTCTGCAGGCTTCTGCCTCACACGTGCATCACTAGAGGGATGTGCGATGTGATATCGCACCTCCAAAAGTGACACAAGTGCGAATTTCTGATTTTTCAGAAATTGCAATTTTAAGTTTCGTAGTTCTGTAATACTCGTTATAGATTGTACCTAATATTCACCTTCTAGCGGACAGTAATTGAACTAATTCAAAATCAACTTCAGAATAGTAGTAGTACCTCTTGGTAACCTCCTATCAGCTTTTAGCTGAAAAATGACGATTTCGCACTTGTCACTTTTCTATTGGAGGTGCGATATTTGACCCAATGGAAGTCCCAATTTTGGGCCCTGCGCGTGCGTGCCTTGCATGGCGCTTTGTAACTCGCATACATTCGGGGCACTGGAGCCAGCAATCAGTGTGGCACACATTCAAAAAATGTTGACTAAAAATCACAATTAGGTGCTTGAAGTTGTAAATAAATAAAACCAAAGTTGGGTATTTTAGTATGAATCCTAAGTTTTTGGCAAAATTCAGTGTTTAGGTCTTTATGCAAACATGTAATGCACATTTGTAGCTAATTTACAAAATTACCCTTTCTGCGGTAATACTTATCTTATTAAATATAATCAAATAATATTTAAGTGTTAAACTGCAACTTTATGTTGTACGAATATTATGCTATTATGAAACGGCAGAAAAATTTCCTTTCGTCTTTATAAATATTGTAAAAGACTTCGTGAAGTCGTAAGGTGGTGTAACGGTGGGTTTGCCCGCGAGACACTCTTTTGTTACAGTTTTAGGTTAATTTCAAATAACACACGAAATAAAATAAGACAGGAAAGCTTAAAGGAAAATAAAAAGTTCGCCAGTGCGTATGTTGGGCGTACCACCTCCTTATGAATCCACGCGCCGCTATTGCGATGCTGTATCCGGCATAGGCAATCGCCGCCGTCAAGGGCTGTTCGCATTGCAAAATTTCATATTTAGATTTCATCGCGATCGCCTGGCGAAACGCGACCCCGCATTATGCACCACTGACCGCATATGATGATCGCGTCGACTTGTCCGAGCGCTGGCGGCAGAGACGGATGTGCTGCTGGAGACAAGGCTCGCCCACAGAAGACAAACGCATCAGTAAGCCGTCAGCCTGAGGGTCAGCAACGGGGCGGGAATATAAATCGCGCGCGGTTATAAAGCGACATCCGGGATGCGGCGCGGCGCAGATCGACCCCTGCATCCGGCTGGCGGAGGACGGCCTCTCCCACTGTGACCCCTGCTGCATCTTGGGTGTCCGGGGACGGGCGTGGTGCAAGAACCAACTATTAAACATTGAACCCTTACATGTTAAATATTAAACTTACTCTCAGTGACTAGAACAGGGTTGTCCAACCGGCGGCGCGCGGGCCGCGAGCGACCGGCGGCGGTGCTATTTATTGTGGCCATCAAACGTTTTTAGTCAAAAGTTAAAGTCGCTTTCATCCATGTCGGGCGAGAACATTGTGTGTCTAGCACACGCGCTCTATCGAGGTCGATGGAGTATGAAAATAGATTTAAGGATTTTTTCGAGAAAATTAAGAAATTCATTATTATTACAATGTGTTTCACTGCGTTATGTTACGTCCTGATATCACGCGTGTTTCCACCCTCCCCCACCGCCCACCCCGTTTCATAGCAGCAGTCAAACTGCCAAAATGAACGATACAGTTTCATGTGTGGATCGCCCGAGTAATGACTATTTGGCCCGCAACTGTATTAAAGGTGATAGTTATGGCCCTTGAGACCTTGCAAGTTGGACACCTAAGGACAAGAACAAGTGGGTGTAAATAAGGAGACCTGGTACGATTATAGGTCGGAGCGACCAATTCTTTGAACCCTTTGTATATATTTACAATCCGGTTGTTCCACTCTGACGGCTAGTATCGTATACTTGAGATATAACACCAAGTTTAATGTAAAACGTATATACGTTGAGTATCTCTACATGGTAAATGTATATGTTGAATGTTACATCATAATGTCCACACTTGTAAACATATCGGCAAGATTTTTGTTAAGCAGGAAGGTGGATTCAGATGAATTTGGTATTTGAATTGCGTGCACTGTGTAGGTTAAAATTGCGTGCATTTTTATATTTTCTATAGTTATTCTTTTTGGTACAATCGCGTTGGTTCCTTTTTTTTATTTCGACTGCGTCCCAAAAGCAACTGAACATACCCAATCACTCCCTATTTTGTTGCACTTTTTGCTCTATTTCTATGTTCATATCAAATAATATCTCATAAATTGACGGGCACCCTCGTAGCCTTCAAGAGATTGGTGGCCTCTTATTTCAATTTCATATGAATTACATTCATTCCACCCGACCATTCCCCCTGGAAAACATCCATTGGATCCATAAATGTAAAGTTCAACATGTTATAAGTCGGCACGATTAGTAGTGGAGACAAATCAAATATGTATTTAACATGTATATAATTTGCATGTGAAGAGTTAAATGTTAGGTAGTGGTGACACGACTTTATGTGTGAGATGATATGCAACACTTTCGCCAGACCATTAAGTTATTTTTAAAATTTTCTTATCAAAACTTACATTAAATTCTAAATTTCTAATTATGCAAAGAGTTATGCATTGTGTTACATAAATACATACCTCAATTAGGCCAATTGACTAACAAATTACTTCATTAAAGCTGCGTATAAACATAACTTAATAACATAATTTTAACGTACAATTCAGGCGAACGCGAGATTCAGGCGAAGTGAATTTTAAACTGATTACTGTGCAGTTGATTACTGGTGGGATAGTATGACAACGTTGACGGTCGCAGAGGTTCTGATAAACTAATTTGTTTTGTTTTTTTAAAATATTTTTACAATTTTCTCTACAGTACCACTAAGGGCAGATTCATTTTGGTGTATCTCCTCCTACCTGCTTCTATTTGGGCACATACCTCTCTTACTCATAAAAGTGTTTGATAATTAATTACAATTATAATTCCTGTTATTTAGCAGAAGTTTGGAATTTAACTTCGTAATACTTAATCCATAAATACTTACATTGAAATAAAATGGAAGAATTTTGAATATAGACTTTAAAATGCGCGTCAATAATTTTAAAGAAAAGAAAGTATATAAGGAGTTTAAGAAATTAAACTACTAAAAATTATTAATACAATATGAATTAAAAATCAGATACATTGTTCAAGCGATGTCCATTATATCTCTGCTAGCAAATACTTAAACTAATAACAGTCACATTACGATTGAAAACATGCACTACGCTTATGGGACTTAGCAGTTCACGCGTTTGGCCCTGCAGTTGCTGTGGCGAGGGCGATGGCAGTGATGGTGATGACGATGGTTGCGGTGACCCCATCGCGCGACTGCGCGTGTGTCCGGTGATGGAAGTGCTGAAGGTGCGCCTGGCGCAATCTTTTTATGTGTTCATTAAAAAGCACTTAGTAGTTATCCCTCATCTCTGCGGTCATCCGAGGGTCACACAATCTCCTTCTCCACATGTTTCGAAAGGGCTAAGCTTAGGTAGGTGAAAATCTCGTTCGCGGGCAGATACGGCTCAAGCTTACGCGGCCGCCAGGTAAAAATCATTGAATTTTTAGTTGTTCCCAAGACTTCACCATGATAATTAAAATGACAGAAAATTCCAATAAAGTGAGTTACCTATTGAGTAAGACGTAAGTCACAGAGTCTTCACGGAGCTAAGTAAAAGCTGACAATGGGCCATTTGAATGACAGTCCGCTTTTAGGAAGAGGGTTCCCACAACTGTGTCTGATGCGAACGTGGAGAGGAGAGATTGATGAACGTTCACAACATATTTTTAAAGAAGTATTATTATTATTATTATTATTATTATTATTATTATTATTATTATTACTAACTTCAAAGAAATTAATGGTAAAATTATTCAAAAAGGTACCTAGGGACTTTTTTTGGTTTATTAAAATTTCATGCGAAACTCATATCCTAGGTTGTACATCTATTTGATCTCACTTGTAAAGGAGGTCGAAACGGAAGATTGATCGTAAGTGATGACAGGAGGGGACGTTGTAAGAGTTAAGCGTTGTTTCAAAGGAAAGGGGAGGGGTTATAAAAAAAATTTAAAAAAACAATTTTTGCATTCGTAATTTTTGAATGATTCCTTGAGAACGGAACATCCGCGGCGATCACTTCACCTGCTTCGCCGATGCTATCAAACCGGCAGCGCCGCTGGCGGCAGTGGCGGCGGTGGGGTGGGGGCGGGGGCGGCGGCATGTGACGGCGGAAGCGCGCACCGGAAGGACGCGCCGGCGACCTTCTGTGCTGGCGCCACGCCCCCGCCCCCGCCCCGGGCCCGCTGTCCAGATGCGATGCCGCCGCCGCCGCCGCCGCCGCCGCCGCCGCCGCCGCCACCGCCGCCGCCGCCGCCGCAGCCAGCGCTGTCGCCTGCCGCGGCCGCGTGATTGTCGCCGCTTTACTGTGGTCTGCACAAAGCGACTTGTAATAGACAATTCAGTCCAACCACGGTGTTCCAGTATATGCCTATATAAGTAGTTTTTTGGTGAAGGTTGAGTTTTGTTTCATTCCTAGGGAGATATACATGTCAATATCTATAATATTCATCTCAAATTTACAACTAAAATTGAATCAAAAATGGTTTGCTTCACGATGATCGCACATCACTTTTCTTCAAACTCACATTTATGACATATTACCTTGACTGGAACATTATCGAATTAATTGTGAATTATACCTGAGCTTAGGTTGTGTTTCGCTTATTTGCAACTTTCATACGCCATGGGACGAGATCCAATTTGAATTTTTGTTTACAAATTCAGAAAGCCAGCGGATGTTAATTTATAAAATGTTGATTGTTTTTAGATGTGAGAAACATGTATAAGGAAATTATTATTTTTATCACAAAGGAAATTTTGTTTACCTCTGATAAATGCCATACGCCTATTAATAGCAGTGACAAGTGATAACAGCCAATGAAATGTTCATATTGACCTTCAAAAGACTTAGCGCTTTAAACACTCAAATTTTCTATCTTAGTAATTGTGATCTCACCAAACACATACATATTGTTTAGTATGAGATGTTATTCATCAACCTAAATAGTTGTATTCTTACACTCGGAAGTGGCATAAGGAGAAAAAACATATTTTAGGTTTATATTAAAAAAGCTTATTGTTAATTATTTAAATTAGGTTTGAATCTATATAGAGCTAAAGCATTTGGTGTGTATTGCATGCAAGCTTCTCTTTTTCTGCTTTCCTGTATCTTCTCACTGCCCTCGTATACTCCTGCCGCTTTTCATCCTTCCAAGAGGGTCGAGGTCTTCCTCTTTTTCTGTGTCAGGAGTTTTCAGTATCACATTTTCGAAGGCCATCTTTCTCAGATCCAGTATCAGTATCCTTCATTCCACTCTCCTTTATTCTAAGCATCTAAGATGTTTTTTCTATTTCTGTTTTCCGTTTCTTCATTGAAATAGTATTTATTGACCGATCCCAACTACAGTATTGAACATTTTTGCACATCCTATTCTCTGTTTGATACTTTAGATGCCATTTTTATCGAGATAGACTCGCTTTGTTCCTCACAAAGCAATGCCTGTTGAAATTAATTTTCGATTTTAATGTTGTTGGCCCCTCTTCCTCTATTCCCGACCACAGTGCGCCGTCACCTGCTGCCCCCTTCTATCTCCCTCCCTCTCCCTCTTCCCCCCGCCCCCGCCCCCGCCCCGCCCCCGCCGCCGATGCCCTCGGAGCCCGTGCCGCTTCGCTGGCCGCTGTCTCTGCGCCGGATGGAGCCAACGCTCCAGTGCACCTTCCAATCAAATGGGGCGGAATTTAGTCACAATTACTCGGAATGTGGGTGGCGGATATCGGCTCATGAGGAGCAGAGCTAGTCGAGAAATGAGAGGGCGAGAGGTGGAAATAAGAAAGAAACAGTAATTCTAGTTGCAATGAATCTGTTACTTCCGATGGCCAAAACTAGATAATGGCAAAATTTTACATTAACAGCTACCCTGTGGGTCGAGTGAGTAGCTGAGTTAATCGCCATTTCAGTTTGTACCAATATGATTAATTTAGTTATGTTATGTCAATTTGAACCTGCTCCGAAAATTGGTCCTATTGTTTTTGACAAAGCTCCTCAGTCACGTTAAGAAAAAACTGCAATTTAAATTATTTATTTTCATTAGAGGAAGTCACTTTTTTGTAAAGTTATTTGAAATACAAAATATATTGGAATGGTCTTTTCGTTTGTGGGTGTTCGTTTGGAGAAGTTAAATTGTTTTAAAACATTTGTCTTTGGGATAGCCAGGATCACTAATAATCTCCTGAATATACACTCATTATTGATGGTCTAGTAAACAGTATTTCTGATGTAACTACCATATTTTTGGGTGCTTATGTGGCTGTATTTTTCAATATGCCGAGCGCATAATATCTGAATTCACCTTTTCAGCTTCAGTTTTTCTCAAATTTTCAACTGGCGGCAGCATTAGTCATGAACAGCAGAAAATTTATGTACAACATTTGGAACATTGCTTTCTGGTTCTTTTGCTTCACTGGTATTGACACATAATTGTTTTTGTTGGTGTAGTTTGTTATTGCAATTACTGTTAGAATAAAGGCTAATTTAAGGAAAGGAGAAGTATTACAAACCAGATACTAATAATATATTAAATTCGAAATAAGAGCAGTAGTCACAATGGTCTGAAACATAAATTAATTTTTATTTGAGGGGTCAGTTCATGACAACATGAAAAAAACTCGAGGAGTTATTCAAAGTACAGTGAAAATGGCGGATAGCTAAACCTCAAGTGGTATGTAAATTAGTGAAAGCACGTGCCAAATTTTGTGCTCGGGATGCAAGGTTTTTCCACCCACTCTTTCCTGTAATTAGCCACTGCATGTCACGATTCGCGATTCAAACTTTTCAATTTAAATAAGTTGAAAGTCGCGAAACCTGTGTGACTCCGGTTCAGAAATAGAGAAACCATTGCACGTCCTACTTCAATGTATATCAGGTTCCTGGGATCGAGGTTATTAATTACGAAATACTGTATATAATACTGTATATAAACCTAAAGAGTTGATTAGTGTTATTGGTGACGACTTGTTTCTTCCGATTTGACTTTATGATTTAATGTCTCTATAGAAATGTATGATTTACAGATCACTGCCACTTAATATTATTCCCAAACAAAATTGACCTGCTGCAAAGCATATTATTATTTTTGCATTGTAATAAGGTTGCAAATTATTTGGCTTTCTTTTTGAACATGTTTTGCTTTTTTGAATAGCAAAATCTTGAGGAAATACGTATTTTTTTAACTTTCTTGTCCTAATTATGTTATAATATTTTTATTTTGTTAATGTGAAGATTGCTGTATGTATTGTTTAAAAATTTAATATCGATAGACACCAACGCACGAGAACGCAAAAGGAGAACGGTTTTTACCTAAATTAAGATTGTCTTCTAATATCATGGAATCACATCCAGTGTCGTGATTTGTGTATTTCATTAATACTGTATTCCATATGTTCTACTAGCATTCGATATTAAAGTTTGTGATCCATTGCTGGAGACATATTAAAAGAGTTTAGGCAAGAATATAGCGATTACAGAATATGTGAGTTATAGCCAAGGATATAACTAATCATAGCCAAGAATATGGCAGATTTAGCCAAGGATATGCGAGTATCCTGAATATTAATGTATTGTATTAGGTCTTAATATTTGTGCTGCATATTCCAGTTTCATTGTAGATATAAAATGGAACAGAGAATTTCTTATGAATTACATGGGTGGCTAATAGATTTGCCATTGATTATTTCTGACATTTTATTGTTTTGTTTTTTCAGGTGAGTAGTCGAAAGTGTCTGCACGTCCTTGGACAACTCCTATCGTTTATTTTTCTGTCAATGAACGGTGAGTTCAAACCTTAAGAAAATATATTGCTTCATAAGAAGGATGTTATGTTTGCAAATTTTGCTTTCTATGTTTACGTACATTGATCGTGCTCCATATTTTTCATTAGTCTCAGAAGTTAAGTCCTTGAAATATGTCCGATTTTCTGAGACGAAGAAATATTTTCCCCCAAGGAAAGCATAAATCCATTGCGAGTGTAATGAGAAACGTTTGCTCCTTCAATTGTAAGTCGAAATAAACATTTCCAATCTCAGAATCGGTTAGCGAAACTTCCTGGTGTTCGCTAAGTGCATGCAGAGAGCTCCGAGCCAAGTTCGTGGGATGCCTAGAAGAACCGGTATTTCTAATTTGGCACGGGTGGCAAGCCTGCGCGGCTGTCCATGGCCATATTTAGGAGGGCAGGCGTCCGGGAGGGCTTGTGTGTGGGGTCTGTGAAGTGCGCCGCTCTGGGATGGACTGCCAACATCCCGTGCGAGTTCCCGAATCGAGGCTTTCCGGAAGCAGACACGCGCTTCACGACCTAGGTGTAATGTTCTATTGATGCAATGCGTGAAGATCGATGAGTGCATCACCGCTCCGTAAGGAGTGGTAAGAGTTTCCTGCTCGCGTGAGATGTGTGCAGGCGAAAATTCCGAACTTGGCGAGGTTGATCTGCCTCTACATACACCGCGTATAGAGGCAGGTCTGGAAATCAAAGATGGGAAATTTCATCTGTATTCAGGAAACACCTTTGTATTATTACTACAGGACGAAAAACCATAAGATGTCTTGATTTTAAGCTATGAAATCGGCAATTCACGATACTTATTTTTTAACAAAGCAATCTTATTTTTACGTTCTCTAGTGATCATTTTTATATGTTCCGTGAGGAATATTATTGCCGGTTATGTGTTTCTCAAAATTAAACAATTTAAGAATAATATTTACTGAGCAGAACTGGAAACCAACAAAACCAATTAATGAAACCAGACTTGCTCAACGAACTGGATTTAGGACATCGTGGCTCTGAAACCGCGGGATGCATCATCAAAGTCACATACTCTTTCTGTCCTACAATCGCGATTTCTGTTCCGAATGGAGGAGTGTTCGCTAGGGGTTGCCGACAGCAAGCTGAAAGAGAGCTTACTGGAAATCTTACCAAAAAAGACGAGACCATCAGGAAAAGGAAAGTCTCGACTAAAAACATTTATTTTCTCGCGAAGATTATTCGGTAATAAAGATGTTCACAGAGAAAAAAAGTTTCCTGTGTAAAATAGGTCATCAACAAAAAGAAAACACAATTTCGTACAAAAAACTTTTTTATACCAGATGTAGCACACCGTGCACTATTTTTCCACACAATAATATCTAGGATTGAGACATTCGTTATACCGTGCGATCAACATTTGTATCACTTTGCCGTAAAAATTACCGCCTGGAATAGGTACTAGTGTTTTGACAGACCCTTCTGCAATTGTGCGTCACTGTAATACGCGTAATGCTGCCAGGGCAGCAATTTCTTGAGGCGTAAGAAAAGATGGAACTCGCTGGGGCCGAGATCCGGATTGCAGGGTGGACAGTCACAAGGTCAGCCAGTCACCGCGGCTCTCAACGTACAATATTTGCAGCGGTACCTCTGGGAGGTGTTGGACCAGGTATGCGCCTCGTGATAATATTAGTATCATTCACATGAAAGTTTGAAAGATCAGTTTGGCACAAGCGTGTCACGTTGGGCGGTCGAAATCAGCATCTCCTGTACGAATCTACACTTCCGAGAACATTTTGCCACATTGAACGACATTCAATATTTGCACGTGGCCCTAGTGACAACCCATGCCCGTGTCTGCCTTGGAACGTAGCACTCTGTTTTGGGTTCCAAGGTCACTATCCACCAACTTTACCAATCACATTATTTTAAATGACCAGCAATAAAAATAACATCTTTATTGTTGTATACACGCCAACCTGGATGACTGAGAGCGTGTACCGACTCAGCGCTTCGGTCCGAAGGGTCGCTGGTTCGAGTCCCACCTTGGGCACATTTGTTTATCACGCGTCTCTCGTGTGTGTTGCCGAGGAGGGCTTCTCGTCCTGCTGACTCCAGATCAAAGGAGCCCGGAGGTATTTGGTATCTAGAGTACGATAAAAAATGCGTCCGATCGGAACGTACAGGGAAACCGGCTGTCGGATGGAGAAAGCCCTAGGAACAAAATTGTTGTATACAACCAACATAAGTTGTTTTTTTTTCTTCGATGTCTCTTACGAGGTAGATGACCATCAATGTTTCAGTGCTTGGTAACCTCTACGTTAGCGATGTCGGTAATAAGTAAAATATTGACATAGCGTAGTATCTAATTAGCTAACGGTTGGTCTCCAATCAGCCCGATGAACTGCCTGTTCTTCGTGACAGTACATTTCCCCCTTGGCCGCAGCATCCAAAACCAATATTCACAAAACCCAAACGTTCCGAAATAAATTCCTAAGCATAATCACAAAAGCACCGTGGTTTATCCCTAACTCTCAACTCCATCAAGAACTCGGTATCACCCCATCACTGTACATTTTTCCCATCTATCCGCAAAATTCTACAACAAAATTTCTCGAATACCTTCAGCTACCCATTTCACACGAGGTAAACCCTCATCAGAAACTTTTGAAAAGGAAATTACCGAAATAATGTTTTGGCCCTCTTTAAGCAGACTGGAAACGATTAGCCTCTCTGTGTAATATTAAGTGTTTCTGAAATGAAATAACCACGATAAAAAAAAATATAGCTTGTAAACTTGCTATATAAAACAATCAATTGATGTATCAGTCGTTCACGGCTGCTGAGGGCCAGAGGCCACGCAAGAATAAATAAAAATATTTTTAAAAAAAGTACGTTTCCCACGAGTCGTGCAACGTCGCCCGCTGCAAAGGGCCCCTTTCCGAGAAGCACTGCCCCTCGACCCAACCCGAAAGCGAACGCACGCACCCGCACTCGCGTACGCAGAGGAAAAATGAGCCCCAGACGCCAGTGGTGAGAAGCCCGTTGCTTGCGGGGCTGGCTGCGTCGACGGTGACGTCAATCAGTGACGTCACGGGGCAGCTGGGCGGCGCGCCGCGCTGCGTGGCGTTGCGCGCCTGGGGAGGCTGCGACGCACGTGGCGGCGGCGGCCACCGCCACACTGGGCCACTTGACAGCCCCCCTCCCCCTCCTCCCTCTTTGTCGCTTCTTTGTCACACGAGCCAAACCCAGGGCCCGAGGCGGATTAAGGGGTTCTCAAGTTGAAAGGAGCATACAACGCCCCGGATATGTGACAGTTTTCAAAGTTCCGCTCTTAGGTTCCGTTTAACCCAAGACATTTCGAAACGGAAAGTCTTCAAAAAGGTTGCTTTTTTTACTCCTGAAGCACCTGTCCTCCGTTTGTGTTGGTGGATTTTTCACCTTTTTCGTCATTATCAGATCAAATTGTTAGAATTATTATTAATGGACCCATATTCTTCGCCGTTATTTCTCAAATAATTGAAGCTCCGTTCTGGCAGTTTGATTAACTTAATTGAAACTATTGACGGGCCAACCCCATCATGTTGCCATGCTTGAGGCCTTTTAAGGTAGTAATCTGGCCCTACATGTTTTGTGGTGGCTTTGAGAGCAAGGCGGCTTACACCCAGGAATCATTTTTTGCCTAGATGGCAGGATTCTGAAGAGATAGTTTAAATCAACACGTCCGACGACTTGTCAAGACCCACAAGATCTTGTGAATATGTGACGCAGCACAGCGCGCATTGCCTAGTTTTTTTAGTGTAAATGAATCTTCACCCTGTGCGACACGGATCGGTCAATACATCTATTTAAAAAACTGATTGAGAATGATCGCAGAACGGGTTGCAGTGAGATACTTGAAGTATCCGGTATTAAGGGCTCATGAACATTTTGTAATTTTATTAGCCAGTTGATTTAATTGAGACTTTTTTCACCCTTTGTACTTACTTCAAATTTGTGCCTCTGTCTACACACACGCAGGCTACATGCTTATATCTAATATCTCCCTGTATTAATGAATGAAATAGTGATAGCTATTTCGAAATGTAAATATCAGTAACAAATAAGCTAGATTACCAGAATTCAATGAAGCGCTAGAATCGAGGACTTGCTTCCTTTGGGGACTTCACACGTGGACTGTAAACTTGATGATCATAGGATATGTGAAATGACTGCTTAATTGAAATTTTAATTTAATTATCGTGAAATGAAAATCATTATCAATTTCATCCACAAAACTATAGACTACAGGATGAAATATATAAAAGAAAGTAGCGAATAAAGGGGTGCAATAATGTTTTATTCAACAACGTGTATGGAAGGAACATGTTAGGAAATCTGGTTACCCTGCTTTATACAAGAAATACCAAAATAATCTCTCACGACTTTTGGAGAAAAATATCAATGGCAGTTTTTCAATTCAAAGACGTACTATGGATGTAAATTTAAATAAATGGAGCTGAGTTCTATATCTAGATTATTACACAACCACAAGTATGTTCCTGAAAGTTATCTTCCAACCGCAGACCGCACGGTTTTCATTTATCCTTTACATCCTTTGGAGTCATGTTTGTGGGAAAGTCCTCATCATCATAGGTACCATGTGGGTAGACAGCGGAAATGAGTAATGAGACATCTTAACGGAACCATTGAATTTATGTGAAAATATCAGCGGTGGAATTGCGGTAAATAAACTCTTAATACGGCTGGAAATATTATTATTCAATTTCGAAAAACGTTCTGTAGAATTTACAATAATTAAATGTATTTTACCTTACTTATTGATTTTTAGTTACCATACGTTTATTACTTACACATAGGTTACACATTAATTACAGATTAAATAGAACAAACAGAATGAAACGAAATTATAAATATTCAGCTTCCTAATACCGGGGCTCATTGGTTTGGCATGTTTTCAAATCCTACAGGTCTTGTAATGAGAATAGCGAAAAAGACACGACATTATGTCAGATAAAGGATAAAGTTCTGCCAGGCAATGCCATTTTAAATTTTTTTTCTGGCTTTTTGATATGTATGTTTCTTACGTATATATTTGCCATTTTATGGTCAAATTGAACCGACTTTTGCCAGCCACCGGTGATTCCAGGTCTGGGCACTATTTTTATTTATTATCCACGCCTGGGCACGCCTTTTCTTGCAAAATGTGTCCGGAAACAATCGCATGCCCCTTTATCGCCTATATCCACTGAAAAACCATGCACACCGCTATTGTGTAAGTTTTTGAACAAATGCAATAGGACGTGTTCTGCACGCCGTGTTTTTAAATTTGACAGAAATGTTTATTTTTGTTTTATATTTAAAACTGGTTAATAGGTGTAATTTTGTGGAGGACAACAATGAAAATGTAGAGTTGTCAAATGAGTAAGAAGTATTTAAATATTGCAATTATACTTCACATCACTGTCTCTGCACTGGCTCTAACAGGGAGGATCTATTTCCGGTAGCGGATTTTGGATCCTAATTCAACCATTAGAGAATTCTAGCGGCCGGCTCCCCCGGTTAGTAGTTTTGCGAACAATCCAGGCGAATGCCAGAGTAGTACCTCGACACACTGTCCACGGACCGGCAACGATCTCGTTTTGGCATTCTTGATCTGCTTCCTTTGCTCTTATACTCTTCCTCTGATCTTACGTGCACTACTCTTCCACGTATACAGTCGCGAACGTGGGGCTTTTCCCGGCTGGGGCTGCACCCGCTGCCGCTGGCCTAGATACCTGGAGGTGAATTATCGCATGCCGACATGTGGGTCGGTACCGGATCTCAGGCAACAGCGAAAAAGGAACACTGCAATATCTCGGAATACATAATGCACTACGCTTACGGGACCACTGACAAAAGTTGTTGACGCCCCCGGAAACTTCAGTCAATCAATTACTCACCCGAAATACGCTTGGAAGCAGTTTGTGCTTCGGACTTCATCTATTCATGTGGGTTGTGATCATTCTGATGCGTTATTGTTGACGTAATAACATGAAGAAATAAAAAACGTCTCTGTCAGGTGAACTCTCAGCGAGACTGATGAAGGCGGCAAAGTCGTCGAAACCCGGCTCTCTAAACACTCGAAAATATGTTAAGTTGACGGAGATGACTTCTTTTATTTCTTCATATCCATTCGGGGTAAGGTGGATTTTATACCGCGATATATACAACTCTGCACCTAGCAGGTATCAGCTGTTAACGGTTTCATCCAATCGGTAGCTCGAGTTTCACCACAGTGACGTTACTATGGTGCCGTTGAAGCTCCCGATTTGACGAAACTGTGAACAGCTGAGGCAGAGGCAGGGGCAGATTTGCGAAAATCGCAGTATAAACGACTAATTCGCGAATCATCCAGATTAGGAGACGGAGAGCAGACTGTTGGTTTGTCGAGCGGGCGTTGCGCGGGAGGGGGCGGCATGGGGTGGGGGGAAAGGGTTTGCGAAAGCGCCTCCTGACGCGGGCGGGCGCGGGGGCGTGGCGCGCGCAGGTTTCCTTTCGGCCGCGCAGGAAGAGGGCGCGCGCGCGCAGCCCTCGCGCCGCGGCCGCGAGACAGGTGCGAGGCGCTGCCACCCCCCCCCCCCCCCACGGCCCTCCTCGACCCCGATCGCCCGCCGGAAGCAGGGGAGCCCGCGGCGGAAGTGGCGCCGTGGATGTGGTTCACTTAGGGACGCGGTATCGACCACGAAACAGCGATGTTTCCTATCATCGATATTCAAAATTAAAATAACGATGTTAAAAATACATCGTCCTAAAACCATCCACGTTTTTAATCATCGATGTTTTAAAGTTGCTTTAGTATCCTCTACTCTTAAATTCGTGCGTAACAAAATAAGAATTAACAGTTGCCGTGTATATTAATTTACTATACAAATTTGAAAACAAAGTTAAAAGTGCGAAATTTGTGGAGAATTAATGTGAAATAAATGAAGGAAATACCAGGGCATTAAAATCATCTCGGACAACGGAAAGAAACCTGTTCGAAGGTAATACAAACCGCGTTCGTTTGGTTCGAGTACAAACACAGTGGTACCATCAGTTGCTATTTCGTGTTTTAATTTTTACAAATTTGTGCTTATGAGCATTTTCCATACGCGAACAGAACATCGATGTTTAATAAATATCGGCTTCAATACACAGATGCTTAAAACATCTATATTTTTATAGAAACATTGATGTTTTGGAAACATCTCCGTCGACGACCTTAGACCACTTTTTATAAAAACATCGCCGTCGACGACCGTAGTTTCTCTTCGCTCGCGACCGGAGGTCGGGCTGGCGAAGCGCCCAAGTTCCGTTAACACACCATTGCAAACTGAGGATGAGTAAGTTGATAACATCACCGCCAATTACAATATCCTTTGTGTTTTGTATTATTTCATATATAGACATCTATTACGCGATAAAATATAGAGTGGTGAAGCAAACAGTTAATTACCAAAAACAATAATTGTGGGTACAGGAAAAAACTGTCTTGAGATGACAGACGGTAAATACAAACGCGCCGCGTTGTATAGCTGATTGTAACTAAATGGAAAGGTTTTGAGTTTCAGAGCCAATATCACAGCATTGGCCCTGCCAATTACATCACTTTGAGATGAACAAAAAGCAAATGTGAGCTTTTGGCACTTACATCAATTTGCACGGCCACTACACAAATATATAAAATGTGGGAACAATACCCCCAAACTACTGTCGGGGATAATTCTCGTTTTCATTGGGAAGTAGCAATGAAGTCAACAGACACGACCACCCCCCAAAAAAAGTAAACCACACTTCATTGTTTTATTGGTCAAATTAATGTATAAAATTCCACTTAGTGATTACTTCAGATAACGTTATGAAAATCTGAAGGAAAATGTTCCTTCGAGCATACATTAACTGATGCGATGGACTTGTTTCACGTATTTGGATCTGAAAAATGTATCAACTTACCAAATATTTCGTGAATGAAGACAGTGAGATATTGAACCTTTATTTCGGAAACCCGTTTAAAATTACTTCGATTTTCCTATTATTAAAACAAACTGAATACTGGCCCTTACTACTATGAATCTGATTCAAATTTTATTTACAATCACGAGGTCAATTGGAGAACTGCAATAATTCTTTAAGCTAAACTGATAGCATTTTTTTAATTATTGAAAAAAGTCTAGTACAGTGCTCTTTTACTGTTATGAGCATTACAGTTCAAAAAATGCCACCCTTCATGAGCCTCCACATGTCATAGAAAACGTTTTTGCGTTCTGTTCCGATTCTCATTTAGTTTAATTCTCACATGTTTCACGTGACTATGAGTCGTATCTTCACCAGCAGTGGCCTTCATTCTGCTCAGACTCTATGCGAATGTAACACTTCGCAACACCCTGCCTTTATTTCTGTTAGCCCTCTAGTGTCCTTTATTTCTGTTCAACTCGTATGGACGAGTGTATCTATGCGCACAAAATTACCTTGGGGATTAGAGGGTTACGAACGCTTGAAAACTACACACTATTCACTTTAGTGACAATGAATGATGACAAATAGCGAAAGTGTGCGTTGAATTTCCATTTACGAATTACTTCGTGCGAAGATGCACCTGACTGAAACCTTCCCTCCGCTTAAGAAAGCGCCAGGTGGTCGGTTTCCCCGCGGGCCATGTGCGCCCAAATTGGGGCGGAAGTGCCGGCGGGAAGTGCGCGCCGCGCGGCGTGGCTCCGCGGAGCGTTCGTGTGCAGGGTGGGAGGGGGTGGGGGGGAGGGGAGGGGAATGTGCGTGCGCGCACGGGAGCGCGGTCGAGGCGCGGCGAGCGGCGACTGTCTCGTTACGACACCCGCCGCGCGACTTTCTCCGCCCGCAGCCGCCGCCGCCGCCGCCGCCGCCCACCCTTCCACCTCCTCCGCTGCCGCAGTCACTTCGACTTGCACTGACACCAGCGCAATCACCACCGGCACTACAGCCATCTCTACAGCAAAGCACAGGCCCGTAAACTAACGTTGTCATTAGCTCCGTAAGTGTAGTGCATGTTTTTGCTCTGGAGAAGGCGGTGGTCTTCCCCCGCTGTATGACGATAACCGGCGCCGACCCACCATCGGCTAGCGGGGTTTTCTCCAACCATGTATTTCAGGACAAGGAAGGACCAGGACAAGGAAACCAACCAGGACAAGGAAAAGGAAGGAAAGATCGCGCGTGGTCTATGGCCCGTTTGGTAAGGTACTGCTCCGGCATTCGCCTGGCGTTGATCGGAGAAACCACGGAGAACTACCGTTCAGAGCAGCCTAGGTTCTGCGGGGGAAATGCACTACACTTACGGGAATATGATCTTACCCGTTGCCGCGCCCGGAGTCACTAAGCAATCAATCAACGACCACCACCGCAACCATCACCACGACTACAACCACCACCGATGCTAGCGCCCATGGCACCACAGCTGACGCCACTGCCCTCACCTGCGTCGCCAGCGCCCACAGCTGGGCGACGCCGCTCTCCGTGCGCGAGCCCAGGGCGGGGGGCGGGGCGGGGCGGGGCGGGGCCGCGTGGCCTGGGGCGCCGGCGCCCGAGCCGAAGCCGCTCGCAGCGGGGCGCGCCGCGCCGCTCGGGGCCCCAGGCGGTGGGAGGGGCCGCAGCCCTGACCTGGACTAACAAGCTTCGGCGGAGGATGGGCTTTTTGCCGGGCGCGCGGCCACCTCGCTCCGTCGCAGCGTTTGCACCCAGACCTGCTGGCGCCACGTGGCCACGCCTCCGGAAAAGATTCGCACCTTTTACGACGGTGAGCAACGGTTTACAGGCTTTTACTAATATACCGTTCTTTTCGTTTTAAAATGTCGCTATATTTACACCAAACATTTGTGGCTGATATCGCCATATGTTGACATAATTTACCGGATTTTAATATTTTTAATTGAGTGGTTAAAAAAATGAGGAATTCGGTGAAATCTATTTTAAGTACAACATATAATTACAATTAAACCTTTCAATAATTATTAATTTCAAAACATTAGTTTAGGTGGCTGAGGGAATCAATTGATGTCACTACAGTGACTCTCACCGGGTGCCTAGGGTTCGAGTCCCGACGGTGGCCGAATATCCGACACTAACTAGATAGCTAGGTTGAATTCAGCTAGTGCATGGAGGGATTCTAGCGGCCGACTGCTCTAATAGGTTATTTTCCGTGGTTTCTCCGAATAATACTAGGCGAATGCCAGAGGATTACTCTAACAATCAGGCCGCAAATCGCATGTAATCTTCCCTTCTACTTCCTTGTTCTAACCTCACCTCTTACTTACAATCTTACATCCACTACTCCACCTTGCATGTTGGGAGCTGAGAGCTTGCTCTGGCTGTGGCGGTGACCCGCTGGTGGGAGATATCTGTTCGGGAAAAACCCCGCTAGCAGACGCAGGCCGGCGCAGGGTCACGCCAGCTCCCGCGATAAAACTGCCCTAAACTTACGTGACTAATGTTACTAGCAGTTGCCACGCCCGGAGACATCAATCAACCAATCAAAACATTTGTTTCAGTTGTCTGGAACACTTTCATACTATCTTTAAATAGTCCATTGTGTCAAATATTTAGAGGTTACTTCCTTCTTACATAAAAAATGTATGTATTAGTTCACATATGAAATGTGTTCCAAATTTTTTTCTAATTTGTCCTAGTTATACTGATTTCAAGATTCTTGAATTCAGTTTACCATCACATATGAATCATATTTCCAAGGATATATTGTAATTACTATTAAGAATATTATTATTATTATTATTATTATTATTATTATTATTATTATTATTAATTTTATCATTTTTATTAATCAGTTATCCATCTAAAATTGACGAATTTTTGAAATTTTGCTTTGCATAAATGAGATTAGTGTAATTATGTGTTTGTTTCTGAGAAAAATATTTTATGTATGAGCGAGTCGCAGAAATTAATGAAAGTTTTCAAATGTGCCGTACTGATGCTCTTGCCTTTATCTCTAATTAGACATGTCATTCACTCTTAGTAAACAAAATTCTTAAATCTGATTTCTCCAGGTTTTTCATCTCGTTGAAAACTACATTTAACAATGTTTATACTTATAATGTAAGAAGACTGTAAGGAAATTATTCAATTCACTTATGCCACGTTGAAAAGTTGTCATAGGATGAAGCTTGCTTTGGCGTTCGATGAAACTGTTTTAAATTTCGACTACCAAATGAAAATTATCTGGTTAATAAACACATTTCTAAGAAGTTTTACGTTTTGCAAAATGTGAAAAAGGTGCCCATGACATGAAAATCAATGCTACTTCATTATTTCATTCCATCATGTTCTACGTAAAAGCCCTTCGTTCCAATTTAGACGGACATCGTCTAGAAAGTGGAGTGTATGTATATCTATCTTCATTATGATTCTACTTCTTTAGTCTTCTAGCCAAACACGTTGTGAACAAATGATTTTCTGGATTAGCCATTATGATGTTAAAAGATTAATAATAATAATATTAATGATAATAATAATAATAATAATAATAATAATAATAATAATAATAATAATAATAATAATAATAATAATAATAATAATAATAGAGAAAAGAGAGAGCAGGAGATATGGGAAAAGCGGATAATCTGCAGCGAACCCGCCTTGTCAATCACAAATTCTACATTGGGATTTGACCTTCTATTGGAATTTGAGCTTCGTTGGTCAAAGGAGTCAAGGAGTCGCTAACACCGCGGATCCCCCCTCCCTAAGAAATTGGAATCACATAACACGTCCCTGATAATATTGAAGAAAAATGTAGTTTAGGTCATTATGAATGATGAGATAGTGGATGGGTAGGAAAAAGAATGGACTGTAATAAAGAAGAAAATATGAATATTCATTATTATGTAATTCTTGTGAATTATGAATGAATAAATTGTATTGTGAATTGATTATAATATGATTCGATGATAATTAAGATGAAAATGTAAAGGCGAACCCAACTGCATTCCGGAGACGAAATTGCTTTCTTTCTGGTAAACTACTGTTTCTACTACTTGTACCCTCCCTGCTTCGTGTATTCGTGAGCTCAGGCGTGGTGTGTAATCCAATATTTGGGACATGGTCTTTCGCAATCCGCGTCTTTGTTGCTTACGCGCTTGCGCAGTGCGGTGTTTGGGCTTCGAGGCTGCGCGCGATTTTCTCGTAGACACGCACAGAGTAAACGCAAATGCTCGAGGTCATTATTCTTTGGGTAGCCAAGCAGTCAGCGGCTCGCGTCTTTGCGTTGAGGGAGTCCTTAAGCCTCCGGGCAATTAGAAAGTAGTTAAACACAGTTAAGCATCGGCAGGTTTTTGACATCACTATAAGTACGAGCTTGTTGGAATATCACGCAGAGCTCTCATTCTTAAACCTGTTGTAGTCACCGTCTCTCGAAAGCCGACGGAGGGCGTAATTGTAATTACGGAGTGCTTCATGCGTGAGACGTATTAGCATGGCGTTTCACACTTTTGAATTTGATGTTTTAAATTAAATGTCTGATCCGTTTATATTTATTATTTTAATATTTAATACATTTTATTTATTATTAATAAATAATAACTAATAAAATATTTATTTGCAGATTTTTGACTTCGTACAGGAGTTTTGCTACATCCTTTTTCCTACGAGTCTCATTCGTTTTTGGTGGCTATGTACGCAAACAGTAGTGTTAGAGGAGAATATAAACATTATTTTCCTATTGGGCTGATGTTGCCCAGTGGCAGAATAGAGACACGGTGAACGGTATTTACATTTATGCGCCTGTGAGCGGTGGCTCTCAAGCAGTAACACGGAACTGCGTTGAGTACAGTAATATTGCAAGATTTATTGAATAAGTTTAGCGGGCGACATTCTACGTAATGTGTACAAGAGTATACTTCTTTTTTAAGTGTATATTGATTTGAAGTTTTTCACATGTCACTTGTCCTTTTTATAACATTCGTGACCAATTTGTTTTATTTGTTTACACTCTATACCTCAGAAAATACTCTTCCGCCCTCCCTTTTTCTCTCTACTTCTCCTCTCTCCCTAACTCTCACCCTCTCTCCATCATTCTATTCTCTCTCCTCTCTCTCTCTGTCTCTCTCTCCGTCTCTGTCTCCTCCTCCTCCTCCTCCTCCTCCTCTCTCCTTCTTTCCGATAGGGCGTTGAAGTGCAGTAACCCTCATACTCACACGTGTAGTACTGCCACGTAGTACATAACCCGTAATGGAGGAGCAGTCCATCATTCGGTGTTGAGGTCCGAAGAAGATTAAGAACATGAGAGAGGAAGAATTGCCCATGTCCACAAAGAGTTAATTAAAGTTTTACTGCGGGATTGGAAATGAAATTCATGAGAGGTTACGAAAAATCAATTGAGGGAGGGTCACTTGATAAAGAACACATTGATAAAAAAACACATCAAGCTGTTCCTCATAACGTTAGCGATAAATAGTTTCTATAGCTTTTTGTTCTCAGAAGCGTAGATTCCCGAAGAAAGTGCTTTTTATAATTTTTCGATTTCGTCGCAGACTATTTAGGCGGACCCAAAAGGCTGTTTAGACTAGGTATGTCATTAGCGTCATTTGTGAAAAGAGAGTGTACTGGAATTCTGACGGCCTAAAATCGGACCCGATCTCAAAGCCGGCGCGATATACGCTTTTCGTAATTGGCGCCCCGAAACCGTCAATTCACAAATTTTCGTTTTTCTTTTCAAATTTTAATTTTGAATCTGCAAACGTAAATTGTATTTCTTCGGCAATGCTTAGAACGATACTGAGAGCTTCGACTCGCTATAAGCACAACCCTCTCGACGTTATAGATGAGAAGTCAAGAAACTGCTGAACTGAAACCAGGCATTGCTCTGCAAAATGCAATAGGAACATTTTGTTCATCCAACCGAGGAAAATTCGGTAATGTATTTTTTTACCTCCTGAAAATATTCGCTCTTTATATATATGATTCGTCAATACGGCAGTTGAAGAATGATAATTTGGAAGTGAAACTGTTGTTCCATGCTGTGTAAAGTTAAATACTAAATATCATCCCTGCAAAAATTAAATCATTCCTACAGTCAAAATAAAATTACTGTTGAATGACATTTATTTTCCTGTCGTGAGCACAGATTATTCTTTTGATATTCAATTATACATATACTCGTATGATAGCATAAATTATAATTTTGCTTCTATTTCTGACAAAGTGTAATTGGATTCTGACTGTAAAATCTTAACTATGGTCTCACGAGTGATGTATTACATATGAGCCTTCTTATCTATGAAACGTAAATGCATCTCCTTATATCCCGCAGAAAGTTTCTTCGGAAAGTACTACCTCTAGGAATGTAATTAAAAAAGTTGCTTTAGAAGGCACGTTCAAGAGACGACTTCAATTTTAGAGAAGCGGAATGATGACACTGCGGAATTATGAATATATTTCTGTACTTTCATTTGCTAGTTAGATGTACGAGTAGATTATTTTGTTTGCGATTTCATTTTGATTGAATCGAGAGCTTCGGTTCAAATTATATGTTGTGCAGCATGGTACGCCTATTGATAATTTTTTCAAACTCTAAAAAGTATTACTTTTTTTGAGCGGATTTGTTTTGCATTTACATTTCCCTGAACGAAGCTTTATAAATTAATTCATTTTTCCATTGAATTATATTTAATCCTCACTAAATTTTTCTATCAACTTTTTACAAAAGTATTTGTCAAACTGAATGCCGTTTTCCCAAGAACCCCCTCCGGGAATGCGATTCTCCTTCAAAGGGAAATTTCTGTTTCTGCCCCCTACTGCGTGGGAAAGTGTGCATGGAAAGAGTGATAGAGATATGATGTGTGGCAAGTCTGTTTCGGCTATCATGCATCGGGTGGGAATCGATTTCTTGTTGATAATGTGTGGATCCGGGTATATAGTAAGCTCACGGATGAAATCGTGGGACAGGTTTGTAATGTTAGAGAAAATGCAAGTGAGAAGAACTGGACGAGGTCATTGTGTAGGATTTATTTCATACCTGGCGTGCCCAGTGAGACATAATAATTATTGAAAACTGCGAGTGGAAACGCTGAAAGTGCCAAACTCGCCAACTATGCCAATTTATGTATCTAAGGAACGTATTACTGAAGGATCATATACACTTCCACAACCAGTGGAGTTATTTTCAACTTCAAGGAAACATTTGATACTTCCATCTTTTCCGAAGTTGCTCGCCTTGCTACATTGAACGGTTAAAAAATATTAAATTTTGGTACTTTCAGTGTTTCCCACTTCCAGTTTTTAAATACTGCGAAAAAATGTTATTTCTACATTCGTGTAATAAAATATTATGTTATTTATTTTCCTACTTCCGTGAGCTACCTTTCAACAGAATTGTTCTTCACAGTTTCCTCTTTATTTTGCTGTTGAACACGCAACCACTTCCTTTTTCCCATTCCTTCACTTAAGTGACTAGGCGCGATGACAGAAAGCTGTTGTCTACATGTGGAGGTTACTGCATGTAATCAGCGACTAGGATTGAGATATTATTTTTATTGATATTTTCTTTATTTTTTCTAAAAAGGTGACTGCCGTGTTAAAATTATCAGATGTTTTCAATGATCATTCGTGCCATTTTTATTTACAGATACTTCGTCCTCCATCCACTTGAACTGGTACGAAATCCGGGTTTGAAGCGCCCTCGTTTCTGAGTTATGCGCGGTCGTAAGGTGTGTTGTAGCGTCATGTGCGTTGCGGATTGCAAGTGCACCTGCAGACCTTATATTGCATTTTATATTTTTCGTCTTAAATATAATTGATGCCTCACTGGGGAGTAATTACGGAGTTTTACCGCCACGCGTTAGGTAGCGACGTTATAACGCCATAACGTCTTACTTTAGGTCTTGAACACGAACTTATGTGATCATATATAGTGCACGCCTGTAGGAGCCTTTGCTGTCACCGTACTAATGGCAAAATGGCCTTCTAAAATCAGGATAGGTTGCGTTTTTTCAACTCGATAAGCTGATTCTCGTATGTGAGGCAGTTCCATTAATCCATATGACGTCCACAACTATGGCAATAATTACCGGGAAATGTTGGAAAGGCGACAGGCCAAAATTCGCGGAGAGGATGTTGAAAACATGCCTTCGTGAGGTTATGTCTTTTGCCTAACACGAAGACTGTCTTCATAACGGAAGCTGTTATTCCCCACATTCAGCCTTCTCGTCGCGCTGGGGCAGGAAATCTAAAAACACCTTATTTAATTGATATGTGTTTACTCTTTATTCGTATCGTGGTTTATTTCTCTCGCCAGTTGTATTACACTCTTTGATGTATTATGAAACTTCTTTGTTGAACGCTTGGAATTCTCTATTTGTTATAATGAATTACTCAAGGTCGTAATTTCTATAGCTCATCTCGACGTTGTCCCTTACTAGCGTCGTTAGTCACTTCATCTTTAGAGTTTAAAGACGTCGCTTTATCCTGGCGCTAAAACTCCTTATTCTCTATTCAGCAGTTGCATATTTACGAATTTTTGTGTGAATGGTGTCATCATCCTTTCTTTTTGTGTGAATGGTGGTCCATCACCTTTCTTTTTAGTATATTAACAAGCGTTAAGTTTCGGATGAAAATAACACTTTAACTCTCATTGTCTGTGGAGTAGTTTGCCGTTACTATTTTGATTCGGAAATAAGAGAAGTGGTTTTTTATCATTGTATAATGATGCACATTATAGTGTGTGTGTGTGTGTGTGTGTGTGTGTGTGTGTGTGCTCGTATTCTTGCTTAATATTTCATTGACAATGCGTGAGAAGCGCCGCACCATTTCGAAATGCTTCATTCCATTCTGACACAAACTCCGTGGCGGCGGCGGGAAGTGTGCGTAAACAGCAGCTGCGTCACACTGTCTCATTGGCTTCCTTCTGCAGCGGTCGCGTCAGAACGCACTCGAGTCAGCGTGTTTCCAGCCGCGTACCTCTTGTTGTCCTTCCGCGAGCGCGAACGAACGAACCGCAGCCTATCTCAGCTCTTCGTCGCGCGCCAGGCCGTCCGGCGGCGAAGGCAATTACACTCTAAATTACTATCAAATACCTCCAGAATGCGCAACGTATTTAATGCAAAAATTCTAATTAAAATAAATCCGGTGTAAAAATAAAATATTTATGTGAAGTTTGTAAACCCCACCGCAGATAAACAGCAAAGCTAAGTTTGTTGTACGCCAGATCAGTTGTATCAGTAAAAAATAAAATTATTTGCATGTTGACTTGGTACAGTGAATATAACTAAAACTACTGACATTTTTAAAGAATTTCATCAGTATAGAGAATTAGTAAAAGTACAGTTTTAACACACATTATTAATTGGGGAATGGGGGGGGGGGCGGGCGGACGAAGTCCCACGAGTGTTTGTGTTGCGCACTTAAAACAAATGATCGTTACAGCAGAAGCATGGGAATAAGCACCCGCATTAAAATCAGGTGTCCTTTGGAAGCCCCAAATATTTCTCAAGTAATATCTAAGTATTAGTATTCGTTCCTCTATGAGTCTCCTTAGAATAAGTAGAGTTTATAAGTGGTGGGCTAAAATATGTGTCCCTCAATAATAATTTTAAAAAAGTTTTTAAAAAATTGAAAAAAGCGTTCATGCGCGTAGCGAACAAGACAATTCTAGGGTACAGCTACCTAATGGTGGTTTCACGAGGTCTGGCGTACAACAACCTCAGCTTTGCTGTTTATCTGCGGTGGGGATTACAAACTTAATAACTTAAAAACACATAAATATTTTATTTTTACACCGGATTTTTTTTTTCGTTAATCGGCCGACTAGGACCACGCAAGCAAGCATCCTGCATTTACCGTGGCTCAGTTTTTATGTATTATCGCGGTAGCAGGTGCTTGCAACAATTCTTAGGGGGGACCAGCATTTAGCTGGATCCGATTTTTATCCCTCATGGTTGTTAGCCCGAGGGTATGGAAGATGAAAGATGATAGGAATGGATTAGGAGGCGATCGGTGATCGTGGACTTTTGGAACCACCCCAGCATTCGCCTTTATGACCGAGGGAAACCACGAAAACCCCGGTCAGGATGGCCGGCCCGGGAATCGAACCCGGACCTCCCGATTACGAAGTCAGTGCGCTACGCACTGAGCCACTTCGCTCGGTTTTACACCGGATTTATTTTAATTAGAATTTTCGCATTAAGTACGTAGCGCACACTGGAGGTATTTGATAGTAATCTCGAAGGCCGAAGCCTCGCCATCACCTTGAACAAACTCAGTGAAGCGACTGCTGGGCCGCCACAAGGAAGGGAATGACTGGCAACGGACTTCCCCATCGCGTTACACTTCTCCCTCTAACGATCACTGCTTTATTTTTTATTTTATTTTTTTTTTCGTTAATCGGCCGACTAGGACCACGCATGCAAGCATCCTGCATTTACCGTGGCTCAGTTTTTATTTATTATCACGGTGGCAGGTGCTTGCGACAATTTTTGGGGGGACCAGCATTTTAGCTGGATCCGATTTTTATCCCCCACGGTTGTTAGCCCTGGGGGTATGGAAGATGAAATGATGATATGATGATAATGGGGGTGAAAGGACAACACATACAGACATACACAAACACACAAATACACCCATGCCCGAGGCGGGATTCGAACCCGGGATCTTCTGGTCCGAAACCACTCCGGCACTACTGCCTTAGCGATCTCGGCCATCTGATCGGCGATCACTGCTTTTGAGTTAGGAAACGCCGCACAAGGCGCCGGCCATTTCCTCGAATGCACTTCTTTGTCTGAAACGTTCTGATCATAAACATCGGAATAACGTCTTGCTATATTGTAAGTACAGAAAGAAAATGGTTTTTCGGTTTTGTGACGAATGAAATTTCGTTTTTCTCGTATGTTTCTTCCTTTCGAAGTTAAAAGTATTTATTTAAATTTCATATTACTAACGGTGAGTCCGGAATGCATTTCCAATCTGGAACACTCCCTCAAAACAATAAACTGCACAATAATCTTAGGTTGGCACCTCTAGGTAACCTAGCTCAGTTGCAAGCAACTTGACATTCGGCCCCACGGGTCTCTGCTAGAACGAGAGTACGATACTCGTAAATATGAAAGTGACTAATTCCCACTGTCACTGTTGCAAGTTTATTCATGTAATGAGCCGATACGTCGTTTTGGTAACATACAAATCACACACCCACACAATCGCGAAATCCCATTCACGTGTTTATTCCTATGTTACTGTTGTAACGATCATTTGTTAGTCAAGTGCGCAGCACAAAGACTCATGGGACTTCAGTCCCCCCCTCCCTTCCCAATCAATAATGTATGTTAAAATTGTACTTTTACTAATTCTCTATACTGATGAAAGTTTTTAAAGATATCAATAATTTTAGTTGTATTAACTGTACTAATCAACATTAAAATAATTTTATTTTTTACTTTTTTACTGTAGTTTGTTATTGTCTTTGATAAGGAGATTGATACACAGTGCATAACTTACCTGGATCGAAAGGATCGTGGTGACGAGGAAAATATGAAACCAGCTAATGTTGCTACACGTTCTCTTACAGAGGAAATGCTGGGAGGGAAATATGAAAAGACAAACCGAGTCAAGTTAACATCTAGTTATGTAGTAAATAAGTTAATATGTGAATGAATAAAATTATGTATGTACCACAGGCGTCAACTACTTCTAATGATTTCAGGGAACAAAAAGCCCTGGGGCTATAGGCCCTCGGGCATTTTGTCGCCACTCGATCATTAGAGCCCTTAAAACACTCTTGATGCATAAATAATTATTATATTCAGCATAAACGAATAATTCGGACCCTATACCTGTAGCCCTCCCCTCGTCTCCCCCGAAAAATCGCGATAGCTTCGCTGGAACCAACATCCAGAAAAAGCAGCGGGGTGATTCCAACGCACCCCGGGGCCTGCCCGGTGCCACTGTGAGGGGCGCGCGGTCGCTGCCATCGCATGGTGCCGGCCGGCCGGCCGCGCCGTCAGCGCCCGCTGACCGGCCGTCGCCTCGCGCACGCGTGACGCACGCCGCCTCCCGTTAGCCCGGATTCACCGCCGCCCACGCCGCCGCTCGTCCAGCAATCTACCTCTCGCGGCTTCTTGCTCTTCTTTTACGACCCTTTCTTCCTTTCTTTTCGCCATTGCGGCGCGCGGCGCGGGCTTCCGGGCGGCCCCAGACGGTCTTCGCAGCAACGAGGAACCTTCGGGGGCGGGGAGTGCGCTCCGCTTCGTAGCGGCTACGAGAAAGGCGCGTATTCGTCGCCGTTTGGCTCGCGGAAACGCCTTTTTATGTCTCGCGCGTGGAAAAGGAACTATAAAAGAAGCCAATCACGGCATTAAACTTTCCGGCTTGAACACAGCGGTGACGCACGAAGTGAGATCGACCTACTCTGTGAAATTTGCGTTCTCTAAGTCGCCAGTCCAGGATGTAGTCGGGTCACTGTTGCGGCAATCGTCCTTTTTCCATTTGCTGATGTTATAAACTGGCAGACTGGAGGGTGTTATTTTATTAAGCATATAGTGAAACCCCTGAATTTGTTCTCGAGTTGTCGAATATTTCAACTTACAGAGGGGTTAACAAACGTGATGAGCGAATAATATTCATTGGGTCAATAAATACTGGTTTCAAATAATTCGAAATAGCATGGAAATCGAAACAGCGGGGTATTTGAAGCAGCGATAATATGGAAATAGCCAAAAAAAAAACGAATTAGCGAGAAATTAGTGATGTCAGGTATTCCGATATTGTGTATTCGGGTTATCGAGGTTACACGTAGTAAAACGACGGTCTGATGTCACGTAAACTGCTGTGATGATTGGCTCAATGCGCCGGGCGGGCGCGCCATGCACGAGGTCCGGTACCGTCCGGCATCGCAGGCGGAGCCACGGCGAGCACGCGCGTCGCGGGTCCTCCACAAACCGGTTCTGCCGTACAGTACTCGCCGACACTTTCGTTGGCGGCGGCGGCGGCGTTGTGCGTAGCGCTGCGACCGGGCGTGCTTCGGCGCTCGCCAGTCGCCGCCCAGGTCGCGCAGCCAGACCTGCCGGGCAGGCCCGCCCAAGGCCGAGAGAGCGACGCGCAGCGCTGGCTGCCTCTGCGCGCTCTCCGGGCCGCTCGCCGCCGCCGCCGCCACGCGGTGGGCCCGCAGCGAACGTTGGCGGGACGAAGAGTTGGAGTTGTCGACCTGATCGGCCGAGGGGGCGCTCTCAGCCCGTTAGCCCTGATTCATCCCCAGGACTGTCTACCGACTCGGCTTATCGGTCCGAAGGGTCACGCGTTCGAGTTCCGCATTGGGCATGGTTGTTTGTCCCTTGTCTCTCATCCACGTGTTTTTGTAGAGGGCTTCGCGTTCTGTTGACCACCAAATCACAGGAGGCCGCAAACGTGTTGGTGTCTAGTGTATTGACGCATATGGTCCCTTCGGGACGTGAAGTGTAAACGACTGTCGACTGAATATATGCACTAGAAAGAAGAATTAGAGTTTAAACGTCATGGGCCGAGAAACAGCAAGTAACAGATGATGCGTTGGCCGGGGTTTATAGCCAACAGAGTCTATTATCTCCCATTCATTTAGTAACACCATCTATTGAGAACAAATCTTATAAACAAGAAATATTAATAAACTTCTTATAGAACATCTTTTAGTAAAACTCATTTGTTTCGATTCTTCTTAACGGACGGCAGACTTTTAAATCCTTAACGGACGCCTGCCGTTAAGGCTATTGTTTTGTTTCTCTAGTTGCATTAAGTCGATAATAACAGTACAGTATTACGAGAAATGTCTAACGCGTTGTTTTATTCTCACCAGCATTACCGTACGCACACGTAATGACTTTTGGCTTTATCATCAATTTATGAAGGATGCATGATGATGATATGCACCTGCTCGCTCATTAAGATAATCTGCGTGTCCGCCCCTCAGTTCGTCCGTCCCCCGACCATCGCTCGTGGTTAAACGCTTTCCGGTTCACTCTTTTGCATTGTGAGATGGCATTCGCCGCGCCTCGCTCTGCTGGTGGGGAACTAGGCATTTTTTGCGTATCTTTAGATAATAATTTATTATTTCACACTTGAATGATTTTTTTCTCAACTTGTCACAAGCAATAGGCATATTGTCAACATCAAAAAAACTTCATTGCAAGAGAATTACTCTAAAAATAAACTATGTTTTGGAACCATTGGTGTGGTTTGCAGATATTGTTTTTGAATGTTATCAGAACCATGCGATTGGATTCTGAAAACATTATTCGGGTAAACACTTAAACGTTAGATGTTGTGTCCAAACGTAGTGGTCAATAATATTCTTGCTGATAATGTGTCATTGTTCTTTTTCTTCTTTCAAATATTATTAACCTGAATCAATATTTCTATATTTTCATTATTATCGTTTCCCCTTTCTTCTTACCAGCTCAATGGCTTGTTCTAAACCTGTAAAGATATTGAATGCATCTATCTTTACGACTTGTACCATTATTATTAGTTCGTCTCGAAGGATGGAAAATGCAAACAAGTTTCTATGTTAACTCCACTTAAATTGATTCTGCCTTAGTAGTTTAATTGGAAATCTTGTGATATTTCCCATCCTTCCCATCTCCCCATATTAATCACAGATAATTGGTTTACTTTATGTAAGATAGATTTTTATGTCATCGAATTGTAATATTTTCACACATTCTTAATCACGCTGCCTAATTTCCGTTACTGTAAAATATCACTGATAACAGAGAAGATTGCCCTGAAATATTGGTTGCAGATGTTTTATGTGTAATATTAAATAAAACAATGTTATTTGAAAACATCTGTACACTCATCTTTAAACTGATTTTCATGGAAGAAAATCAACATAAGTGCACAGTACGTGTGTCTGTGTTGGGCAGCGCGCGTGCGTATGCAGCAGCTTCCCACGACGGAATGCGCTGATGAAGCGTCCGCAGGGATTGCGGTCAAGGTGATGTCCCCTTGTGTCGAAATCGAGTGTGGGATTCGACCGCAGTGTGGTACCTGTTCGTAGAAGGTTTCTAAAATCCTGAATGAGCTTCACGTTTTTTGGCGTTGTGTAACATTACATTTAAGGTTTTGTTAGTGCTAATTGAATTCTGTGAAAAGTGCAGTGTTGGTTTAAATTGTAACAAAAAGATTAACGGTTCACTTTCTATTACTCGCCCTACGTTGTTTATTTTGCCTTTTTCTGAAGAGAAGAGACAGCAGATTCTCTCTTTCCTCTTTCCCATTTGCCACCCTCCCGTGGACGGAAATAACATGAGATCTCGTGGGATGCAACTCCGTGCTGTGTAAAAAGCATACACAGGTTATCCGGCTTGGAATGAAAGAATGTTTCGATTAGAAAACTTCATACTTCGGTAGAACGGATTACATGCAGAAAACTCAAACTAGAATGCAGAAACCAGACGTTGGGGAGATTGGGACAGTTTGTCTGCGACAGTTTTTGCACATTTTTCTCGAAGCTCGAGCAAGTGTAAACAAATTACGTTTTCTAGGAGTTTGAATGTTACATCAATGTATATTACTGAACTTTTTCGTATTGTTAAATTACTTCCTTTTTTATAGAGTAGATTGTATTATTATTATTAATGTGCAATGTGACTTGTAGTACAGTGAGTTGACCCCGAAGTGAGTAGACTTAATAAAAATAAAGTAAAGAAATTTTTCCACGAAGTTCCCCCACTTTATTTGCAGAATTAATGAGACCTAAATCTGAAATGTAAGCTGGAAAACCTTCCACATCCCAGCGACGGTCAAGGAAGCTCTATTGGAAAAGTATTGTTTTGGGAAATGTGCGAAACTCATAATCTATTAAATTCTGTTCCTCATAATGCAGCAAAAGTAAAACTGTTCCGATACTGTCACCCCCTGTCTGTAAGGCTTAGACGATGCGTGCTGCTCAGCTTATTTATTTATTTTTGTGACCCTCACTTCATTAGAAACATGGCTTGTGGATATCTGCTCGAAACATCAGTCAAGAAGAAATTGTTTTGGACATTTTCTGAGGATCCAAAAGAAATATGAATATAATCTATCAAATAGGTCAAATGGTAACCTGCCAGTCATAAGGAGTCGCAATTCGCTGCAATAAACAAAGACAAAGTTTCTGACTGAGTTCATCTCAGAGCCAGAAATGCCGCTGTCTCTGCAGCAACTCCGACTGGGAAGTCCCAGGGTTCGTGTCCCGACGATGGCGGATTTTCGACACTATATAGCTTGAATTCAGCCGCTGTCTGGAGAAGAATTCTACCGGCAGGCTGCTGTGGCTGGTGGTTTTCCCTGGTGTCTCCGATCAATACCCTGCGAATGCACAATCAGTACGGTAACAAACCGGCTAAGGACCGCCCACGGTCGTCTTAGATCTTCCTAGCACTATCCTCTCTATTTACAAACAAACGCACGCATGCACTTACATGTGCTACACTACCACACATGACGGGAGATCGGTCAGGAGCTTAGAGCTTGCCCCGGCCTGGGCGGTGCCCCGCTTGGGGGAGATACCTGGAAGAGGAAAATCCCCCGCGAGCCGAAATGTGGGTCAACGACAGATTTCACCACCCAGCGGAGAGGATCACCGTCACCTCTCGGGATATAACATTCATTGCCTAACGGGAATAATGACCATAGCAGATGACGTTCCCGGAAACATCAATCAATCTACCAACCAATCGGTCAACTACAGAGAATGATGCTCTTCGACAGCCGAAGGGTCGTTGTCTTACACTACTCAAGGTGGACACGTTCGTCTCGTTAGTCGTAATAGTGAGGCGATTTGCCGCTCGGAGCAATGCGGAATAGTTGTAGCGAGGCGGAGAAAGTAAAGTAGGAACAGTCAAGATCGTTGTTTCATGGCCAGCGTAGTTTAAAGAATTAAATGTCAAAGCATCGTTTAGTTTACTTAACCGCAACTAGCGATCGTCTCTAGCGTCGTGCCTAGTGACATTTCAATCTTGTGTACTTTGGTTGTCCAATCTCTTACGTGAAGAATGATGGCTAGTGTATCGTATTGTTCGCCTTTCACTTTATCCTGCGTTGCTCACAGAGACATCCTTTTCAATAGTACATTTCATCTACAAATCCTCTTCAGCCTCTTGACGTTATACCTTGTAATTTCATCTTTCATGCTCTCTTTAGTATGTGAACGTCGGTAAGATATTGGATTTTGAAATTTTCATAAAGAATAAAAATAAAAATGATAAACAAATAAATTCATTTTTTATTTAAATTAAGGCCGCCATGTATAAATATGCATCACTGTACCATCCGCTTCTGGCGGTCTCAGTGAATTGTGAATATGAATTCTCTAGACGGGAACCGTACTATGAATTTTGAATCACCTTTGTGGACAGTCTTGCGCGACCACTTCGGTGCTGGAGAAAAATGGCTGTTAGTTCAGGTGGCCCCTTAATGAAGGTTTTGAGATTACTGGAAGCGAACATTAATTTTTGCTATTCGTGATGCATTTATGTATGCTTGTTTGTTTATACCTTTTAATCACATTAAATACCGGATGCTTTTCAGCACGTGTGCCACAAAGAACGTGTTAAACATATAGTGTATAGAATCATTCAATTTCACGTGTTTGCTCTCTTTTCGTTTTCTTTATTACTTTCAACTTCTTCCCATTTCTGTACTTGAACATGCAATAGGTCCCCTTATTAAACTTCAGACACCCCAGGAAAGTCACGTATTGAGCGTCAAAAACTGAAATTAATCCTTCCTCAGGATGTGCAGTTTTATGTATCTCAATTCTGAGTGATCGGAGAAAGCGCCTCGATGCAGCAAGGCACTGAATTAACAGTAACCACCACCACCACCACCACCACCACCACCACCACCACCACCACCACCACCGCCGCCGCCGCCGCCGCCGCCGCCACCACCACCACCACCACCACCACCACCACCACCACCACCACCACCACCACCACCACCACCACTTTTCGTCTTCTGATAGCGCATAGGACCAACCTCGCAAAATCGTGAACATACAGTGGGCGTTTAATGCAGATTAATGTGGGAAACATGCTGACCGCGGGATTACGTAACGGATAAAAGATGAAATATTTGCAGTGTCTTATAGGAAAAATAATCAGTACCACGAAAAAAAAACAACCTTTAATTGAGGAGCTGCTTCAGCAGGTTTCGCAGTGTTTATTTGTCCAGCTAGCCGCCCGCGGGGGTCCACCGCTCGGGTAACCGCTGCGCGTTCTGCGCCGCCGCCACACCCACTCTCCGCCGCTCTCTTCCCCCGCGGCGCTGCGCGGCGCAGCCGGAGACTCGCGGCGGCGTTCGCCTTTTGCTCGCGAGCCACGGGTGGTGACGACAAATTGCAGCAAAACAGCAACATGCAAACACAGCAAAACAGCATCACGCAGGGGGAGATCGTTCCACCAGTTGGGCCCCTGGCGCGCCGACCTTTGGGCAGGATTGGGTGAACAGCGGCTCTGGCGTAGTCTTCGGGTTGCGCTACTCTGACTCGGAATCCACATATAAAAGTCCGGCGGAAATTACCCCCCGTCAGGTTGCCTTGGTAAACGGCGGTACCCACGTCGTCAGCCTGAATGTGCAGGCAGTGGGGAGACGGGAAGAGGGCCTCGAGCCACCCAGGCCTCAGTCTGGGCGGCCCTCGTGGGCACTTGGATTCGTCGTGGCAGTGGCCCAGACTCTGGGTATGAGTAGAGACTTGGTGTTTCGGCGTATGTGAGTGACGCGTTGCCAATACTGGCAATATTGACTCCGGTACCAGTCTGGATAACTGGTAGCTCTGAGCTGGCAGGGCGGCCTCACCTAGGCATTGTTTAGGAAGGTTACCGTGAGGTAACTCGAGCCGTATCAGGCCAAAATCCGATATCGGTCCGCAAATTACCCATGTGGTTTGTGGGGGGTGAGATTAGACGCTAAAGCGCAAGACATCCACCCTGGGGGCTTCGGCCCCCCCGAAACATGACATGTGTGGAGGTAGTAGCCATACAGCATCTCCTATCGATACATCACTAATAGGTTTTCGGTGTCGATCGGAACATCGACAAACACGTGAATGTTTAAAGTATCAATGTTTTATGATATTATAAAATATTTCGTCATAAAATGCCCTCGTTCTAATGTGATACATAACCTATCAATTTTAGTTTAAAGTATAATCAGGATTTTGACAATTGGGCTGCTGTCGGCATCCAATTTTCTAATCAATGTTCTATGAAGTCATGGTTCAAATTGCAGTTAAACGATATTATCACTGTAAAAAAATAATGAAAAATACAATAACACTGTTGAAAGGTTACGAATTGCTAACCGTTGTGTGCCGTCTGTGTTGTGAATGACTGTTCATTGTGAGCAATCCACAAAAACGATTAGATCCTGGAAATTTTGATTTAGATCATGAAAAATTGTTTTCGAAAACATCAATGTTTCTGAACAAATATATCGATCTGAAGAAAACATCGAGGGCGAAAGATCGATGTTACAATATTGATGTTTCTGCTCGAACATGTCGATGTCTTTAAAACATCGGTGTTTTTTGCCATCGTCAGTCGCGGCGTGCCTTTTTCGTCGCGAGCTTCGAGCGGCCCACCATCGCCAGCGCCAGCGCCCGCCCGTTGCCTTGGAAACCGGCCCCGCCGCCCGCCCCGCGCCCCGCACGGCCATCGGGGTCGTCGGCTGCCTCCGCGGTAAGGAGGATGTGACGTGCGCCAGCCCCCGTCCCGCCCCGCCCTGCCCCGCCCCCGCCCGCCCGCGCTCCCGGAAGAGCGGGGAACCCCGCGCCGGGAGCGGTTTCGCACCTAGGGCTAGCCGAGCCGCCGCGGCGGTCGGGTGGCGTAATGGCCCGCGCACGCGGCATCCGCCGCTGGAGCCACGCGCCGCCCGGCTGGGCCATCTCGCAGAACTGCAGGCACTGCGCGTTCGGCGTCGTGGGGGAGTGCGCTCGCTTGGCTGGCAGGCTACGGGTGGGTTTGGTGGGATTCGGAAGCTAATCCACGAGTGGTGACGAGTGAAACGGAAACGGTAAGATGGAGACGCATTTAGGCTTTCGATCGCTGGTACACGGGTTCCATTCCCGGCCAATCCATGTGGAATTTATGACGGTCAAAGCGGAAGTCTCCCAATTCCTCGGTCGCTTATACAACCATTTTTTAAAACATTCACCTCATTATTGATTGATAGTGATTCCTGGCGCGTCAAAAATCAAGGTCGTTAGTCTCGTAAGTGCAGTACATGCTTTTTGCTCGGGATGTGGCTATAGTCTTGCCCGCTGGACGGCGAAATCCGGAGCCGACCTACCGTCGGCTAGCGGGGTTTTCCCCAACCCAAATTCTCTCACCTGCGGGGCACCGCTCCAGCCGGGGCAAGCTGTAAGCACCCAACCGGTCTCCCAGCGTGTGTGGTAAATGGAAAATAGGACAAGAAAGGCGAAGGAAAGATCGCGCGCAGTGCGTGGCCCATTTGTTCGGGTACTGCTCCGGCATTCGCCTGGTGTTGACCGGATTCACCACGAAAAACAACCGATCAAAACACAGGACCTCTAGAATTCTCCTCCAGACAGAGGCTGGATTCGACCTAGTTGACCAGCTAGTCGGGACTCAAACCTAGATACTCCGGTCAGAGCATTTACCTCATCATTAACGCTACCATGCTACCATCATAACTTTATTATCAACCTACACATTATCACTTCAAATGCCCCAGCAGTTGGAGAACACACAAACAAAAAATACAATTAAAATAAAATAATCAAATGGACTGAAAGGAACAGAGGGGAAACAATCAAAATAGGAAAAGTGGGGAAATTACTACTGCATTTTCCTAGCACTCTCGGAGACCGGCGAAATTTAATAAATAATAGCTACTTATAAGTACTAAGTACTACTAATAAGTTTTCAGGTGTTACTGTTGTTATCGCTTGCGCTTTTTCGGTCTGTAATTTTTTAAGAATATCGTTGAATTTTTGAAAAAAATATTATTTTTATCGATATTTTTGCATGAGATATTTTAATAAGATAATCTCCTTGGCGTAGTGTCTTTTATGTCTTCCCAAAATATCTTGATGACCAGATCATCAAATAGAAAGTTCTTTCTCTAGAATCCTGGGAGATCTTCACGTAGATTGAGTGTGGAATGGGATGCCCTCAGCCCAGTGAGTTAAATGGGGAATTCCCTTCTTTGTGGCGTCAATATTCAACAAAATACTGAAACGCTAATTCTCGCAGCTAATGCAACACAAATGGTGTGGAACGAAGTATTGTGTTCATACGACTAAGTAGAGATGGTATCAAAGAGATCTTAGGAAAAAAAGGGTCTTCCCAGTTCTTTAATAGTTATCTCACGTGATCTGATTCTTACTTTCTGTTTCCATGGAGCTCGTAAACGTCTGAGAAGTTGCGTTTCAGATGTAAAATGTCTTATAAAAATGTCAGCGATTTCTATCGTACAGAACCTGTGTTGAAAAAATTGACATTCTCAGTAGTTTCTTCATTTTTGCGTGTCCAAATATCAGCAGGTAACTCCCTGCCTCCTTCGTTTTCACAGCTACATTCCCAACATAATACACAACTGCATAATTTATATGTACATATGCGTGCCTCATGAGAAAGAAAATTCAAAATGAGAAAGTGGCATAGGAACTAAATTTTTCCTTGCTTGGAGTCAATACTCTTTCAACGAAAATACTATTTCGAGATTTTCAGTATTTGAGATTTTACTGTGCCGAATATAATTTTTCTACCATTTGCCAATGGTAAAATGTTCACTGTTCGATATCGGTCAAAGAAAACACTATAAACAAAACGAGAGGTGTCAGAATGTTAAAAAATGACGATTATCGTTGTCAAACGCAATGACGATTTTGTTGTCAAAATGAGATGGAAACCCGAGATATTTCCATTTTTTTCAAAAACTATTTTTGCAATGTTTCGGGTGTTTTTCAGACTTACAAATGACATCGCACGCCTAGTTAGAGACGTCCTTGGAAGTTGCGGATGTCTTTATATAACAGAGCTCAAAAGATTGTTGACGAATGATTGTTCAAATCAACTAATTACTTCTTAGATTATTTATTTATGAACTATTATCATACTTCTGCTTCACAATATTTTCACGATTCTCATAGAGTTCGCAATCCTTGGTTAGAGAAGCGGAAAGTATTTTTCATAGATGCTTACATTCAGATCAGTTAGAAAACTTACAGAAAACTTCAAATTATGTTACTTTAAATCAAGGCTAGAAACCATCATAATGAAGTTTCTCAGTCAGATAGAGGCACTACAACAATGAGCGAATAATAGCTATCCATCAGTGTAAGAGGATCTTCAATTAAAGAAAGCAGAGGAGAATATAGAGACAATTGGTATATGAACATATTACAATAATGAATGAATGCTTCAAGAGTTTCACCCTGTCCATATCTATTTATTTCGGAAGAGAAATAAGTGATGTTTGTCGACAAAGAGGAAGATGCATTGGTGCAGAGAGTAACAGCGTATACACAAGCAGAAAACGGCGAGTAAATAGAAGAAAAGATGAGAAGAAACAGAAAAAAATAACAGGAGCAAAGAAAAGGAGTGTAGAAGGAAAAGAGAAGAATACGAAGAGGAAAAGAGAAGAGAAGAAGAGGAGGAGGAGGAAAAGAGAAAAGAAGAAGTGGAGGAGGAGGAAAAGAGAAGAGAAGAAGAGAAGAATAGGGGGAGGAAATGAGGAGAGAAGAATAGGGGGAGGAAATGAGGAGAGAAGAATAGGAGGAGGAAATGAGGAGAGAAGAATAGGAAGAGGAAAAGTGAAGAGAAGAATAGGAAGAGGAAAAGTGAAGAGAAGAAGAAGAGGAGGAAAAGTGAAGAGATGAAGAAGAGGAGGAAAAGTGAAGAGAAGAAGAGGAGGAAAAGAGAAGAGAAGAAGAGGAGGAAAAGAGAAGAGAAGAAGAGGAGGAAAAGAGAAGAGAAGAAGAGGAGGAAAGGAGAAGAGAAGAAGAGGAGGAAAGAAGAGGAGGAAAGGAGAAGAGAAGAAGAGGAGGAAAGAAGAGGAGGAAAAGAGAAGAGAAGAAGAGGAGGAAAAGAGAAGAGAAGAAGAGGAGGAAAAGAGAAGAGAAGAAGAGGAGGAAAAGAGAAGAGAAGAAGAGGAGGAAAAGAGAAGAGAAGAAGAGGAGGAAAAGAGAAGAGGAGCGCGCGGCGCGTGGTTGGCTGAGAGGCCCCGCGCCGCGCGCGCCAGTGCTGCTGCGCCGTGCGTCCGCGCCGGGGCGCAGGTGGGAGGTGAGGAGGAGGTGGGAGGAGGGCCGTGGGCCGCGAGGGGCTCGGCGGGGTGGCTGCGAGTGACCGCGGGTGAACGAACTCGAGCACTCGGGCCGCAGGGCCGCTGCCGCGCGCGGAACCCGTACGCCGAACGCCGCTCCCCCCCCCCCCCCCCCCGCGCGGCCAGACCTACCTCATTAGCCGAATGCCCCCGCTTTGTACGGCCTCCGCCCGCCTAACGGCATTAGAGATGTCCGGGGCCGTCCAACGCCCCGTGCCCCCCCCCTACACTGCCCAGCGCCGTTCCGCCTCCCCAGTTCCCTCGCCCTGCCATGAGACGTCTCCGTCCAGCCACTCCCTCCGCTTCCTAGACGCCCCCGAATAAAAACGCCTCCCCGCCTGCACTCGCATCCCGTACCTCCCCGCTCATAGACACGCCTCCGCAGCCTAGCAAGGCCCCCGCCGGCTAGTCACTCCCTGCATTAGTACGCCTCTCCTATAGACTCGTCTCCCCTGCTTAGACACGCCTCTCCCGCGTAGCCACGCCTCCCCGCCTAAACACTCCTCTCCCGCCCATTCACGTCTTCTCGCGTAGACTCGCTTCCCCTGCCTAGACACGCCTCCCCCACCTACACCCACCGCCTAGACACGACTTTCGCGCCATCCACGTCGTCGCGTAGTCACGACTCCTAGCCTAGACACGCCTCCCAGTATATATACTTGAAACCTAGACACGCCTCCCAGCATAGACCCGACTCGTTGTCTAGACACGCTTCCCAACATAGATACGTCTCCCCGCGGAGCCGTGCCTCGTTTTTAGACTCACCCCCCCCCCTTCTCGTTCTTGCCTTGCCGCAACCACGATCGAGCACACACACGTGCACACGCACTTCCCTACCTTAGCCACGCTCACCTCTGCTCAACTACGCGTGATCGCGCCCCCGCTCTGCCTCGTTTACCCCCCCCCCCGCGCTTAGTCACATCCCGTCCTTACTGCCTCGCTGCCCGCCCCATCTCTCGTTTGGATATATCTTTCTCCCGCGTCCTATTGCCTGCCGCAGCGCCGCGTCTCGCTCCACGCCATCCTGCTCCTCGACGCCCACTCCCACTTGTCCCACTGCCTCATTCGACAGCCACATGTGAATCCACGCATCACCTCTCCCTAACGTCACGGTCATTCACGCCCCACCATATCGCGTCATGTCCCGCACATCGTTACGTCCTGTTGTCATTCCCCGCCTCACCTTGTCCGATCGCTTCCCCACAGCCGCATGTGCGGGAGCCGTGACCTCCTCACCAAGCGCCTTGTCGCCACGCAGGCGCTGCCGGAGGGTCTCCGAATGGGTGGGCACGTACATATACGACTATGAATGTGTATGCCTAGATCTATCTTTAAAAGGGAATGAGCGTATGTGTGTCCCACATAAACGCAAAAACTACTCGACTGACTTCGCTGATATATTTATACTTTGTTCTTATTAGTAATGGGGAATGTTTACAGAGTAGTTTGAAATAAATCGGACGCGTGGGAGCGTTGTTGATGATGTTTTATTCGTCGGCTCAAGTGCCCCGAAAACCGCCGCAAGTCAAGGATTAAGCGCGCCTCCGCTGCATATAAGTATTCTGCCCCTGCGATTGTGATACATCTGCCGGAGTTATTACTTGGGTCTCGGACAAGTAAATCAGATTTCTGCAAGAGAGGGTCATTGCGAACGCATGCCTGAATTTAGGGAGAACGATCGGATCAATAGGATACAGAACAAACCCATACTTGCGAGAAAGCCTTTCATCTATTAGAATTTTTGTATCGTGTGGCGAGATGCGTAACACACTGCAATAGCGAAGCATTGCCGAGTCCTTCAGTGTTATATATAAGAGAGAAAGAGAAAGTATATACACACGTAGTATGTGTATATAATCGGTATATTAAGCCTGCTGTTTCATTTGTAACCAAAAACTCGCATAATTTCAATTTTGTAAGAGTTAAATTATAAAATAATAAGTGATAGTACCACTGTTAGCTTTTTTGTTCCAACCAAACGAACGCTTTTTGTACTATCTTTATCGATCAGACTATGTACAGAAGCCCTCCCAGCGTCTCCTATTTCACTCAATAAGGAGCGGTCAACGCATGCGCTGTGGGCGTTGGTCTTCCCCCGTCTTCCCATACCTTTCTTCAGCAAAGTAAGGACTGACCCCTTGAGATAATACTAGACGTTCAAGCGTAGGTTTAAACTTTGTTTTTAGTTAAATCGTAATAATAAATTAATAAACATGGTCGTGTCAAATTAAATTATGTTGTGTGCGAATTTGATGGTATAGATTGCTAAACAGTTTTAAATCATGGCTAGTTTCAGGTCAATGTATTGTTAAGGTCAATGTTTTAATTTTGATTAACGTTTGGTAGCAGCGATGTCGAGCTGTCGATGTCGTGTCTCTAGTGCCCAGATGTGGGTCAGCTTTGCCCTAAGCCCTGACTTCACGCGGTTCCGATTTCACTCAAAACATATAAAGAACGTTTTTATTCCAAATTAACAGCTTCCCATCATTTCTGTTGCATAGACTTGAATTTTATTTGTGTATCGGGGCAGAGGACTTTTATTTTAAGTAAGCGCCCCCCCCCGGGCCCCTGGATTTACTGCCCCTGGGCCTGAGTTTCTCAGGGCGCCCCTAGGACTGCAGGCTGAGCGCAGCACTTGACCCCTGACGTGACCAGAAAGGCGATTGTTACGGACGGCTCGTACAGCGCGTGGCTGCACTGTCAGGGCGGGGTCAGATCTCAACCACCGTGCGAGGAAGTAACTGTCTGAAATACCTGCTCGTTTTTTACTCTGCTGCTAACTGAGAATTGGTAAAGCAATTTTTTTTAACTGTAAAGAAAATGGTAATATGATTATTCTCAGCTCTTACGTTTATTATTACTCTGTCAACCGAAAATGTAGCTTACATTTACAGCATTGTTTGAATTTACTGTGTATATTATAAAAGGCGATAGTGTTTTCGAACCCTGAAGAACGCTACATAAAGAGCTGAATGTTTAGCATGCAGAACGAAAAGGTGTTAATACAAAATTTAACTGAAACTTACGTACGCTTCCGTAATAAAAATCTTTGGAGTAAAGGAATGCAAGTACTTATTAGATCATAACTGTTGTATTGTCTTTTCTTCTTCCTCTCATTACTTCGAAGACCACAGAGGAAGAACATGAGTAAACAATGTCCTCGTTATTCTATATAAATTCCCGATTTTTTGTCATTTGGCGTCACTCAGTTGCTGTGTTAATATTAAGAGAATAGTTTGATCAGTTAAGTGAATACTATAGTAGAAAAATACACACACGCCAATGATTTACAAAATGGGTTTGGTTAAGCGGGTTTTGAACCTCAAAAATTCTCTTGTCGCAAAAATTGGAAAGGCGACTAATCACATTTTCCGCCTGTTGTCGTCTTCTGTATGTCATCCTCATGGCTCGTGCCCCATGCCCTCAATCACCATCTCTTTGCTCGACGTTATGTAAATGTACCTCCTACGTAACGTGCGGGTAGCCCATTCTGCACGGACCGCAAATGGTACTGCTGAGTTTCACGCGATGACAGAAATGTTCCCAGAGATTTTCGCTTGAGGCCGTGGCGTTGCACTGCACGTGAAGGGGCTTTCTCGTTGTGCAAATTGTGGATGAAGACGCACAAGTTACCAGAGTTTCGCTGAGATGCGAAAGTAAGATTGATACAAATACATGAAAGTATACACAAGACAAAGCTTTATTCATCATCGACATCTTCATAAGAGAATTTCGTGTTGTTTGACTAGAAAAAATGTGGTGAAAATCTTCTCTATTGTGTCCTGTTGTAGTAGTATGACGAGCTTTAATCGTGAATAGGATTCCACCTCTGATGTTGGAATCTTAAGCTGTACCAATAAAATTCCACGATAAAATATCTTCCGAAGTTTTGAAATGTCTAGTTATCACACGAACAAACTGTATTTCTACTACTTGACAGTAACTGAGAAATATGGGTATACTGGGCGTTCTGAATATTTTTTGTGAATCATAATAAATATTATATTGCATTATAATAAAAATAGTTTTTAATGTTAGCCGAATATAAATGACTAGTATATAGAGAAATATGACACTTTGAGTGTATTCCAGTGTATGAAGAAAATCTGTGATTGTATGAAAAATATGCGTGGCCTCTCCTATTTGTCATTGTAATTTTAAAAAGCGAATAGTTACAGAAAGTACTCAAACATTTGAATGCTTAACGCTACTAATTTTATCAGATAATTAAGCGCAGTATGGAAATTGTGCGCAACATGCATCAATTTTAGTCCGTTAAGATAAGTTCTCTTCGTGAACCGACTTAATTTAACAATGAAGACGTTAGTTTAAATTAAATATTATCTAGAGATAAAAATAATTCTTTTCAAAATGTTACATATCTTTTGAAAGGAAACGGCACTGCTACAAAAGTTTTGAAGAATTCAAAACGAGCCTGTGTAATTTTCGGATAAAAACAAACAATGACCTGTGAATTTGTGGAGAGAAGAGAATTCAAAAAACTTTTCCATGCGTGTTGTTAGATATTCACGAAGACACACGCAACATGATATGGAGAAGAACATGACTATCTGTCGGAACTCGAGGTCGGCAGTGAGTCACGTAGGCCCAATCGGCGAAGCGAATCTCAGGAGCTCCTCCCGTTGGTTATCGCTCTCCCTACGTGACTCCTTGAACGCTGTCGCTGCGTCATTTCATTTTTGTTTGCGCCTTTATGTCACGACAAACCATTTGTCAGCTCGTTCAGACTGCTAGAGTTAAATAAATGATTTCCTTGTGAGGAAATTCCTGTTAACGGAGCTGGTATCTGGAATTACCTATGTCTCCTGACAGCATGCGGATTTAGAATCAAATACCTACAACGGGACATGTGATACGTCAACTCCCTCGTTACGACTTTCTGCTGAATCCTTGTCATGAAAAGCGCAAAAAATGAGTAATGCACTTTCTTGCGTGAGAACAAATCTTGCAATTACCTTCAGTCTGCTCTAAGTTCTGGATAAAATGTTTGATAACATTCGAATGTTTCACTACATTCTTCATTGCTTCCAGTTGTTAAACGATATGCATACTAAAATCGTTCCGAATAAAACAACTTCTTCGTTATCATATTAGCTTAGAAACTCGTTAACGTATAAAAGTGTAGTGTTCACATTCAAAATGTTTTTACCGTGTGTTGGATCTGATGTCTTTTGATTTTACCAGATCTCGTCGCACATAAATGACCCTGTTAAAATGGATAAAATCCGGATCAATTGGATGAACGGAGCGAACTTGAAATCAGACTCACTTAAAATTATCCTTAACTCATCCCTGGGATACGCGTATGTTTAGCTTCATAGACAGTGTTTTACGAAGAATGGTCAGTCTTCCCCCTCCTTCTCTTCGCTTTCTCGTGCTTGTACTACTTCATGTTCTTCATTTGCCTTTGTGAAATCCTACCTTCTGACATGTTACATTACCGAAAGTTTTGATGTGTGGCGATATGGCTACCACAAGGCGAAAACGTCCATCGTTATGCGGCATCCGAACCCACAATCTCACCATTGCCCTGTTGCGTAAGCAGAAGTTTGCACCTTTTGGGTTGTCAATGGCTCCTAGACGTATCGCTCCTCCCACCGGCTTAGGTGGCTCAGGCCATCATTGTTGTCACTGCAGTGCCTCTGACCGGGACGTCCCAGGGTTCGAGTCCCGGCGGAGGCAGGATTTTCAACACTGCCGCTGACTGGAGGACAATTCTTGCTGCCGGCTGCTCAGATCTGTAGTTTTCCATGGTTTCTCTGCTCAGTACTGGGCGAATGCCGGAGCAGTACCATTACAAACGGGCCACGGACCGCGCGCGTTCTTTCCTTCCCATTCCTTGCCCTATCCACCCCCCAAACTCACACTTACACTTACATGCACTACACTACCACACACGCCCCGAGGCCGGTCGAGAGCTTCGAGCTTGTCGCAGCTGAGGTGGTGTCCCACTGGTAGGAGATACTTGGTTGGGGAAAGCACTGCAAGTCGACATGTAGGTTGACCATCCAGCGAAAGAAGGATCCCCGCCACCTCCCGTGATAAAAACATCTACTACACTTTTGGGACTAATGGCCATAGCAGTTGACGTACACGAAAACAGAAAATAATTAATCAAGCTCTTCCTCCTTTAGTAATTTGTCGTCCTTTTGCCGAAACATTCCTTCTGACGTCCCTCTACGGTACTTGCACGCAAGTGCGGATTCAGAATACTGTGCGTCCTGGATTAAGGAAACTTCCGTTCTTTTCTGTTACTATGTCAGCTGCATGACTGTGTCTTAAGACAGATGTGGATCGTTTGTTCTCGGTCGTTAGTTTTAAAATAACCGTTAGAACCATTATACGTTTGAGGAGGCGCATTACAGCGTTGACATGATTAGTACATGCGTCACAGACTTAAAATTCTTTACATGACATGAATAGGCCGAATCAGGAATAAATTACGATTGGTGTTGGAAACTGAAACAAGAGAAACTTCATTGATTTTGATGACTAATTGATTTTTTAATATTTAAATTTTACAAATGTGAAACTGAAATGTCATTAGTGGAAACAGCACGTGTTCAAACCTTTGTAAACTTTTGATAAATATTAGCAAAATGTAGTCAATTGTTGCAATAAATGTAACCATTCTAGCAGGCATGCGTGTAGGTCTACTACGAACTAGGATGGATAAATGAATAAGCAGACAAAGTACTTGCTTAGGTCTTACACTGGGATCTCTCCCGAAAATGTTACTATCATAAATACGAAAAATATTATTAAACAATTTAGTGATACAAAAATAAAAATATTTAGTTTAAATTATTATAAAAAAATTTAGTGGCGCACCCAAGGCGTTTCATGGGTCTTCTCCCACCCGCCCTCCAAAGCAGATTACGTATATTCACTAATATAGTTTTTCTTAGTTTTTTGTTGTAATGAAGGTCATTCAGTTCTTCAGTTGAATAGGTTACAAATAAGTATAAACTACAAATAAATTAATTTTAGTTTCAGCAACGAGGAAAAATCTTCATGGCAAAACACTAAATTTACAGGACTGGATATTACAACCCATCCCATTGAGGAATTCTGATTGCTCCACTGTAAAATTTAAATTATACCTTGAATATAATTATAATATATTGCAATTGAATTAAAAATTTTCACTGCTTCAACGTGTTAGAATTCGGAATGTATCATAAAAAGTATTTACATCAAAGACTTTTAAAGAGGTTATAAAATTCGTGGTAGTCCTTAAGCGCTCGTGTTAGTAAATAACTGGTTGACGCCTTATACTAAGTACTAATATTTTCTGGCTGCAAATTGGTATTTTGACATTTTTTCAGCCTTTAAAGCGACCCCATATTTTGGTCATTCTTGTGATTCCTGAAAAATATTAATCCGATCTTGAGTATTATAAATCCCGGTCTGACATCTCCGTAGGTGGATTAATGCAGAATTCTTGGAGACCCCTCTGGATGGGTGCCTCAAATTTTTATACCCAATTTTGTATGAGTGAATGGATATTCCGCCAGACTTAGCGGGCAACTTAATGTGGCATGCTAGTTGATCATTCAGTTTTGCTGTATGGAATATTTCCAAACCCCGTCAGCAGTGATTGCCGTCGTTCGGAACTTCTTCCATTACGACCTAAACGTTTGCGCAAAATATATTTCTCGACTTCACCCGCTCTTGGAATTAATATTGCTGTCATTTGCTATAACTCTAGACCATGCCAAAACTCTCTAGTAGGGACTTTTTGGATGCCATAGCGATCTTCTGCGCATGCGCCGATGCGCGAAAGTGATACGAAACTGTGAATGCGAATACGAAAAATGTGAATGCCATAGTGTCAGTACTATCGTTCCTCTGCGCATGCGCATATGCGGTAAATGGTGCGAAACGTGAACTGCGCATGAGCGGAAAAGGGACATTGCTTTAACGTGCGAGGTGGCACAAACTCCCTAATTTCCGGAGAGCGTTTGCGCGCGCGCACGCTCGCACTGCGCATGCGCAAGCGGGGCGGAGCCGCCCCAGCCGGCCGGGGCCGGCGCCGGGGCCGGGGCAGGGGCACGGCGCGGCCGCTTGTCGTGGGTCGCCTCGCCTCGTCTCTCCCGATAAGTCGGCCGATGTTTTTCGGTCCCGCGGCGGCGACACTATCGCGCCACCTGGCGAAGGCCGCCGCGCAGCACGAAGTAGGACGAGCGCGCTCTTCGCCGCCAACGCGCGCGGGACGCGTCGCCACGGGACCGCGCCGCGAAACGTTACTGCGCCCCCTTTGCCGTTCTCAGGCGCTTTTATCTACATACAATTTATTAGGGACTGAGTAAAAAAACCCAAAAAGAATGAAATCATAACTTTGATTGTTGGTGATTCCGGGCGCGTCAACTACTAACGTCATGAGTCCCGTAAGTGTAGTGCATGTTTTTGCTCGGGATGTGTCGGTGGTTGTCACTGCTATACGGTGAGATCCGGCGGCGACCTACTGTCGGATACCCTCCACCTGGTATCTTCCACCAGCGGGGCACGGTCCCTAGCCAAGACTAGTTCTAAGCTCCGCCAGTCTCCCGGCATGTGTGGTAGTGTGGTGCATGTAACTGTGTGTAAGGGGGTGAGGATAAGACAAGGATGAGGTAGGAAAGATCGTGCGCAGTCCCTGGCCCGTTTGTCAGGGTACTGCTCCGGCATTCGCCTGGTGTTGATAAGAAAACCACGGAAAACTTGCAATCAGACCCGCCGGCCGCTAGAATTCTGCTCCAGACAGCGACTGAATTCGACCTAGCTGTCACTAGCTGTCAGCTAGTGACAGCGACTCGAAGGTAGGACCTCCCGGTCAGAGGGACTGCAGTGACATCAGTTGATACCGTGAGCCATCTCTCCCGGTAAATTTGCCAGCTAGTGGTGTGCTCAGGCCTGGTTCCTGTTTTTATTTATTACACAAGCGTGGGGCTGTACTTCCGGAATGCCTGGGGATGTACTTCCTTAATTATGGAATGAAATGTTTCATTACGTAGGGCTGCGGAGCCCCGTTCGAAATTTTCAGGGCACACTCCCCTCCCCCCTTGTGCCCTATGGCCATTGCAGTCGCCCATAGCTTCGTTGTGGTTTTAGACAATGTGATGAGCCAATGTTATCTCCACCACTAATTCAATTTTATTAGTCAATCGCAGTGGCGTGAAGTTCATGTGTCCACGTTAGCGATTAACTGAAAATGTATTGACTTCAGAGAAAACAATGGTCAAAATCACATTCTTTCAAAAACCAAAGCCCAGGTCGTCGCTGCCGTGATTGTTCCCATCGTCTGGCCATCGTCGCTCCCGTCGCGTTTGTCAACGCTGTCGCCGCTGTGCCACTCGTCCATTGCCGCCCTAAGCATGTGCCACCACATGTAGTGCTATAACTGCCATCTGAGCCCATCGGCGGCGGCAGAAGCGAAGAAAGCTACGTCGCTGCCAACGGCGATGGCACTAGCAGTGTCTGCTGCTATTGCCCGATTGAAATATAGTAACTTTGACATACCATCAGCTGGACGCGAGTATCCAATCAGGAACTTCGTGGTTTTTGTTTTTTTTTTTTTTGTTTTTTTTTTTGCATTGAAGCACCTACTGTCGTCGCTGTCATCGCCGGTGCTGTCGCCAATTGCATCTCCACTGGCACCTGTTGCTCCGAAGCCGTTGCCACGTTTCATATTAATTGCCATCGCCGCCGGTGACGTCATCGTTATCATCACCACAGTCGCGACATGTAACCGACTTTCATTTCTTTCTCCTTTAAAAAATTGTTCAGCAGATCGTGATTTTCAGAGAGTTGAACTGGTACATCATATTAACATTTTGGACTTTATCCTAATAGTTTTTATTTTTATTTTAGCTGACTGTAACCTTTTCCTGATGGTGATTATACATGTAGTTTAATTATTTGGCATGTTATTTTGACGGGATTTTGTCTTTTAATGCTTTGAATATATTCGTCTCTGATTTTTTTTTCATAGACCTGAGTATAAATGTCTATGGTGGTCAAAAATAGTCTTTAGGGAAGCGAGAGCGGATTCTTATTCTTGAATTGTGGAATTTCCAAGTTCGAAAATAGGGGTGAAAGGTAGGGACTGTAGTTTTGAATAAAATGATGTCGATGTACCACGCCTGTCCGCATTCCTTTCATTTCGATGTTCCATCTCTGTCCTCACTGTTGCGCTTCTTATCGCGTTATCATCACAGTCATCGATAATGTCGCCTACGTTGTCGCCAGCGCCACCTCGGGAGCCGATCGCGTCTTCGACGCCGCACCCGCCATTGTTGCTGTTATCCTCCCGAGTGTCATCGATGCCATTCCAAATGTTCTTATCGAACCGCCGCTGCCACTTTCGCCATCCACTCTTGCCATTAACATTTTTTACTACTATCAACACTGACGTCACAAACACCGCCCGTAAACGCCACTACCTCTGTTCACATCAACAGCAGTGATATTCTGTTGACGTCATTGATGGCATTGCCACCTTGACTTCCTCGTGTTTTTCTTCGTTAAAACCACAGTGAGTATTATCGACGTAGTAATTAGTACGTAATCAGTGATATTGATGTGGTGTGGCAGTGGCAGTGGCAGTCGATCCCATTTCTTCAGTGGACGGCCCTGCCAACATTGCTCTCACCCTCACCAGTGCTCTCAAAGGCTCTGATCGACAACGCTTGAAGACATTGTCTTCGAGAGAGGTAGTTCCCTTGACTAATCGCCCAGGAGACCACCATTACTACCTCCACCAACTTCATCACCATTACCTTCACAACCACCACGATCACCGTCACCACCCTGCGTCACCGTCACGATCACCGCAGTCATCTTCTCCATCACCACTGCCTTCCTCGGTACCGCCATCGTAACCACTATTTCGACCATATTCACTGTCACCGTCACCACAGCCACCAACCGTCAGCCACCACCTCTACCATCAGCATGCCTCATCTCCATAATCCCTCACCGTCGCCGACGCTCTTGGGGCTCGTCAGCTTGTTGGGGGGCGAAAACAAATGAGTTTACTAGCGATCTCCGCAACTACAAGAATATAAGTCGCTTTCCCTTCTAAATTAGCCTTGGCCTTGTTTTGTGATAACCTTCCACGCCGCTAGAGTTACAGTCTGTGGTGGCGACGTTTCCGCAATGAATGCTCGGGTTGTTTATTCCTGTCATTTCTCTTTGTTTGCGGAGATGAGTGACAATGGTTTGGTAGAAGCGGGTTATATGAAATAACCGCTTCGTTCTTTCGTTGCCAGTTTCATTAAAGTTTTCATTAGCTCTGTCAATTTCCTTATAATTCAGAAGCTTTTTTTAGAGAGAGATGTATTAACTTTGTTACATTTCAAATTCATGAATATTAATACTGTTAGTTTTAAATAACATTAATGCAAATAAAAATTATTAATTGCGATTCCCTCATTTAATTCTTGAAATGTAACTGTGAAGTCTGTACTGGTTAATTAAATGTTGCTAGAATTAAGATCATTATCACTAATATGATGTGCGTCATTAATAACATGTGTGTCTTCTGGCACTGAGAAATACAATCATGAACTATGACACTTGTTTGTTGTGTCTTCGCGGAAAGTAGAATTCCGTGGCTTCCTTTGTTCTCTCAATTAAAAATAAGGAGACGTGTATTAATGAGAAGAGATATCTTCAATTAGTTCTCTGCCATCGCTATCTGTGACATATATCTCTGATGAACTATTCTTCTGAAAGAATATTTCAATGTGTCGTTACACAATCGAAACCTACATTTCATCCGCCCACGAATTTCGCTCTTTAGTGTGAACGTGTTTAGTCATTCCTTAAAAGCAGTTTTTTCCGCTGGCAAAAACGTCTCCTGCGTGTCTGCTTTCCTTGGAAACTGCGAGTTGACCTCACCCCTCCCCACGCGCTCGCAAATTAACATACAAATCATCCTCCACTTGAGTGCGATTCACACTAATGGTCGACGAGTTACGTTGTAATTTCCATCTTGCACAAAGCTCGCGAGGGAACGCAGCGGAGGAGGCGTGTTCGACCTGAAGTAGGTAATAATAGAGGAGAAGAGAACAATTTGGGCCACGTTCCCTATCATCTCATTTTTCGGATCTGATTTTCGAGATATCGTTTTAAATAAAACTGAAAACTTACTGTATGTTGCTAGTCTGTGGAGATGGTGTTACTTGTCCAATTGATTGATAAAATTGAGGCACTGAGACATCATGTGCACTGAGTGATCATAAAGAGTGATAAGATAACTTTCTGTTAAATTGAGGAAATGCAGAATTGTTAGTTCACACAAATCATGAGACTAGCGACTGTAAGGGAAGTAGTGGATGATGCCGAGTTATTAAGTTGAACAATGACAATTTTACCAAGAATATGTAGAGTGAAATATTTGCATTTTTGACACGCTGCTTGTGCATCGAAGATGCGACTTGAAGATAAAGAAATTCCTGCAACGAATGTTTTGTAAATAACGAATTTTAAATATTACTAAAAGTATTTTAGGGCCCCTAAGTTAATATATACAGGAATTAGAAAATCAATATTGTGCAACCAAACGCAACAAAACTAAAGAGTAACAATTAATTATTTGGATCTGTAATTTAATATTAGGATATCTGGAAAATTCAAAATATGTTCGCGTTTTGACTTGAGTATGTGGTAAATTACTAAAGATATCGTCTGGTATCAATAATTTTAATCAACTTATGATCATTTCGATCGCGTTGCGATCATCATCAGAGCTAAAATGTAATACAAATATTATTAAATACAAATATTATACAAATATTATTAATACAAATATTGTTAACCGGATGTAGGTAACAGGTTATTGTATGCAAGATTCGTAAGCAAACTGGGTCGTACATACCTTGCAGCTTCTGGGCCGAAAACAAAGTTCTGCGAATTTTTGAACGCTCAAAAATTCGCAGAACTTTGTTTTCGGCCCAGAAGCTGCAAGGTATGTACGACCCAGTTTGCTTACGAATCTTGCATACAATAACCTGTTACCTACATCCGGTTAACAATATTTGTATTAATAATATTTGTATAATATTTGTATTTAATAATATTTGTATTACATTTTAGCTCTGATGATGATCGCAACGCGATCGAAATGATCATAAGTTGATTAAAATTATTGATACCAGACGATATCTTTAGTAATTTATCATAAAGAAAAGGTATCTACATCACCAACAATCCAATTAATTGAGTATGTGGTTCTCCTTTACCAATCCTCCCGTAGAAGGCGATGCTATAAGCAAAACAAGCAGCTGATTAGTGACCCCCAACGATGAGGACCCAGCACTCCAGAAAAAAAATGTCATAAAATAATAGAAAAATCATACAAAATGCTTGTAACTATAAAATTAGTATCCAAATAGTTTTCAGTGCTCTCAAAACTGTGTTTAAAATCATGTTAAGTTATATAACCAATTAAGCATTTTTTTTCCTAAGGTTGTCCCCTCATGATTTTGTTCAGGGAAGGATCCGTGCCTGTTACATATCACTACCAACGTATCGTAAACCTCACAATTTGCGGAACTAGAAAAAACGGGTTCTCAGAGGGGGGGTAGATCGCTGCGAGAGCTTGCCCCAGGCCCCGACTTAATTGGGGTCTTCTTATTTATTTAAGATTGAAATCAAATAAAAGTACCTTACTTCCAATTCAAATTAACGGCTATAAATTATTTATTATGCACGAATAAATAAATTATGTTTATGTGGTGGGAGGAGAAGATTTGTTTGAAATAAGCAACTCTCGTGGATCTATTGCGCCAGTCTCTTGGTCTTCACTGGGTGCCGCTGCTAGGAAGGGAACACTGCAGTACGCGAGTGCTAGATCAAGGCGCAAATTGGGTGCAGCGCCATTCGACCGTAGCGCCATAACAACCAAAAGAAAGGCAGTCGGACAGCGAATTAATTTTCAGGGCGCCCAATTCGTTTAATTCGGCGGAAGGGGGCTTCCTGCTGCTGCGGCCTAAAGTTGTCTGTCAGGCGCGCCCGACCCTGGCGACAGAGCGTAGCCTCCACGGGCACTTCATTTTCCCAGTCGTTTTCCTCGTTCCCTTGTAACCTCGGCGTGGGCATCTTTTGTATTCCGCCATTGTCTGCCTGTGGCGGCGTGACTCCGCGACCCGAGGCGTCCGCGCTACTGGGGACACGTGGGTGGAGGGGGGAAGGGGAAGGGGGGGCTGAGACGTCGCGGGAACCGGCGTTACGCTTGCGGGAAGCCCCATTCGTGAGGCCTTTGATAAGCTGCTTCACTCTCAGCACCAGTGGCTGGACGAGAGTGCGTTCGAGTCTGTTGCTGCTGGAAAGCGGTTCTCTATGCACTCGATTATCGGACGGGGTTACTAGGAAGTTACTGGTTCAAGTAAGGGACTATGCATATGTTATCATTTATTTGAATGTTTCTATTGATATTATAGTTCTGTAGGCACTGATAGTGCACAAGGAAAGTGACATTTCAGAAGCAGTTATATTAAGGAGAACGAATTTAATCCGAGTGGCACTGTATATGTTACGAAGGGAGACAGCATTTCACTCTATATACTGGCCGTTTTAGGAAATATATTTTCATTAATTGAAATTTCATATATTTCCCACCGACTATATTGGGAGCTAAGAGCTTATCCCTCCTGGGGCTTTGCTCCGCTGGTGGGAGACAAACTGGTTGAGAAAATCCCCTTTAGCCGACGTGTAGGTCGGCGCCAGACCTCACTATCCAGCGCAGGATCGCCATCTCTCGGGGAGGGGGGGGGAAACATGCGTCATACGTACGGGACTAATGACCTTAGCAGTTGACGCGCCCGGAAACACTAAATAATGAATAAAAATTGATGGACGTGGGTGGAGAATCGCTGTTCCCGAAGGCCCGGCGTCGTTGGGGCGTCGCCCTGGAAAACTCCGCGAACGCCGAGAGAGGCTGGGCTATACTTCGATTTTTGAAAGATATTTTTATCGATGCCACTAAAATTCGATATTTTTAAGAGGCCGATTCCATTAGGTCATTGTTACATCTCCTGGCTTATATAATGAATCTTTTTAACAGTGGGAAGCACGCACATTTCTGAGGCCGCGAGCCCCGTTGAGAAGGACGTTGGCGAATTAATTAAAAACATTCATTATATAAGGCAGAAAGTGTAACAATGGCCCAATGTCATCGGCTACATAAAAAAGTATAGTAGGCCCATATTAGGAGTATAAATATTAGGAGAATATCGATACATCACTAAAAGGTTTTCGATGTCGATGAAAACATGGATGTTTTAAATAGGAAGAAATATTTCGAATTAGATTGTCCTGCTTCTAATGTGATACATAAAACGTTAATATTAGTTTAAAGTATATTCTGCCATAAACTTGACTGTCATCTTAATTTTCTAATCAATGATCTATTTATTCAAGATCCAAATTGCAGTTTAACGATATTACCACGTAATATATCAACATTTTTCTTTTAGAACGTCTGGAAGTCCCGTTATTTATTTAAATGTCCTAGTGCACAAGAGCTATGCCCCCCTTTTTTGACACTGCAAACAACAATAGCTATTTTTTCGTGATTTTGAACGCATGTTGGTTTGTTATAAGTTATTGAAACATGCTCTTGTTCATACTTTCGTACTATTGGTCTTTTCCGCTGAAGAAAGTGATTCAAAATACGAAGCAGAATGTTCTAGTCAAGAGGCGGTAAGAACAGACGTTTTTTAAATGGCATTTTCCGAAAATGCACTAATTTTATATTTTTTTCTGAAACTGTTATTCACAATTTATTGAATCTTACAGGATATATTCTTTATAGTGATGGTAATAAAATTATATTTTTGTATAAATGTTCTTCAATTATTAAAAAAATTACAAAAATTAATGTCCAAAATGCTGTAGAAATTAGGACAAAAATAATAATTCAAAAAAAATTTAAACACTTTTTACTCAACCCAAAAACATGTCAAAGAATGTTTTATCTTTAAGTGTGTGAAATATCACAACTTTCTAGATAATAATTGAGACATCTAGTGGGAGATGGAGCTAACTCACAAAATTCAAAATATCCATTAATGAACGTATTCGATTACGAACAGATTGAATATGTCAATAAATCGATGTTTTGACATTTGTGGGTTACCTCCCTCTCTCACTGGATGTCTCAACTTTCTAGAAGAGGTCCATAATTAGTAACGAATTTAACATGGCCGGTGTGCATGGTACCCTCTCCTCTTGTAGCATCGCAGTTTCTGCCATCCGCAGGCTGCGCGGAAGGGGCTGGCGCCGCGAGTGCGCAATGCCCGGCTATGGAGGTCGCCCGGATCAGGAATTGGTGTCTAGCATCGACTGCCGGTTTAATGAAGCCGCGTGCCGTGGTCAATGTTGAGAATCGTCGACGGGGTGGGGAGCGGATGTGGGCGGGGTCACGCGTTGCTCTGATCTTGCGCTGGTTGTGGTAGCTGGCAGTGAGAGACTGGACGAGAGTGAGGGAGAGTAAGAGAGGTAAATATTTGGGGAAAGAGAGAGAGAAGTAGTTCGTTGAATAAATTCATATATGTTTTCATTAATTTGGAAATACCTTTCATGAATATCAAGTCACTAAAGGCGTTAAAATTGAAGTGTCTTAATAGACGAGAAAAATAAAATCAAGCGCAAAATGTGTAGATTCTAGAAATTTGCATGAAAAGGAGATAATAAATCCAGATCGACGTATTCTGCGCATACGGGTGTGAATCCGTTGTGAAAAATAAGAATCGGTGATATGCGTTGAACTTTATTTTATTGTGCCGTTAATGCTTCTTTGAGTGAATGGGTTGTCTCGATATGCAATGGTGACTGAAAATGTTATTTAGAAATTATCGTATGTTATTAACTAATTCATATGTATCACTTCATTTTCCTTTTTCCCCTTTTAGAGGCATTACTGCTTAAATTATCTAGAGCCATAGAGCAAGAGCATTATCCTACATATGCTTTCGTTCAGCAAATCGAAAAGTCGCGACTGTGAACACGTAATAAGAAGATAATCTTTCTTATTTTTGTCTTAGCCCCACGCAGCCGCAAGGTCCCTCCACTGGCGGACGCGTGTTCTCACAGGACAACGTACTCCGCCGGCTCCTACGTTCGCAAAGGGGGTTCATTGATTAGCGTTTTCGGACGCGGCAACTGATGTCAGTAGTCCCGTAACAGTAGTGCGTCTATTTGATGAGGGTGTCGGTGATATTCCCCCACTGGATGGTCGGACCCTGCACCGACCTAGTCGACGACTTGCGGTATTTCCCCAACCAGGTGTCTCTCACTAGCGGGGCACCGCCCCAGCCGGGACAAGCTCTAAGCTCCCGTCCAGTCCCCCGTCAGGTGTTGTGGTGTAATGAATGAAAGCCTGTGTGAATGAGTGAGTAAGGAGTGAGGATATTATAGAGAAGACGAAGAAAAGATCGCATGCGTGCCGTGGCCCGTTTGTTAGGGCACTGCTCCAGCATTCGCCCGGTGTTGATCAAAGAAACCAAAGAAAACTACCGATCATGGCAGCTGGCCTATCTAATTGTCCTCCAAATAGCGTCTGAATTCGACCTAGCTGACAAGCTAGGTCGAAAATCCTGCCACTGTCGAGACTCGAACCCTTGGACATGCCAGTCAGAGGCACTGCGGGCCTTTCACTTCGTTTAATTGTACATTCTAAATATAAAGGGAGATGGGATGCTTTGCTCTCAACTTATTTTGCGTTTCAATCTGCCATTAACCTTGTTCAGAACAATCGCAAATTAGCCCTAAATGAAACAAGAATAATAATGTGGAAGAAGAAAAAGAATAAGAACGAACTTTGTTGATTTCGAAAATACAACTAGCATTGACCTTGTAACTTTTGGACATCATGTGTTTCAGATATTATTGTTCTGACACTTCAGTGTTTTCTTCTACTTCTGATACGAATAGTATTTTTCCAACACGTTTTTCAGAGTACATGCGTCGAAGTGCAAAGAAGGTTCGAAGTATTTTTCAACCTACGAGGTAGGGTCCTCGAGAGCAAAAGAATGACGCAGAAGTGTATAGCACCTGGCTTCCTGTGGCACCGATCCAAATAGAAAAAAGAGCGCGTGCGCACAAATGAAATTCATAGACGGCCGCATTGACTCTGTTTGTCCCAACAGGTTATCCTTCGCTCGGTTCCGAGAAGGTCCGGGAGGCTGCGAGTTCGAGTCCGCGTAGCTTCTCCGTGTATTGCCTCTTTTCTCCAGGCGCCGCATCCGCAATCTGACTCCAAGGCCATTTCTAGGCTCAGTTTGCCTCAAGTCTTCCTTTTCTCTTTATGTGAGAGTTACATTTGTAATTTCCCATGTACTGCGTTTCTTCTGGCGAAAATGAAGTGATCCGCCTTGGGTATCTGAAAGACACTGTTTCGAAAAGCAGGGTCACGTGATGAATTGCAGCCTGCTAGAAGCTAGCTTTCCTCCTGCGATTTCGTAAATGCCATTTATTTCTTCCCTGGACACCTTTAACGTTCTTCCTCGTTACTTACGTTGAAAGTAACTTAAAAATATTCGTAGAAAGAAGATATCGTTGTGTTTAAATCGGGCTGCAAGTAATGTCGAAAGTACTAATTTATCAACACGTTTCTTTATACTGATTACATTCCAGGCAAGTTGTAGATATGATTAGTTTTATTAGATTATCAGGTCTTTTTCGTTTTCAGAAGAGACTAGATAGTTTTTATCAATATATTCCAAAATTTGAAACAAATTTTCTGAAATTGAATTTTATGAATGTAAAATTAGACTAAAATAATAATATTATTATTTATTAGATTAAAATAATATAAAATTCGACCGTTAATTTGATCAGAGAACGCGAAAAATGAAGAAAAAGAATAAATAAAATAAAAATAAAAAAAGCAAGTGGGGGAAATGTAGGAAAACAAAAATTAAGCGTAATTAAAACACTAAGAAGTTTTCAAATGTCCTTTTTCACAAAAAATATTCAGTATGAGAAAGTAATTGCAAGTTCGTGAATGATTAAGTTTATATTCGTCGTTCGATACTGTATAATATTTTTCAAACTTCAGTCGTTGAGTTCATGTAATCGTATTCGATAACATTTGCGTTTTAGAAAACATACTGTGTACACTCCCTGAGAAAGAAAACGGCAAAATCATTGACTAGCGATGAAATATATCAACACTGAAACAGACCAATTCTTATTGGTGGGGGCATTCTTTATTATCAAATTTTCTTTGCAATTCATTTGCAAACAAACATGGCAAAATTGCATAAATTTGTATATACTAGAACTTGGTAGAAGTAAAGTTCATTATCCGTAATCCGCTAATATTACAATTTTAGTAGTTAACAAGCTATACTAAATATATTTAATGAACATACAATAATAAATACTTAGAACACAAAATTTCTTAAATAAACTATCTACAATCGATATTCAAGGTCAAAAGTATGATGTCGTTGAAGTCGTCTGGTGGTGTAACTATTATCTAGTAAGTTGATGGCTAGAATATTGGGATGGTTATGTAGTTGTTGCAGGTAATTTGCACAGGTCTTGTTGCTTTCTTCTTTTATCGCTAGGATGTGTAAGTCTGTGTATTGCTGCATTTCTTTACGTACCATGGGGCATTACAAATTTGCGTAAGACTATTGACTGGAAGCGTTGTTATATTTCAATGTTGGAATTTGGAGCTGTTCTGGTGGGGGCTTGCATTGAAATATCAGAACAACACTTTGCTAACAGCCGTCGAAAGAAATCCCTGTGCGCAGTCCTCTTTCGCCTGCTTTCTGCTCACAGCTAACCTGAGCGCCGCGGCCGCCTCCGCTGACGACGCTTCTCCGCAGGAAAGTTCAAGGTGTCTGCGTGGGCGGCTGCCCCCGTCCCCACCCCACCCCCACCCGCCCACGCCTCGCCGCTGCTACCTTGTCTCCTTTGGCGGCGTTGCTCGTTGCTGAAGCAACATCTGCCTGGGGGGAAGAGACCTATACTGCGATTTTTCCAACTCTGCCCCTGGCAGGTATCAGCTGTTGATAGTTTCATCCAATCGGGAACTTGAACGTCATCATACTGACGTTACTGCGAGGCGCGCTGCTATCCATACAAGCCTGGTCACTGTATTACATTCTCTATCCCAGTGGTGATCAAAGTGCAAGGCCTCAAGAGCTACAATTAAAACCTTTTAAAATTATTGCGGGCCATCTTTACATTACTCCAGTGATCTACACCTGACGTCCCCATATCGTTGATCTCGGCAGTTCGCCCGTGTGCTCTGAAACGGGGTAAAGGGGGGGATGGAGCCATGCGTGATATCAGGCCATACTGCGCAGTACGCAAGTTAACACATTGGAATGATTTAAAATTTTTGAATTTGCTAGAAAAAATCTAAACTAAACGTATTTTTCCATTAAGAGGATGTTGGCCCTGACACTGCGCATGCGCCAGATGAGCAATCTTCTCGCCAGACATCGATGAAATGGACTTCACTAATAACCATTCGCGGACCACAATAAACGGGACCGCAGACCGCCAGTTGGACAACCCTGGTTTATCTGGTGCTTGTAACATGTCGAGAAGGAATGGACCGGCTCACAGCACAAAAGGAGCAAGTGACGTTGCAGAACTCTTGTGTTAAAAAATATAAATTATAATTCATGCCAATTATTGTATCTTGCATTAAAATGTTGACCAATATCAGATCATTAAATTGTCACGAAAGTATTGTTTAAATTTATAGCTTAGCCGTTTGGAGTCTGCCTAGATTACATAAGGTTGCTGGCTCAGATACCAGTAGAATCTACTATTTGAATTTCGTATTAACCCGTCTTCAATTTCTTATTCTACCGACTGCGAACTTGAAGTGAAGAACTAATACTACATAGCGACAGACAGAAAAATATAGAGCGGAATTATTTTGTATTTGAGGAAGGGTGTTGGCCCTCTCACCTTCTCCTTAGCTGCGTCTTTGCACTGGAAGATGGGGTCGTGGTGTAATGGATCGCGTTATCGTCCGGGCAGAACTTAGGTGATTTGCCTCATCCCTCTTCGTTGAGATGCTTGCTGTATTGTTTGTTGCTGAAGCCTGACGAGATATCTCAAGACAGTTTTATGGACCGCAGAATGAAATCCTTTTTATTCAGTACAAACTAAAACACAATTGTAGTATATCTTCTTAGCTTGTAGATATCGTCGTTCATGAAGTCCAAAAACGTTTTTCGAAATAAATCAATATTATTTGAAGTTGTGAAGTTTGTCTACTCAATATATTTTTATAAAAGAAGATACAATAGGTTTTCTTTTACATACACTTTGATGTGTAATACTGCTTGAAAGAAAAAAAAACATTCCGAAGATAAATGTTTCCTGTACCTTTTCACTGTTGCGTGACGTGAGTATAAACAAAATTATAGATAAGCTGGTACTTCAACGATTTCACTACTAATCAAAACAATGGGAGAAATTCAATGTTAGAAAGATATTCTAATCACAACAGACGTAATTGTTTGGGGGGAGGGGGAGGAGGGAGCACGTTTCCATCGGGCTGAAAAATATAAGTACATAATACTGTAAATACAAAATTAATATTCAAACCTGACGTTATGGATAAGAACATCTTCCAGGCATACATTTGACTTGCCTTAACACTTCATAAAAGACTACTAATTAATACCGTCTGCGTATAATACTTACGCAGATAAAGCTGGACTATGACTACATTTAAGAAGGCAAGGAAGGGCTTCTTACTCACTGCTTGCAATTGCTCGCCAGAAATAAAACAATTGCAGGTACGTGTTCCCGGATTTTTCAGCGCAAACGAGGAAAGTTGGAGACTCGGTACGTTGATTATGATAAATTATCACTCATTTTTCTTAACGTAGATGAAATAAAACTAGTGAGCACTTGGTTTTTTGTCTTGTAATACCCGCTTTTTAAGTTTTCGCTAGAATTTCTCTTTTTAGTGTTGATGAGGTTTATGGTTTAAATATAAAAAAACTCTTCGTCAATATTGATAATCTTTTTGCTCCACATGGCTTGACAAACCTGTTAATATAATATGTGGTTGTCAATCGCGAGTTAGTTACCAATATAAATGAGGTGTATTGCAGCAAAGATAACTATTGTTTAGAAGAAAGAGAGGCTTATAGGGAATGGAGAAAATTAAATTGACAACCAATGTATGATATCTTTTACATTAATCTCCCTCTCCCGCTTTTACTCTCTTAGTGAGGGACAAGAAGTTTTTGAATGACCTATTTATTTTGTGTTAAATTATCGGAAGTGGTCTGACGGAAGGGCAAACTCAAGAGCCTGAGCCTAAATACCAATTAATTAATTAAATAATTTGTTATTTAGATGTACTGTTCTTGTGCATGGTTGCCTTACATTCACATGTTCAAGTTTAGGATGTATAATTAAGTGAAGGAGAGTGATTGTTTGCACACATATTTTCGAAAACATTTTCTATCATTTGTCTCGAGACACATAAAAGTTAATCATGTTTGTGCCTCTTGCCTTCACTCGCAGAAATGTCTAACATCCCTGAGTACTTAAGAAATCCAACAAATAAGTCATATCAGAAGTAAGATTGTAAATGCTCTTAGGTCACCTGACCATTTTATTGATCATTTTACGACTCAAAGCAAGACAATGACTTATTTTCGTCAGATAGCGTTGTTTGAAAGCTTGCACGCTTTTAAATTATGAGTCTCATTCCTGAACAATTTTACAAGGAACAATCCAGGTTACTATGCTGCAAGTTTCCGATAAAATGCATTGCCCATAATTTAGTTAGGGATGGATAATACAAAAGCGACATTGTGTCATTCCTTTCAAACATTTTACTGATAGTATTCGTAACGAAATAGTGGCTAGTTGAGCCGCAAATTTTTCTCCCGAACATTGAAGGATGCTCTAAAGAAATAAATAAGAAAACTAAACGTTTCTTATTAATCGAGAAAAGTTTTTTAATTATAGGTCTAGTATTTAGATTTTCAATTTGTATTGTTTATGGAGATTTGATTCATACTTCACCAATATTTTCTAACACCTCTGTGAGTTACTTATTTATTACTAACACTGAAAGTATACATGTGATTTCAATGAAGCGTTGGAGTGAATGTCATTAATATTATTACTTAATAATATTTGAACGAAATAAAAATTTAAATTACTTCTACGTTCTGAAATTTTATTATTAGACAGATGCATCAGACGTATTAAGCTTGAGACTAATTGCACAACTTTTTCGAAAGAATGTGTAAATACGGAAGTATTTGTAATAATAAGTAATTGTATCAACATTATCCGTTATATAACAAACTCATCATAATACTAGTTATAACTCAAAGACTATTTTTTAAGGAAAGACGTGGATGCAGATGATTGATTATTGAACCAACATCAGCGAATCCTGAAACCGATAGACAACTATATCGAACAGGGATGCCAGAATCTAATGAAAGAAAACCTACTCAGATTGCTCTTCTCCCCGTATGCCACCGCCAGCTTTTTGACGAGGAATAAATAAACTAAGCACATGCATTTATTCGGTACCAATTAAATATTTTAAATATCGCACAAATGCGTGGGGAAATGTATTAGCAATCCCGTTCTCTTGTAAATTCATCGTGAAAAAGACTTCGTATGCTGTCGCACGTGCCGAGCTTCAAATTACGTTGCCAACTGTCTGGTGTTCTCGAGCCAAGGGTGAGGCTGCGCAACTGAGGTTGCGTCGCCTAAGCACCAACAGAAGGAGGCAGCCGATTCGAGGAATCGAGATTTCCTGAAGGGGAGCTAAGAGAGGCTTGTTTATAATTTTAAGCGACAAGATGATTTCTTTGAGAATAATGTATATTGCACTGTTTTACCATGACTCACCTGTGTCGCTGACTACATCGTAATTGCTTCTGTTCCTAGAACTTTACGCTCAGGTCGTGTGTGAGTGTGTGGGCGGTGGGGATGTTGCGTTGGTGGGATGGCTTGGTAACTTCTCATAGTGAGTCAAAACGAACCTGCGATTTTCAATTAGAGATTTGTTTGTATACTCATGCCACCGATTATAATTTTTCATCTAATTGCAGGTTGAATTGTAGGAATAGATAAGAAAATTACGTAATGAATAAGACAAAAAGATTTTATTGGGATGAAAAAACATAATTCAATAATTAATTAAAATTTCGAAAATGTTTCATTATTTCTTCAAAGAAATTTACGTTTGAAAAATAATTTCTCACAACTGGAGAAATTGCGAATTTGGAAGATTTATCGTAGGCCGTTGTTTTTAATACGAGCAGCAATCACAGATGTTTGTATTACGTTTCGCGCATAATATTTGCATTCCGAAATGTTAACCGGTTTTCTCCGGAGTATTATACTCGTATGTTTATTTCTGAATACTACAGAAAACGCACCGGTGGGTTGTAAAATAGAACTGTATTTCGGTAGATGATTTTCTCTCTTTGGCGTCTGAGCTGGCAGGGAGGCCGGTTTCAGAAACAACTCAAGCTAACTCATCATTTTTCATTTGTCATCTGAATGTTGTTTTTCAGATACGCGCTGTTCTTCTGCTTAGCAAGACAATTTTTCAGGAACATCGTTTAATTTTTTCGTTTCTTTTTTCTAAAAAGAGAAGGTATTCTTACGTAACCGATACGTGGCCGTTGACATTCTGGTTCTCGGGGACACTCGGGTTCTGATACTCGGGGATCAGTCCCATCAAATTGCAGTAATGCAGTTGGTATATTCTTAAAATTCCCGCTACACCAACACGGGCTGTTGTCTAGGTGCATCGCGCTCTCTAGTGCTTAGCGAGAAGAAAACTCAAAAACCAAGAAGGAACTATATAACGTTATGTACATTTTAACTTTAATGTGCTTGTCGGAATGTGATTTTTAGTTTATGGGTTGCGTCCGTGTTGTGGACCAACTTACGTCGAATTTAATATCTTGGATCATCTTTTTTTATTCCAGGAAATGAAGAATATTGCATTTTTATATGTTTAAAGAACATTTACTTCATTATCATATGGTCAAATGACAGATGTTTGTCAGCTAGCTCGTTGAATTATTTACGTCTCGATATTTTGAAGCAAGTCATAGAATGTTGTTCTGTTACGATATTTTTTATGAATATAAGCCCTATTACTAATTCATTTTTAAGTTTATTTGTGAACAGGAACAGCTTTTGAAGAGGGGAACTTTATTAAATTAAAAATTATTTTATAACGAAATATTTACTTAGAAGCAGTCGAACGTATTTGTGAAGATATCAATTATAGTTTGAAATTATATTCAAGAAATATGTGCCCCCCCCAACTCTATATTGTTCTGATGGGAAAGCCTCCTATCTAATGTTAACAGGTAAAACAGGTTAACGTAACTAAAATAATAGGTGATGAATATTGTTTAACTATATGATAGAGTTTATTTCTCATTATGCAACAATTCGTCTGTATTGTCACGTGTATGAATGTTTTAATGTTTTTGCTGTAGCATGGAACCATTTTGTTCTTTTATTGATATGAATTGCTCTATAATCATTTCTTTAAATTCATTTTCTTAAATGCATTTTTATATTAATAGGCCCATTATCTCAGGCGACTGATGTATGCAAAATTTTCGGACGCTAATTGTAAGGTATGAAGGGAGTTTTATCGATCATCATTGCAACCTGTTGCGGTAACGTTCTCATGAGCAGAATTTCCCCTGTTCCTGCCGTTGTGTAACTTACATTTTTCGTTAAATTTAGACTTCATTAAAGTAAATCCTTCAGGATGTACGCTATGAAGAACTATGTCGGTGATCTTGGGTGCCATTAAATTACACTATCACATCCCGGGGCAAATCATTCATTCCACCAACAAGACTAATGACCATAGCAGTGTACCTGGCCGGAAACATCAATCAATCAATCAATCACCGAAGAGAAAGTCTAAGAAGAAAGCACGTCTAGTTTAGATATTTTCAATGAGTCTCTTTACGTGAGCGAAATAGAAAAAAACATATTTACAATATGAAGAACATGAAGACTACTTTAAAAGCAAGTTTACTGTAATTTCAAATCTCCCACGTATTTTCCGTTGATGTTCGTGGAACTTTCGGAAATATGTTAATTTACCACGCTTTATGGCGACATATTCACACTGCATTACTAGACATTACCATAGTAAACCTCATAATGGCTATCGGTCACGGTTATTGTGGTATATCCACTTTCATCAGCACTTCTTTCTTAAGACTTGGCGGAGGAAGTAATTATATTTCTGGAGGACGGAATATGTAAATGCGTGGTGATGGTACAATCTGTTGGGAGGAAGGTGAGGGTTACAGTTCCGTGAGGGTTTTCTCCTTGAGTGTGTGGCGTAAAGCTGTCTAGGTTAGCGTAATCGTCTTTGTTTCTGTGCTTTTAGTTCAGCTCTTCCAATGATAAATTTGATATAGCGTTATAAACTATAAAGAAGGATAAATGGCATATTAAGACAAACTTATTCAGTATCGCCTAAAATATCACCTAAAATAAATTTCAACGTACCATACACTATTAGGAATAGAATTGTCGTGTAATGATATTGCTCAAGTTTAAAATTAAAAAGGCTTTCAGAATTTTTTAATTCCAATATCGAGGAAACGAGGAAGCTTGAAAATGAAAGTGAAAGTTTGCGCCTGCCTTCTTAATTTTTTCTGCTTTCAAATTTTTACCAGTGCTAAACGAACAAAGGAATATAAGTAAAAGATGTAGCCGTTTTAATGCCCTGGTAAGAAAAGCTATTTTAGAGTGTAATGTTTCATGCAGCTCTGAAGTGCCCAAGATCTTGAACTCTCTTCAGGGAAACGGATGATGATTCATGTAGCTTTCTGGGAATCGGCACTTCGGAGCTGACTGATCCTAAGTGCGCTTCAGTATAAAGTGAACAAAATTAAAAAGTCATGTAAGCACATAATGCTCCTAGAACTGACGTGAGAACAAACCCCTAGACAAAAAAATTGTCGGATGTAACTTTTTTTGCAAATCAAAATGATGTCAAGAAAATTTAAAATGTGTCCATGATTTTAGGACCTTGACTGTCTTAGCGTTCTTTGACATATGTTTATCCTTGGAATATCCCATTGCATGCATTTTCCGTTACTATAGACCGGTTTCAGTGCGATTATTCAATGAAGGAATATCCCTCTTGGTACGAAATAGTTCTTATGTGTTTCCCAGAAGAAATGACGCACCAAGTAAGAACATAAAAAGGAATATAAAGTATTAGAAGCATGTGTAAGTTATACATTCAATGATTTTGCGTGTATATTATATTTTCTAATGCCTTTATGTGGTATGCGCAATTCATGTGTAAGTTCATGTGTAAAAGTTTGTGAAAGCTTAATGTTTGACGTAAAAGGTTTGGGAATTGAGGTGATCGTAATATTTTGAGAGTTATGAACCTCATATAATCACTCCTTCTTGAAAGAGTTTGCTAGTTAATTTATATTTGTGAAGAAACCTTCTCTCTTGAATCTGCTCTGTGGAATAATCAAAATCAAATCTTATTGATATTTAGATCTTTGCCTAGAACGCAACTAATTTTGTATTGTGTTTCTAATTTTAAACGACTCGTAGCTTTTTCAGGGACGAAGGACGTGTCTTACTGAACAGAGGGTGTTGACAAACTAATTGTAAAGCAATCTTTTTGTTAACAGTTAAGTTGTATAACTCGTCAACTTGCCAGGTTTGTTTTTTTCTCCTCTGATCTGTGTTGCTCAGCATGTTATGAAGTTCATTAAAAGAAATTAGGTGTGAAAGGATTCTAATTATCACAAGCTGGCTTTAACAATTCACTAAATGTGTATTATGCGTTGTCGACAGTTTTGAAAAAATAAATGTTTATGTCCGTAGAAATATTTATTGTAGCTGCTATAAATTCAAGAAATGAAAGTTTAAGACAATATCTGAAATGATATTACCTATAATTAGCAAGAACCGTGCAGTTAACCTCCGAGAAATATTGGCGTTTTGGTAGAATGCCTCAATGTCGGTTGAAACAAAGTTCATTATTTGATATGAGTTCGGATTGTTAAAATCAACTGAAGTGCAACACATGATGGTGGTTGTAAAAGGTAAATTGTGTACAGGGTAAATAATTACCGTGTTCTTTCTCGTGAATTAAAATTGAACTTCATTTCAATGATAATTGTATCGCAACTGAGGATCTCTGTTGCTGCGGCAACCACACAGCATAGAACTAAGGTTGCGATTTTTTAGCCAATGGAACCCATTCCAATGTACACGCTCTTACATAATGAGGCTTGACGATTTCCTTGTGCTATTGTGATAAAAAAAGACTGACAAATCACGACATATTTTATACCAGGAAGAGGTAATATTTTGACGAGTGTTCACGTGATTATTTTTATTACTTTCAAATGACTCAAACCACCTCATAATTATCTTAAAAACTCACAAGTACATTTTCATGTAATTTAAAATGCATTTGATTTTAACTTATAATAATTGCTCTTAATTAATACGTGTACAATAAAGTTATCGCAATAAAGAAATATTAAAGTCATGTTAGCTGTAGGCTTTTAAATATGAATTAAATTGAAATATCTCTGCAATTTCCAAACTTTGCAGCTAGTTTGCACAATATAAATTTAAAAGACCGATAAACCGCAAATTTCAACTGGGGTACATTCATATCCTGTTTCTTATTTCAAGTAAAATGTAATAACTGTTGGCTTAAATTACTGGCTAAGGTATTTACGTCAGACTCCTAACATGTTTTCAATATATACTATAATACGCAGGTTATATCAAACGGATTTCTTACAGTTGATGCTACAATGTTCATGACGAAAAATAGATGTTCCTTAGTAATCTGTGGATTAATATGCACGTAAATCTGTAGAAATAGGTAAAATAGGATTTTAAAAATGTAAAATAGGCATTTAAGGAGGCACTACATACTATTTTTAGGTAGAGGCCCTACATCCTTATTTAGGTTCTTTTGTTGAAAGTTTCTGAAGTAAAGAAAATGTAGTTAATTTCATAGAATGGTTGCTTTCATTGTTCTGCCAAATCCTCGTAAAAACCCTTTCTTTCGTTGTTGGGTAATTCGGACAAAAAAGGCTGAAACGCAGTAGCTACCTTTTTGCTTTTCATTGAATGCAAGCTCATATTATAATGCTGCACCTAATGATCTTTTTTATCACTTTTTATTTACACATAAGTGAAAATAATGTAAAATTGCACCACAAATGTGGTGTTACAACAGAACGTACTTTTTTGCATTATATCTAACTTCTATTGGTTGAAAAAATTGAAGCAAACATTTGTAGTTGTCTTTGACAATTATTTTTATAATGTGCATGAAATGTAAGCAGAAATTTCGCAATAACACTTGCTTTAAAAAAATATTTATGACCTTTTTAAAGATCTAATTTTTTAGGACATTCATTTAAGACAAAAACTCTGTATTCAGTACTGTAGTGTTTAAATGTTAACTTAATGGAAGTTTCGCAAATACGATGTTCGCGAAAAATGGAATCTGCACCAATTTTTATATCATCCTTTGATACATACGAGGAGAAAATTTTAAGAAAAAATTTCGAGCCTTCATGAGTAAAAAATTGTTTAAAAATTCGAAGTAAAGAAAAACTTTGCTACCACCAGCGATTTTACACGTGTTTCGTAATACGAAATACCCACACTGTGATGGCAATAAAACGAAACATAAATTTATCGATAGTTGTTCGATTTCACTGTGCTATACAGGACAAAAAGTAAATATCGTACATTTAAAAAAAATAAAGATAATTGCGTTTTGATGAGTAAATACGAGAATATGCAACATTTAGGTATTTCAGCATAAAATAGATATTTTTTAGTGGAACGCATTTAAAGGCACTTTAAAGTTAGCATATAATACTCTTAAAGCCTCAAAATGAATAAATAACGTAGAATATGGCGTTTTTCATTAAAGGAAACAAATAGGGAAATAGGCAAAAATCCGCAACTTATTCGTTAGTGTACAACGAAGGAAGTTTAAGTACTGAAGTAAGAAATTGAACACCTGTAAATCTCTTCGTGGGTCATTTCATAAATCCCATTTTAGCGTACACGATGGCGCGTGATTGCTATAATAAAGGCTGTCGGTCAGGTCGTCATTCGTTTATTTGTGAATATTTTCGTCGAGCGACCGCCGCCTGTCGCCCACCCTCCAAAGCAGGGAGGGGAGGCCGAACGCCCCCTCCCCGGCGCGAGTGGCGCCGGAGGGTTCCTGCTAAGTTTGCTGCGCTATAGATAGCAGCCCTTTCTCATTTCCCGTACAGCCTAAAATCCGGGAAGTCAAGGCCACAACTGTTGCCTCGCCCGCGCCTCTGAACGGGCGGTCGTAGGCTTCTAGTTCCGACGATGGCGGATATTGGTCACTTGGTGGATAGCTGGGTCCATGGCCTGGAGAAGAATTAAATTGATTGATTAATTAGTGAATCCGGAAGCGTCAACTGCTAAGGGCATTAGTCCCATATGTGAAGTGCATGTACTTCATTGCGAGAGGTGGTGTTGATTCCCCCCGCTGGATGGCGATATCCGGCGCCGACCTACCGTCAGCTAGCGGGGTTTTCCCCAACCACGTATTTCCCACCAGCAGGGCACCGCCCCCCTCCCTAGCCAGGACAAGCTCTAAGATCCCGACCGGCTTCCCGGCATGTGTGGTAGTACAGTGCATATTAGTGCAAGTGTGTGTGTAAGTGGTGAGAATAGGGCAGGAAAGAGGACGGAAAGGTCGTGCACGGTCCGTGGCCTGTTTGTTAGGGTGGTGTTCCGGTATTCGCACTAGGCGAATACCGGAGCATTACCCTAACAAACAGGCCACGGACAGCGCGATCTTCCCTGCCATTCCTTGTCCTATCCTCACCCCTTACTTACACACCACTTACTCTTACATGCACTACACTACCACACATGCCGGGAGACCGCTTGCGATGTACAGCTTGTCCCGGATGGAGCGGTGTCCCGCTGGTGGGAGAATCCTGGTTGTGGAAACCCCGCTATCTGACGTTAAGTCGGCGCCGGATATCGCCATCCAGTGGGGAAAGACCACCACCGCCTCCCGAGCAAAAACATGCAGTACGCTTACGGGACTAATGTCGGACGTTGACGCGCCCTGAATCTCTAACAATCAATCAATCCGACACTCGCCTGGTGTTGATCCAAGAAACCACGGAAAACTACCGATCAAATCCCCCGGCATCTAGAATCTAACTGGCAATTTATACATGTTCAGATTTGGTACTACCTCAAGAAGTGTTAAATTTATGAACAAAAAACGCATGGAACTCGGTGTGGAGATAATCTCAAAGAAACTGACTTGCTTACTACAAATAGTAAGTAGATTAACCGAAATTTGAACCGCGTTAGTCAGAGGGGGAGATACTATGTTCGCTAAGAAGAAACCAGAGAGAAAATAAACAATTTATTGATATCACAACTAATAATGATACAGAAATGTTTCATTATGTAAATAATCAGGTTTAGCAAGTCATGACGTATCTTAAAGATAGAGAACAGCGAAGAAACTAATGTCGTAAATAAATTAAAGGAAGACTGAGTTTGATTTAGAGCCCGGTAGCCAACCGTTGTGCCTGTCCATTGGATCATTCCAAGGAGTGTTTGCACCGTACGTAAAAATTTTGAGTAGTGCCCTGGACTCAAGTTTCGCACCGTCCCTGGTTGCCGATTTCGCAGGCGGCGAGCAGCTCAGCGCTCTGCCGACTTTGGCCTTCTGGGCGCAACGTAAGACAATGGAGTCGGAGGGGCCGCGCTGTACCCCTCGGTCGATCGGCGGGGGGCGGGGGGCGGCGCCGTGACGCAACCGTGGATCGGCAGCAGCAGCAGCGGCGGCGGCGGCGGCGGCGGCGGCGGCGGCAAAGATGGTGGCGGAGGCGATGGACGTGGTAAAGGCGTAGGCAAAGAAGATGGGAAAAGCGGAAGCAAAGGTGATTGTAAAGACTGTGGCAAAGAAGATAGTAAAGGAGGCGAAGGAGATGGTAAAGGCGGAGACGAGGGAGGTAGTAAAGCTGAAAGCGAAGGAGATGGTAAACACGGAGGCGAACGGGATGGTAAAGGGACACAGGAAGGGAAAGACTGTGGCAAAGGCGTAGGCGAGGGCGGAATAGGTAACAAAGGCGGAGGCAAAGGCAGAGGCAAAGGCGGAGGGGAAAGCGAAAGAGGTGCGGTGGGGGTGGGGGAGCGAAGACAGCGGAGCGGTGGGGGTGGTGGAAGCCGGAGACCCGCGGCCCGCCGCCCCGCGCGCGAGAGAGAGAGCGAGCGAGTGGGCGAGTGGGCGGGCGTGGCGGGCTGTTCGCCGGGCGAGCGGCGCCGATCGACGCGGAACGAGGAAAAGGAAAGCGCCCGCCCGCCCGCGCATCCGCCCCCACCCCCGCCAGCTGCCGTTTCCCCTCCGGCCCACGCGGCGATCTCTCCTTCGGAGGGCTTTTTCCAGCCCGAGACACACCCTCGCACCCCGTTCGGCACTGCCTGTCATTACGGCTCAACCAACTCCTCCAAACGAGTTTGCATTTGTACAGAATGTCTCAGAGCAACATAGCGTGTAAAGAGGGCCCTGAAGGAGGCCCTTCTTGTTAAAAATGTAATGATAGAGATTCTGTTTTAATGTTGGAAAGGCACAATATTACTTCTGTACTCTGAACAAAGTACGAAAACGTGTCAGTATGGTGCAGGACGTTGGTTTAGGAACGCCGTTTCGGTACTGCATTTCGAGAGAAACAAATATGTTCTTTCGAAAATAATGAATTTTATTTAGTATTCATTTCACATGAGAATGGCATTTCATTTTAGAGTTAAATGGTTAACAAACACCCTTCCACCCGAACATCAGCCATTCTCACGCAACTGCCCGTTCGAACGAAGCCGTCGCTTCTTCGCTCACCGACTCTTCCACAGCGAAACCGAACTGAAGCATTAGTCATCGTGACACCCAGTGCTTTCCCCTCGCGAAGTACCCTCACACATCATCGGCAGAGAGAACTTCCCTCTGCGTCCGTGGGCGAAGGCACGAATAGTAGGGGCAAACGGAGCCCGAAATCAAACCTTGCAGGACCCTACGATTAATCGGCAAGGAATCGAAACGCAGAGCTAATAATATCAAATTAGAAAGGGTGATCCTCTTCAAGATGGACTTTCCAAGTACGAACACATTCAAGGAAATCTGTTTGTACTATTAGATAAGCAATCTAACATACATTATAAAAGCTCACCGCGTGGATATAGTCCTTGCTTTTGTTTATCCAGAGGTAAACGGTGACAAAATAATCCTGGAAAAAGTTAAGCATTTGGTATCAAAAGGATAAGTTTTGGTTATTGATGTAAACATCGGGATAAATACGCATTTTATATAACGTACAGTCAGTTGACCTGCTTCTGGCCCATATCCTTGCGATTTGCGCAATGAAGCGTTACGGAACCGGAGAATTTACAACTGCGCCTCTGGAGAAATGGGGAGACCGGCTGATCTTTGTTTCTGAGTTATAGTGCTCTCCAGTATGAATATCCTCTTATTTATCCAAAGCGGTGTGGGGAGCACATTTGGTTTCATTTAATTTGATTTATTTTTGTAAAAAAACGTTAAAAACTGTTTGGGGGGAAAATGTAATAATAAGAGTATGCTGGAGTAAGAGCAACTAAGTCAGAAATGAAGATGTCTGATACGATTCAGTCATGGAACAGATTAAATCATTCTCCAGCACTAGTTATCGATATTATGAAATTTAAAATATAAAAATGTAAAAATATGATAAATAAAATTTTACGGAGAATAATCCTTAGTTTTGCCAGCCGATGCGAGTTACACTCTGGGTGTAGAGAAAATCTTGAACTTTGCACAAATAACTCATGCAAAATTTCCGAAGGAAGTAGAGGGAGCTACGCTGCCTTACTTTTTGAATGAGGATTTTTTTTCGATTGGGTATATTTATTTCACAAAGATTCTCCTACTATTGTCGAATATCATATAACAGTTGATATTATAATTTTTTTTTTCTTCTTCAGCTTTTTCCCTATAAGGGGTCGCTGTTTTTCTGGTTTTGGCGAAAGTTTTACGGCCGGATGCCCTTCCTGACGCCAACCCACGTGGGGATGATATGATATATGATGATGATAGGAGGTGAAAGGACGAACACAATACAACCATGCCCGAGGCGGGACTCGAACCCGCGACCCTTCGGTCCGAGATCGCTACGGCACTACTGCCTTAGCGATCTCGGCCACCCGGACCGGCAGTTGATATTATAATTACTATGTACATTATTCGGATGAATGTAGTGCATAACTGTAGTAATTAAAGTGTAAATTCAGATCTCCCTCTCGTATTTTACTTGAACGTAAGCACAGCAAATGACTGACTCAATCAAGAGCTCATCACATCGAGGTCGTCAGCTATTCAGCTGACCGTCTGCAATGTAACAGACACGAAAGAAAAACGGTATGCAGTACATCCAGCCCGAAGGCGAAACTCCAACCGGCTGCGGACAGAGACTTGTCGGTACGCATTGCACCTCGATCATCCGCGCCAAGCAGGCGATCTGCAGCTTTCGGAAAAACCATCACCTCCCCCCTCCCCCGCCTGTGCTGCGCTCCGCCGCGCGAACTTTCTCTGCGATCGCGTTGTACTACCGCGTGGATCGCTAATGAAGTCGTCACTGGGAGAGATCTCGATGGGCTGGTGCAAAACAGAGATCCCGACACAACGCCTCAGCCGTCATTAGCCCATTCTCTATTAGACCCTGTTTTAGCATAGATAACGACCACATTGATCACGTGAGCGCGAAAATAAAGAGAAAGACCAACGATAATAGCAAAGTGTAATAGAAAAGTCGTTTGGAAGACCAGAAAGAACAAGCGTGTGGAAGACGGGGAAATCTAGAATAATAGATGTAATTGTATAATGCTCATTATTAAACACTGTAAAGAAAAGCTACATACTTACAACCGTAAGATTTTCGTTTTCGAAATTAGAGAATATTACTCCACCAAATTTTATTATTTTTGCTTTAAATGAAAGGTAGTGGACTCTATATGAGTTATCATTTGCTCCTAATAACCAGTTTTATAACAGTAAAAACACTAAATTTTTATAATATCTTTAACTTAATATAATGAACACTTGTCTGGTGTCATTTGTTCGTTACATCGTCTTCAAGACCTACTACAGTCTATGTACGAGATGTAACAGATTTATCGAAAGCAGTCAATGTTTCATGGCGAGTTTTTGTGAGTTCAAAGATTAATGAGCGTTTTTAAATGCTTAGATTACTGGGCGAATGCAAACGCAATGTCCAGCAATGGTCTGGCATGTGTCATCACTAAAAATGTTCAGTGATTATAATGATATGTGATGCATTACGTTTTTAAGGTGCAGTGGATTGCAGAATTTCTTGTTATAGTCCACAGCATACTAAATGTACAGATCAGGGTGAATGTAACAGAGGTATATAACATTTCAGAAACATGTTTATGGAACTCTGTATTTACAGTGGGTAGTCACTATTGTTATAGAATTTACAAACCTCCTAATTCATTAATTTTGGAAAGTAACAACTGAACGAAATGAAAGATATTTATGAGGTTTTCAACTTCCAGTATTGGCATAAAAGTTTATAATTCTTTTGTGTTGTAACTTTTCTACTGTTCTGTTGTACTTTCTTTTGTGCAATGTAATTGGCGGGTTCAGATATAGAATTTAATTGTGATTATACTTCAAACGGGGAGGTACACTATATTCAAACCCTTACTCAATGCACTTACAAGTTATCTTTCACTCCTACAATTTACGCGTTACTTTATTCTCTTGGATATGCTAAAACTAACAACATGAAAAAGATGTATACGTTTGTGGTTAAAATAGTTGAACTAAATTTACTTTATCATTATCAATTAATAACTAATAGTGTTGTATCATTTCTAGTCATATTACGGTGAACGTGAATCACGAGTTGCGAAATAAAATGTTTTAAGTTAATTTTGTTTCTAGAAATTGAAAATATTTTGAAAAACAAGGTAATCACTCACAACCCGCCCTCTCTTTCACTCACTCACATGCACATGCACGTACACGTAAACGTACACATATACATATACACACGCACATTAGCCACATTTTCCCAATCTCACCGAAAAATCTGAGAAAGCATTTGATACTTTCATATATGGGACGCTAGAGAATGATCGTATGGGTTTTTGCATTTCTATTCTCTCTAAGTTCCAGACTGACGAACTCCAAGAAAAACAGGAACATTCAGAGAACTCCGATTATTATGGAGATTGGAAGGATTGCTTCTGCTAGTTCGATACTCAGTTAGGAGACTCAACGGGAAGAGTTTTTGTACATACATTTTATTTTTTACTAATACGTTATTGCTTCTTATTGCCTTCGACACGAAGCTCGATATTCGCTGCATAACGTACATGGATCGAAAGGATCATGGGAACGAGGAAAATATGAAAACAATTGAATGTTCTCTTACGGAGGAAATTATGTAAGGGAATTATGGGAGGGAAATATGAAACAACAGTCAAATTAACTAGTTATTTAGTAAATAAGTAAATATGAATAATTAAAATTATATACAGAATGAATTCATGTATCACGGCGTTAACTGGCTCCAATGATCTCGGGCGAAAAATGCCCTCGGGGCAAAGGTCGTTGGGCCTTTTGTCGCCACCCGATCATTAGAAGCCTTATAACGGCCTTGGTGCGTAAATAACTCTTGTTATCTCTTGCAAAATCATAAGTGAACAGTATCAATCCGCCATAGAACGTAAACGATTGTTCCCGCGAGAAGGAACGTGTGAATGTGGCGATGCATTTAATGGCGGAATGAATGGTACAGTAGTTGGATTATTTTTTTAACCGCTTCGTAGACTGAATCGAAGGCACTCGTATGAATCGATGTATATTACATTGCTACCTCAGGAAGATAAATTGTTGAAAATCTTTGACACATATTTTGTAAGTTCGTACTTAAAACACAGCCCACGCGCTACTACGGAATTCCATTGATAATAGATGTCGAATGCGTCGTTAAGGCAAAGTGGTTCTGTATCGTAAATCACGTTTCTACAGTTGCAAGGCAACGTTCTTTCGAAGCACCGTTGCATTATACCAAGTACTGACACGACTTAAATTCAGCGTTCCCATGAGAATTCACGATCTCATTATGAATGTTGGAACGCACAAAATTTCGAATAATAATGAACCTCATTATTCCATTTATAATACACACGCACGTGCAAATCGAAGTTTTTGTATACTTACCGGAAACCGTTTTTATTCGTAGCATTTTTTAATTCTTTTTATTTTTTGGAGGTTTACGTCTACAGTTTTTAAAGGGCGCGTGCTCGTGATGATTATCTTGAAACTATGTAGAAGTATTTCCAATACCTGGTGGTGCTATGCCTTTGCATGTTATCCTCGCGTAATTCATTGGTGGCTTTGCGCGGGAAAGTGTAAGGACCTCTCCTACGATTCGAGGCGTGTGAATGTGTAGAACGCGAGATCTGAAACACGCCGGCATGTTTTTCTCGGGTTGTGGGAAGGTTACCTGTTATACTGACTCCTCAGAAACACTGCAGAATATATTACGTAATACAAGCTGTATCTTGAAAGACGAATTGAAAGACTGAAGGCAATCAACAAGATCTAACAGCTTTAGGCAGGGATTAATTGTGCGCATGACAACATTATAAACGAGTGATTTAAAGAATACTTCTCTCTCTTTTTTAATTAAATCTCCACCGATATCTATAACGATGATATGAACGTTGTGTTCATATTAATAATTGCTTCGTTTCAATGAAGTATTGTATGAAGGGATATTAAAGAGTTGTGGCCAGAAAATTAAATTTGAAATATATATGCTCCGATGATATCTGTGAATACAGTAAGCATTTCTGAGAAATTTGACCTTCACATTAAAGTCATTCTTTAAGATTCTCAAGTGACCTTTTGCAGTAATATAAATGTTTCACCCTTGGTTTTATATTTATAGACTTCGTAAAAGAGATGTATTACCCACGTATCTTTATATAGCCTTCATATTTTTGTAGTGGCCATTTGTTTTTCGTGCAAAGGTCGCATTCCTTAATACGTATGGCAAGATTTGATGTATAAAAGCATGCGATTGAAAGTCACCTGATGGCTTGTTCGCTTATGTGAAGTGCATTGTTTAGGAATTGTTGTGGATAGTAGTTTGACTCTAATCAGAACTGCCTTTTGAGTATTTCGTTTTCTCTCCGAATATGCGCACCCCTATGTGATACTGCTGTATGCATCAACAAATTTAAGATGAATGTAGAGAGCGCCTGATGTAGCTAGGGCAACTACTTTTGCTACAGCAGTGACGCTGACCAGAAGGTTCTAAGATTCGATTCCCGACGGAGGTTAATTTTCGACCCTAGTTAGGTAGGTAGGGCGATTTCAAACGCCGTGTGGAAAATGAATTACAGCGATCGATTTTGATCGAGTTTTTAACCTACGCGCTGTTAAGCTTCACGAAAACGATCGCAATCAATCTAAAATGCTCGGCGGAGAAACTTTCAGCGTTTCCTCCTCGCGTGTCTTAATTGTCCATGTTTTAAAAAAATGTAGTTATTTATTTAAGGTAGCTTTAAAACATCTAGGTCGTCAGCGATCCCTATCATAATACAATTGTATACAAAACAATACAGTATATATTGTGACGTACCTGGTGATGCCGGGTATTTCACTGCAATATAACACTAAAGGAGGGTATCTTTTCCGTGAATGGGTCCCTGGATAAGTTGGTATAACATTGGGAACATTGATTAGAAATGGAAATACAATCATGAACAAGATTTATTTGCAAATCAAATAGGTTAATTACATGATCTGACAACGTTTATACACTCTGCCTTGGTACCAAGATTAGGTATAATATGCATTTATCATACCTTCCGGGCCCCGACCAAATACCTTCGATGCTCGTAGAACAGCTCGTATCGACAGGGTTGCCGACCTCTACAGCAGCTGTGGGCCGTCGGCGGCTGATGGCGTGGCGGTTGTCCTGGGCTGGTGACCTTGCGATTCCTCCCCGACTCGGATCTTGATACCACGGCGTTGCACCTCTCTCGAATCACCTTCCGTCGATGGATTTAATTACTCAACCCGCGCCTATCACGCGTGCTGGTCTCAGTTCCGTACCACACAGTTTCGATAAGGTTTCCACTACGCTAACTAATACGAGCGCGATCGACTGTTCTATCAACACGAATCTTTTATTCTAATGATACTCTCATCATCTACTTTACGTATTTACTGCTTCACAATTACTATTACTTTACGAACGCATCGCATGTTCCCTTTTGTCCATGCGCTAACGGAGAGCTTTTCGCCACACGTCCGAACTCTTCGCCGCTCCGCTAACGTCTGTCCTCTTCGCTATTCTCCTAACGACTGCCTACACGTGCTCGCTGCCCGGTTTGTAACCGACATTCTCACGCTGGCCTCCCGGCGGTGGCACCGGTGGCGGTAGCGACCGTTGCTCGCTCCCGTCGTTGTTCGCAGCGCTTGGCGTGCGTACCGCGCAGTCCAAAATATATATTGATTACTTACACTAATGTTTTAATTAGTGTAAGGGAACACATTCTGTGTTTCAATATATATATTGTAAACAAACCTAATGTGCACGGGGGAGGGCGCCAGGTTCAGCTCCTGAAATGTAACTGAATGGAAGAGTTGGGAGGTCAAGAATGAGCAATTGAGTCATTTGTGACAAACAACTGTTTATTCCTGGCACCAAAAGCTACCAGGTAAATTACAATGTCGCAATGGGCGACGCAAGTTTCTTTACTAAAACTACTCTGTGACTTAATTACAAGTGATTAATTCTGCTGGGCCTGAGCGCGGCCACTTGCAGTTTTTCGCCGTTACAATAGTTCAGTGAGACGGCAACGTCTCATAGTTTTCACCAATGGCCGCTGGTCTTCGTGGGCAGGCCGAGGCGGCAGCCTCAAACAGAGGCGGCGGCGGCTGTCCCAGGTCGCTGAACTCCAGCGGTGCGTCTCCTTCTCTGCAGGTCGCCGAATCGAACAGGCTCAGAGGGGCGAGTGTCCACGGGCGCTGACGTAACGGAGAGGCCTGTCACTGGGCCCGGGACGGTAGACGGCAAGGCTGGCAGGCTGATGCGGGATCGGCGCGGGGTCCGGTAGTCTCGCCCGAGTTTTCTCCGCAACAATTTACGAGTCGCGTCCTGACTGATTCGGCTCTGGGGAAGTCTTTTCCCAAACTCGCGTCCCGATCGTGAATGACTGAATAATCAGGCACATTTAGCTACCAAGAAGTATCTTGGAACTCTCCCGTAGTAACAAAAATTTATAAGTCTCTCTCGAAGAAATCTTACAAGGTGAAGTCTTCGAAGAAATTTTACAAGTGCCCGAAGAAATTTTACAAAGTTAGTGTCTCGAATAAATTTGACAAGTCTAGCCTGAAGAAATTTTAACAAGTGTCCGAAGAAATTTTAACAAGTAAGTCCGAAGAAATTTTTAACAAGTCTCACTTCCCACTGTGCATCGCGTTTATAATAGAGCTACGTTTCCCCTTCCCAAAATGTTCCTGACACCAAATTTCTCCCTTCCCTCATGGCGAAGCTTCCCATTGGCCGAGGGTGGCTGCGTCGCAGAAATCTGATTAACCAATCTCGTGTCGATTTTTCTGTATTTTTCCGTCAATGTTCTCTGTCTGTCGCTGGTTTCGCTATCTCGCTCGCTTCCCTTTGTCAGTTGTTCCAGAAGCTGATCGCAGCTGTCCTGGACACGTGCGCGCGTAAAGGCGCATTTCACGGGTTCCCGACGGCCGGCAGGGGCTAATCGACACCCTACTGTGTTTAGAGAGAAACAGCTCCCGCGAGGCTTCTGGCGCCCGGACGCGTGCCAGAACGAATGTGGGGAGTTAGCATTGTTCGGAAGAGGCCGAGAAAGGTTTCACTCACGACGTGTCGTAAATGTGTCTTCCTCGCCTAATTGACACCCGGCCCAACTCGCTCGCTCGGGGTTTGGCACCACTCGGTCGCGCGGCTGGAGAAAGGACGCGGGGGTGGCGCTTTGTCCCAGGAGAGGGCCGGCGAGGGGGCAGCAAGTATTTTTATGAGGGGGTAATAAACCATTTGCCTCTGGGAAGAAGACCCGTGCGCGGTCGGGGGGTGGGCCTCCCTGTCTAGCGGAGGGAACCGTCGCGGTGGAGGCCGCGTCCCTTTGACCCACTTCTTTCTCGACGCGAGATATTTCCAGCTGCAGAAATTCATTTGTTATTGGCGATGCCATAATAAAATTATATTTAATTAATCGGTGACGCCACAATATATATATATATATACTATTGTTTTGTATACAATTATATATATTGTATATATATATATATATATATATATATATATATATATATATATATATCAAGAATATGTTAAGCTTAATTATGTTTTCTTAACACGTTATGTTTATTCTAACTAAAGTACTAATACAATATTCATAGCTATATAAGGCTTACAGTTTTGTAATTTATGAGAATTTTACTACTTTGGGACACCCGTCTGTGAAACTGAGCCATGATTTAGGGTTCCTTCCATTTTCAGAAGTTTTCTTTCATTATCTGATGGCCGATGTCGCTAAGGGAGTAGTGCCGTGGCCATCTCGTACGGAAGAACCAGGTCTAGCAACACTGCGGGATAAAAATCGGATTCAGCATAATGCTGATCCCTCCAATATGGAATCACAGACACTTGCCACGACATAAATGTAACTGAGCCTCAGGAAGTACAGGTGTGTACGTCTACGTGGTCCTAGACGGTAAATTATGACCAAAAAAGTAGTTGAGGTGGCAATAAACGTAATTAATTTTATTTTATTAAAGAAACAATGTTATTTTAGTTTACGACACACATTTTTCTTGAGATTTATTTAATTATAAAACTGATATTTATTATAAGGTTGAAATTCTTCTCGGTTAAGTTTCCAATTAATAATTGGCGTCAGCAATTCGTTTATTACTCTTGACCGGTTTTAAATTTTACTGCATTACCTGAACCTCTGTTTAAAGATTTGTGAAAAAATCTGATCAATGATCTATGGCATTATAATTATTCATTCTAAACATTTTCGCAATAATACAGAGGAGTTACAGATTTACTCCAACATATTCTTAGCTAATTCTTAAGCAATAAAAAAGTTATTAAAATTATTACCGGCATTAAATTTTTACTGCATTGACTTTATTTAACTATCGTTCAAAGAATTTGTGAAAACTCTGATCAATGATCTATCACATTATAATTATTCATTCCAAACATTTTCGCAATAACACAGAGGTGTTACAGGTTTACTTCATCATATTCTTAGCGAGTTCTTAAGCAATAAAAAAGTTACGCAAATGATCAGCCCTCCAGGCAAGAAAGTTTGAGAGTCTTGTACGCAGGATGCGTTTCGTAATGTGGTGCTAAAGAAATGTAGTTAGCGTTCGTAGTCAATTTTCGTTAATGAGAAAATAAATTTCTTTTCTTACTAATTATATGTAGGTACTGCATTTATATCAAATAAATGTTGTACTTCTCAAAAATTGAAGAGCGTGGGGAAAAAAGTTAGGTGATTAGTAAAAATATTAAAAGAGAAATTCCATACATTTCTTAAATTACGAATCAGGGAATTTTGTTAAATATTACTTTTTCAATGGCCGGGTGCGCCTTTTGCGCGTATTGTATTTGCAGTACGATTAATCAAAAGTTTGTTCATTTGTGTGTACAATACACAAATGATAATACGATTAATCGTACTTACGATAATACGAATACTCATAGGTGAAATATGTAACCTAACGTAGACATCTAAAACAAAGGGAGTAGAGTTTATTAACCAGAGTGAAGAGCCCCAGCGCTATTGCGTCAGGGACATATATTTCCTTTGTAAACTATTTTCTTTATACTTCAGTTTCAAGCACGTATGTGCACCACTGCGACGTGATGTCTGTCAATAAATGAACTCCGTCCTACTTTCTGAAGGTTTTGGTTATTGCGATTACCTTCTCTGGCTTCCTTTAGAGTGTGAGTGAAGAGAACGGAGGTTTTATTAAGTCCACGTTAAACCAATCACATTAAAGAATATCCATTATTCAATTCTCTTAGGTAAAGTGATGGTTCTGTGCCATTTATAATAAACGACGTAAAACCCCGAAGTGTCCTACTTCTAGACAGGGAGTGGTCTGAACGCCAACATCAATCAAATTCAAGACGAATAAAATAGACCGTTTTTTCTAAACCTATATATTAATAAAAGGAAATGTGCGTATGCCTATTGTTCATAGCAAAATCTACTCGACCGATTTCGCTGGTGTTGATCGGAGAAACTACAGTAACTACCGATCAGAGCAACCGGTTGCTAGTATTCTCCTCCAGACAGTGGCTGAATTCGATCCAGCTACGTACTCGTAGTTATTGTCGAAAGTCCTGCCACCGTCGGGACTCGAATCTAGGACCTCCCGGTTCAGTTGCAGTGACATGAGTTGATGCAGAAAGCCACGTCTCCCGTTCCTTTCGGTCGACTTGGCGTGGCTTTCATGCGGACTGAAGAGCCACATCACGACTCTGGACGCGAAGGCTTTCGACAAGATTTACCAAATGCGGTCTGTAGTCACGGTAAACCTAATAACATACTCTTATTTCATACTATATGTTAACGACCTTTAAGTAAGGCAGACTAACCATTTTGCAATCAAAACAACTTTAATTGTTTTAATCGCAGATCACCTGGTATGTACTCCATAGTCACTGTTGTCTCTCTTCAAAATTCATACATGCTCATTTCTATCATTACGTGTTGTATTTCTATTCCTGATTGCTCTACAACCAAGCCGAAACGTTTACGCCCAACACCAAACGCCATTACGAGAAAAATTCGCAAAAGATTTAAATATAGACTCTTGATTCTGAAATTCCCGCTATTAGGGGAACTCTTTTCTAGAAATTCAACGGTGCAAACTAGACTCTAATCAGACATATAGTTTCGGAGATACAGGGAAAAGACGACAGAGCCGCAGGTGGTAGAGTACAAAATACTCTTACCAATAAACGGGCCATGAACCCCGCGTGATCTTTCCTCCCTCTTTCTTATCCTACATTCACCCCTTACCTACACAGTTACACTTACTACTTATTCCATTACACTTCCACAACCTCAAGCGTAAATGACGCCTCTGAGCTAAATTCAAAACGCGTGTTTCTCACTCAAGAAATACCTCCTTTCTCTGCTACGTGAAAGGAGCGCAGCGAAATTTGCGTGGTCAGACGGAAGAACAGGCTTCATGGCCTGAGTCTTACCACGTAAAGTAAGGCATTAATTCAATTCAATTTAATTCATAAGTCGGGATTTTAGAGCTTCTCCCGGCAGGAGTGGTGCCCGCTGGTGGGATATACTTAGTTGGGGAAAAGCCCGCGAGCCGAAATGTAAAGTCGGCGCCGTATCTCGTCATCCAACGGGGGAAGATCACCGCGATAAAAACATTCACTATACTTCCTGTACCAATAGCCTTAGCAGTTAACGTGCCTGTAATCATTAACTAGTCAATCAGTTGGCGAATGCGTGTTTGCAATGCGCCCCACTGAGCGTGGTGTGCTTGTGTGTGCTTGTAGGCGTCGTGGGCGGCCGACCTGGCCATCCAGATCCCGGCGGGCGGCGGCGGCGCCTTCCGCCTGGACTACCAGCCGCCCGTGGGCGAGCCCGCGCCCAACTCCACCGTGTCCGGCGGCGAGATCCGCTTTTCGCGCGCGCTGCCCGGCACGCGCTACGAGTTCTGGCTCTACTTCAGCAACAGCTCGGTGAGCGAGCTGCTGACGTGGACGGCGTCCATCACCACGGCGCCCGACCCGCCCACCAACCTCACGGTGACGCCGCAGGGCGGCAAACAGGCGCTGGTGTCGTGGCGGCCGCCCGCGCGCGGACACGCCTCCTCCTACAAGATCAAGGTGAGATGTGGCCCGGCCTGCCAGGCGTTGGGATTCTATTTGTTACGGAGGTTTAGGAAAGGGAATCAATCCGTGAACACGTGATGTCGTGAATCTTGAGTTTCTTAAAGTCCTCGATTTCTTAAAGTCCTCGATTTCTTAAAGTCCTCGATTTCTTAAAGTCCTCGATTTCTTAAAGCCCTCGATTCCTTAAAGCCCTCGATTTCTTAAAAAGTCCTCGATTTCTTAAGGTCCTCGAGTTCTTAATCCTGGAATTATCTAATACTTAAATCCTGGAATTCTCTATTCTTCCTTAATATCTTATTCTTTAAATCTTTAAATCGTTGATTTCTTTAAAACTTCAATTATAAATACTTAATTCCATATTACGTCAAACACGTAACTATTAAAATCCCTCAGTTCTTGAATCCTTAAAACCCTGACCCGTCCCTTCCCCCTATTTCTCCATCACTACGTATCCTCTCCTCTCCATCTCTCTTACTCTCCATCTTGGATCCTTGAATACTCGTATACTTGTTTACTCGGATGTCTCAAATCATAAAAATGAAGTGAGATTTGGTAAGTGCATTCTTGTACTTTTGTTGTCTTCAGAATCTTAAAAATTCTAATTCATTTTGAGTACTGTTTACTGTTTTTTCTAAGCTTTTGCTGTTTATAATCTTCAATTTATACATTCTTACGTGTTATTTGAATCTTTTGACATCAACATTTTATTAGGCTAATTTCTCTATTCTAAAAAGTAAAATTATATCATAACTGATTAATCCATCAGTTTAAACCATCTATCGAAGTACAAACCACTATTTCTCAGAACGAAACTTGAGAAACGAAATCTGTGAACGTAAATTTATGAAAAATATTAACAGAAGACATTGAGAATTGTAAAAAAAAAAAAAAAATAAAAAAAAATAAAAAAAAATAAAATTGTCCCATTAGTGTCATAAATAATCCTATTGATTAAATATCTCGCTGTTGTTTCATTTTAATGATGATTAAGGTCAAATTAATCTAATCGTAAGTGCCTCATGTATCATGTTTTATTGTTTAATATAAATTGATTTTTGTTCTCTCTCACGTTATTCCAATAAGATAAAACAGATATTAAAGATGATTTGTTGCGTATGGGCACGTATGTATTATCGTAAAAAATATTTGTGTTTACCGCCCTTAAAAGACGTAAAAAGACAAGAAATTAATCATTTGAGTAATGTTTTTGGTAATTGAAATATGGAATGATCTTATAGAGATTAGACCGTGAAACAAGAGTAGAGCAAGTAAGTTGATAAGATTGATAAAATAACGATTCCATATAACTTTGCCTTAGGATATTCATAATAATATACTGTAGAACTACTTGTGAATTCAGAAACCTCGTCAATTTTTCAAATATGACAGAAATCCTGGATGCTACTTGAGGTTTGTTGTACTTCGATTCTTCTTCCATTTTCCCATTACGTTGTCTACATGGTATTGCACCTCACGAGAGTGACTCGCACGGAACAGAATTTGGGGAGTTATTAACTGCATGTTGATATGAATGTCTATATTATTTAATTCGAATTATCCAGTGTCGAATAAAACCGTATTTCATGGATCTAGTAAAGGCTCACTAAGAGTGCAACGTAAAGGTAAACGCAAGCTCTTGGTGCCATATTGTTGACTGGAACTATTTTCGCCAGTGAACGTGCATGCAAATGAGGATAAAAACAAGATTTAGACATGGCAGTTCACAAGTTCCAAGCTTTCACGTTCGTATCAACATGTTATGAGAACAAACTTTCAGATACTGTAGCGAGATGTAAAGAACTAGCGTTTTCATTACCCAGAGACTGAAGTACGTTAGAGCACAAACTGCTATTCATTATTTTCATTGTTCATGAAATGTTTCTTAGAATCATTATTCGTGAGCATGGTATTCGAATTAATTATTTTGCAAGCATGATCGCTTAATACCATTTTACTTAATGACTTTCGATTGTATATAGATTTTCCTGTGTCAAGCATTCAGAGTACTAAACATAAACAGAGCCATTTTTATACCATTACTTCTGTTATATACTACATACTATTGATATTATTATGTTGATATCGATGAGTAGCTGATTTTACATTTACGTACAGAGTTATTCGAAATCACATGTTTATATCAAATTATCTCCTAACGTTTACGATAACATTTCCATTGTGAATGGTCATTAATCCTACAATACTAGTATTGAAATGTATTGCTCGTCACTATTTATGAGTAAAATTTAAAAGTGAACAACTTCCACTAGAAAAATGTAAATTAGTGGATTACAAGTTCATTTACAAAAGTCGATTAAAAGTTACAACATTTTTAAACAATCTTTCCAGAATCGTTTAAAAATTTTATTAACAGACTAGCTTTCGTTACCGCTCTCTATCAGAGGCCCTGTCATTCTATGTGTAAATTTTATTCACAGACTGTAAGAAAGCAAAAACAATTAGGTATATTAACGATTAAGCGCATATTAACGTCCAAAGAGCAAATATTACACAGTTAAATGTTAAAGCGACACACCAACGCAGGTATGCCATCTGTAAAAACATGTATTGTTCATGACTAAATTTTACTCAACACTTTTATTCGCTGATAGGCAGTGTTAACGGTGCCTGTCATTGGGCCAGAAGGATGTATTCGCTACATTACTGTAATCAAATCTAAATGTTTCATTAACGATCTCCCAATCTATCAAATGACTCAACGGCCGGCATTGGCTGCAGGTCATCCCGCTGTCGGAGTCTCTGCCTCCCGAGGCCCAGCGCGCGGTCACGCTCCACGAGACGGGCCTCCAGTACACGCTGCAGAACCTGACGCCCGGCGCCTCCTACCAGCTACAGCTGCTCACCGTCTACGACGACAAGGAGAGCCTCGCCTACACCTCGCGCAACTTCACCACGAGTGAGTACTCGCCCATTCGCTTCTCTTCAAGATAGAGGCTTCAGGTGGCGCGAGGGACGCTCCGATCTGACCGGACACCTTTTCTCCGCCGACTGCTTCTTCACGCACTGCTTCCCGTCGACCTCTTCTCCGTCCATTCCTTGCTGCTCCATCCACTTCTTCCGCATCTACGTCTTCCCAGTCCACTTTTCCCTTCTACTTCTTCTTCCCCCGTCTACTTTCCCCCCGTCTATTTCCCCCGTCTATTTCCCCCGTCTACTTTTCACCCGTCTACTTTTCCCCCGACTACTTTTCCTCCGTCTACTTTTCCCCCGACTACTTTTTCCCCGACTACTTTTCCCCCGACTACTTTTCCCCCGGCTACTTTTCCCCCGACTACTTTTCCCCCGACTACTTTTCCCCTGACTACTTTTCCCCCGACTACTTTTCCCCCGACTACTTTTCCCCCGACTACTTTTCCCCCCGACTACTTTTCCCCCCGACTACTTTTCCCCCGACTACTTCTTCCCAGTCTCATTTTCCCCAGTCTACTTTTCCCACGTCTATTTTTCCCCCGTCCACTTCTTTTCGCGTCTATTTTTTCCCCACGAGTAGGTTTTACCTTCAGGTTTTCTCCATCTGTATTTCATTTTCCCCATATCCTTCTTATGGTGTATTGTTAATGTGACATAGTTGTCCAGGTACCAATAATTGATATCTGATAGATGATGAATTTTCTGGTGAATTATCAAATTGTGTATTGCAATTTAGATGATTACTAGGAATTTGTGACTGGTGTACTTTTTTCTATAAATCAAGTATTTTCATATAAATGATAAATTTCTTTTGGGTTATTACTTTCGTTACATTTATACAAGATAGGGAACGTTTACCCCAAACATTCTAAAAGATTATACACAATGTCTTGCTCATTAAGATTCCTTAACCTTTCTCGGGAGAATTCTAGAATTGTGTTTTAAGTTACATAATTCTGGCTTACATGTTTAAGTGAGAATTTTGATTTCATAACCAACGTAGGACAAGAAAATGTGTCACGACATGTTTAAATGCTCAGGAAACTTTTAGAATTACTTTCTTGATATACTCTTCCATTTACGTGTTGAGAACGTTGCATCTTTATGTAACAGCATTGTCACAAAAATTACTTGCAAAGGGGAAAGCAATTCATGCTGTGCCACACACCCTCGGAAAGTGTATTATTTCATCTTCAGAAAAATCGGTACTTAGCATTATGTGGAAAATGATAACATTCGGTTCATTGAAAGAGTTTTAACAGATCTCACGTGGGTTTTCGCATGTTACTTCCTCTTATTCTTCCCAGCATTGGGCACTCAACTCCCTGCGACTGCAACAATATGGATTTTCTTCTAACATGCAATGTTTTAGTGAATCTGATCGTATTTTCAGGAAACATTGTCAAACCAGAATGATACTCTGCTTTCGTCCTTTGCTATTTTTCAGAGATGACAATAAAGTTATAGATGCGTACAGTAGATGGTAGAGAGTCTGCCTGATGAGGCAAGAGATTGGGTGGGGTGGTCGCAATAATGTTACACTAAGGTTATAGGTTCGAAACCCTAGTGGATGTTTTAAGATGTTATTGTAGAATTTACAATCCTCCTCGTGTCTCCCTTTAAGCCATTACCTGACGTTGTCCCTTGCCCTTATCTGCTGATGATAGAAGACTTCTCATCCAATGATACGAGTCCACGGACTAAGGCAATGGCGTCATCGGAAACTCTTACTCCCCCCTCGGAAGGCACCCCGTAAGACATCGAGGCGGGCCCACGGGGTACCTCAGGCATTACAAAAGATGCTAACCTATGCAGGCCTACAAGCTACCTCGGTTGGTTATTAGTGATTAGTTATTAGTGACTCCGGCCGCATCAACTACTGAGGTCATTAGTCCCAAAAGTGTAGTGCATATTCCCTCCGAGTGTGACAGTGATTCTCCCCCGCTGGATGGCGAGATCCGGCGCCGACCTACCGTCGGCTAGCGGGGGTTTTCTCAACCAGGTATCTCCCACCAGCGGGGCATCGCGCTAGCGGGGACAAACTAATCTCTCGACCGGTTCCCAGACTTGTGTGGAAGTGTAGAGCATGTTAGTGTGTGTGTAAGGGGTGACAGTACCCGTTTTTTAGGGTACTGCTCCGGCATTCAACCCGTGTTGATCGGAGGACTTCCAATCAGAGTAGGATTCTCTTTCAGACGGCGACTGAATTCGACCTAGCTGACTTGCCAGTGTCGAAAATCTTGCCACTGTCGGGACTCGAAACAAGGACCTCCCAGTCAGAGGCACTGCAGTGGCATCAGTTGATGCACTGAGTCACCTCTCCCCGTGCTATCTCGGTGGTGATGCTTGGGGAATGATGGAGTCTGGGAGTCTTGGTCTGAGCTTGACCCAGACGAACTGCGTTGGTTGCAGAGTGCCCTGGGGATATCTAGACGCCGCCCCAGGGTGGCTGTCGGGTTAAGTGTCAGTCCAGTCGTAAAGTGTCGGTTAAGTGTCAGTCCATCGGGCCCAGAATGATTGTTCTCCGGGTCTAAACTTGTTTAATTGTAACCACATCTGTAACTTAAAACCCCTCGATCCCCTGCCTCGCTTGTTCCCTTGTTCGGCCTCACTAGCAACCGTTTAAATTGTGCCTCGCGACAGACAACTATCACGTGTTTGAGAAGATATTAATGAGATGCAGGTTTCGAGTGGTGCAGTTGATGCATTTGAACTGAACATGTCTCTGGAGAGCCATGGTTCTAGGAATGACGAACTTTCAAATCCTCCTGAAGGCACGGTCCGTAGGTCGACGGGGCTTCATGTCGTTTAATCTCATATTGCTTGCCTTGACATCTACAACTAAACCTTCTTAGACTGAGGGTCATAAGAAACTCTCGATAACGGGGGAGGGGTAATTTTCGATACTAATTAGGCATCTAGATATGACGATACAATAGTCTGGATGATGGCGTACACGGGACAAGTACACTGTAAAAATAAGAAGTCGTTTAATTGGGAAGACATCACCCCACCCCCTCATATTATACCAACCTTCACACGAAAAGCGCATGCACGATTATGTGCAGAGAAACTTGCTCAAGCGGTCACCTCAATGGAGTGGCCACCGTAATGACGGCCAATTTTTCACGGAACCGATTGATTTTTCTATAAGACATTTTTAAGCGGTTACCTGACCTCACAATCAGTGGCCAGGAACATTTAGTTGTTTGACCTGTATTAAGGGTCTAGCGATTTTGAACTGTTATGGAATAGAGGAAGAGCGGTGAAGATTCCGGACTCAATATCTTTCTTGCGACTGGACGCATTGTGAGTTTTATTTCAAATAGTGACATCCAAAATTGCTTATATCTCAGGGGGATTAATTTGCTTCAAATAACAGTAGTTGGTTTTAATAAAAGTTTATTTAGAAAAAAACCAACAGTGCACTTTCTGCATCGTTCTCTTGAAGTTTGTTCGTGCCTGTTTCCCTCATGGGAACTTGCCAATGGCTCACGGAGAAGTGCGAGAACCCGATCTGACGGTCATAGTTTTCGCAGATTGTGATTTACGACTTTAAGTCCAGTTTGCGAGTAAGGTTAAATGAGGACGTAAAGTGTGTTTTTCAAGTTACTGTTACTCATTGACATGGGGGTTTGCCACTAGCCCAGAGTAGGCAAGCAACATTACATCCTTGTGTAAGTTATTTTTCGTAGCTTCGGTATTTTAAAGTAACTATCCTTAACTTAAACATAATACACCCCTTCCTGTACGCTCGTAACCTTTAATAAGAGGTTGCCTCAATAATCTACTAAATATCCCCGGTACCGTCTGCCAGTGAGGTTGAATGTGCTAGTGATAGAAAATCTGCTGTTGTTGCCTCCTGATAGTACACACTCTTATGAAATTTTAAAAAATAAAAAAAATATAAATTATCAGGTCTAGGAATTTCTACAGAGAGAATAAATATTTACTCCTCAGCATCTTTTACACACCTCAACACTCGCGATGATGATGCATTTGTTTCGTGACAATCAGTCAAATCGTGAACGTGCCCTGTCCGAAAATAAATTTGGACTGTGATGGTAATTAATACTACAATATGACATGTTTACACTTTTGCGATCCAAGGAATGGCGTTATTTTGAAACACCTGTGTGCTTTCTTAGCTTGTGTTAAGCTTCTGTTTAAAAAGCTCGCACAACCGCAACAGAATGATATTTCGGCTGATATTATACTCGTTACGCAATTAACTCGAATATATAATTTTCTGTTTCTCAAGTGAAATATTTTTACTGCGCTTACCTTCAACATAACGAAGTTAATATTAGTGTGAAGATGGTATTACATCGTTCATATAGGTGCATGTTTATTACTGAATTCAACAGAAAATTTAATTGCGCATTTCAGTACAATGAAATGAGCTCTGATGTTCCTTTTCTGTAGGGTTGAAATGATGCATCTAAACTACAATTTTTGCCGAGTCACCGTGCATAATATCATTGGCATTGCACGCCTGCTGGGGTGCTCTTGCGGTGGTGGTAAAGTGCTTACCGAAATGAAGTGACGCTAACGCGGAAAACTGAAAGGACTTCTTGCTTAACTTCTGCTTTCGAAGAAAGCACGCCGCTTAGAGAAGTACCAGGTATTCCAAGGTGCTTACTTGTTTCGAAGTGCGGTACAAATCAAGGAAAACTAGATATAATTAATGGACCGAGAATGGCTGATAGTCTGGGCAACTTCTTTATGTGTTCTTGGAAATACGTTATGTATACATTGAATGTACATTGTTCACGTATGCATAAATGGTCATTTACTGGTACGTATGTACTCAACAATGTGGTAAATGAAGACATAATAAAGCACTACTCGCTGCATCTAAAATCCCTCATTTCAAACGGATATTCTCAGTTTTAGGTTTAGAATAGTACATTGTAATATAGAATATATTACAATATATATACAAATCGTAATATAGAATATAACGATAAATTGTACTGGAAATAAATTTCAATGTGATTGTCTCAACTTGTGGAGTTCAGACACAGTATCACAATCGTAAAAAGTATATGATGATTTGTGTTAATGACTTTTGTCAAAGTTAAGCTTTTTCCTCATTTCAATGGTTGTTTCACACACTGTCAGATGACTCCCTCATAGGGGAGATAAGACTCAACTGTGATGCGACAGCTCAAGGTCCAACGTAGCTTTCTAATAGAATTGGTGTTGGGAGTCGAGAATCCATTTAAAAGTAATTATAAAATGAACATGAAAATTGAGAAAAACACGAATTTTCATTCTTATTAGGGTTTTCTTCTCATCCGCTTAGCAGTTATTTCATAAAATATAATTGAATTAATACTGTATTTCTGAATGAGACGCAAAAAACGTGTTCTCAAAGGCAAATTAAATACTTTTCCATATCATATTTTACGTACTGACATACTAAAATGGTTATAAAGGGAGACTCTACAATATTTGTCAAAAACACTGAGATTTCTTTTACTCAATATATTAGATTTACACATTTTCCTGGATAAATATGGCAGACAAACTCAAACAAGTAATGTTTTATTTATACTTTGAAAGCTACAGAGACGTTAAACTAATTAACATAATTAGACATTATAGACTCATTTGTGTTCGAGATCAGACAAGGAACATAGAATGAATGGCCAGAGCAATTAGCATGATGATTTTCTTAAGCTGTTAACTTCTATTATACTTGAACATGTTCTGGGAATACTTTCTGTAAGTTGAATACAACCTTGGGGTATCTACATTCCTTTCCATGTGTTCTTTTGTGCTGAGAAAGAACTATCTATGCTCCCCAGGTCGTAATGAATTTGGCTCTGAAATCTTCAAAATCCTCTGACGCCCATCCATTCTCTGGTATTTTGGATATAAATTTCATGTTCAGAAAGTCGACACTGGCACAAACATTAAAAGTTTATCCTTACTGAAAGTAAGGAATTTATGCTAGTTAACTTTACTTGGCTTAATAGTACAATATTTACGTCACCAGATAATAAAATTTATCTAGTTATGTAAAAAAATGCAAGAACATTTAGCAATTGAATTTTGTAAATTCTTCAAATCGTTTATCATTATTCACGTGACTATTAAAATGTATGCCACACAAGTGTACATTTGTTGTGATAATTTGATAAAGTTATGCAAAAAATATAGTTTACATCCCGTCATTGAACCTCAAAACCTTACAATTCTGTCGTCCTTACTTTCAACATGTTTTCTTGTTGTTCTCTTTCTTTTTGTTTTTTCTTTCGTTATATCAAAATAACAAAACATAGTATTACATAAGGATCATCGTATTTTGTTTAATAGAAGCAATCAATGTTTTGCATCAACAAATGTTTCAGCTATTGTTAAAAACAATAGGCACGATAAAACTCCTCCAATACTGGACAGATTTGTTAATATTTTAATTAAATTATGGTTTTTAACCCTTTTAACCCTTCAGGCTGCGTCTGTGAGACCCACGAGGTTCCTGATAAGGTTGTAGCGGATCGAGTTTCGCTGATAAGACATTGAACTTCTTAGTACCTTTTCACCACCTTCCATGCAACTTCGACAACGCGACTTCGGATATTCTTATCGAATCTTATGACTACGACAGCTCATTTTTCCTATGCCGGGTCTGATGGACCCGACGTCACACCATTGGCGTCCGAGTCGTAGACACGTGCGCTAGTCACAGTACGCTAAAGGATGTGATTTGTTCTCGGGAGTTTCTTGGCTCTCGTATCGCAGAAAATTGATCAAGCTACTGGTGACGCCCGAAAACTGAAATAATTACATTTTACAATCTCACGAAAGGAGGACGATGTTGTTGATAAAGTGTGCGCTTTTTACAGCTATGCCAGATGTATGCGTCGGTGGCCGACGGGCTGCGGTTCTACCGCATGTAGAATGTTGCTGCATTCAATGCATTTATCATATTCCTTTCCAACACAATTGCAATAATGGAAAAGCGACAATTTATGAAAAAAATTGTACGAAACTTGTTATAGATCAATTGCAATACAGATCGTTTACACCACATCTTCCCAAAGAAGTCAGAAACACAGCGAGAAAACTAACCAATATACCACTAACGGAAAAACCAGTAGCTGGAAAACAAGCTAGGTGTGCTAATTGCGCCACGAAGGACATAGACACAATTTCATTGGGTGAAGTGTTACTAATTTTTGTGCATGGAGCATGCAACAATTGTGTGAGAAGGCTACCTGGGAAATCACAATTAAATGCAAATAATATAATCAGTATTTATTTTTTGGTGAAATTACAAAAACTTATCTACGAAAGTTACTGAGTGCACATAGTTTGTCATTTCTGTTGTATCATTGTTTCATGATCCTTCAAAACAAAATAGTTTTAACTTAAAAATTAAGTCTGTCTTACATACCCAGCTTACTGGTCATGACACAAAACAGGGCATCACTTGTCATGACACAAAACAGGGCACTCTGTAATAATATATCAAATATAATTATTCACGATAAATCGTATTTATTTTAACGTTTAATCTATCTTTTGGTTTATGTTTAGAAGGTCCTGTTAGTTTAATCCGGACTCTCAATAGCATTTCCATCGCACCGATCTCGTCTAAAGTATTTCGTAAGTCACTTGGACGGTGCTTGATATTTGCTTCAAAAACATTCACAATCCCCAAGTTTGTTTTGCTCCGGGAAACAAGCGCCGTAATAAATCAATTACTCTAAATTTACAGTTTATTATCAATTATTTATCAGTTATTTATCAATTACAGTTTAAATTTCATGTAGAGATCAGTCTTCTGTTTCATCTTGAAAACTGTCTTTGCGGTTTAGGAGTGTAGGAGTTAACGCTTGGAAGTTTTCCCACCGTCGTAGTCTTGATCGAATCTCTGGGCGACGAAACGTTTTGCTGGTGCGAAAGTGGCTGATGATATCTAGCGATCTTATGCACTGTGGACTAAATATACAAATATCTCAGAATAAGTATCATAAATTTCTAAGGCATGTACTAGAGGGATAGAGAATGAACACTTTTTGCCAATGAATATAACAGCGAAATTTCATTTAACGAAGTTGCACGAGTTGCAGTTTAGTCTGGTTGTTAGGCAACCACGTATGCGTATGCGTAGATGTTCGGCAGCCACATGGAATCGCCTCGCGTCAGATCATTACCTACCGAACACGAATTGCGTAACAATAGAAGAAAAATGTCACACGTGCAATTCGTTAAATGAAATTTATTACCATATTGGCAAAATGTTATTTTCTTCTCCTCTACAAACCTTAGAAATTTGTAACATTTCTTCTGAGACAATTCTATGTACAGCGACTAAGCGTATTGTAAATCGTGATGATCCTCGCTGAATAGGAACCACTAAACCCATTTTAAATAAAATTCGATGTATTAGTTTATAAGTATTTAACAAATTTATTTTTTTAATTGCAAATTTAATAGCTTATTTTGAAATGTGTTTTGAACATATAGTTTATTTCAATGTATACGTTCAAAATTTAATAGGTTATTTTCATATTAGTTTTACAGTAATGTTCAATAAGTCAGTGTTACTGAGGGAGGGGCAAACAATGTTACAAGCTTATGACATACCCCAGGTCCTCAGTTAGTGACATGTAACGGTCGGTAACAGCAGCGAGCGAGGGCCGCTTTCCGAACGCACCTCGCATTCCGCCGAGGGCGATTTCAGGGGCTCTCGCTTTCCCGCGCGTCCACGAGGCGGAGCGCAGTTCTTTCGCCCGCGTCATAACCGCACTGGCACTCGCGTTGCGTCACAGCGCGGCGGCGAAACGCCGGCGCCAGGCGGCGCGGCGCGGCGCGGCGCGGCGCGGAGGGCGAGCGGAGGGCGTGCACTTCTCACGGGAGGCTTCCGCTCGCCCGGAACTTCCCTCGTACGCAGTGGCGCTTTAGGAGTCGCGGGGGCCGTGACCCTCCCGAAGCTCGGAACCACCCCGTGACTTGTAAACGGTTCGCGATTGCGAAATGACGTTTTCGACCGGCGATACCAAAGCATGGGGCAAGTGGTAAACCGAAGATATATTGTTCATAATACTTTTATTTTGGGACAAATTGAATCATCTTTGATCATCTTGAGTCATCTGCGATGGGTAGATAATGAAGAGGAATACAATGATATGTCATTTGTTATTTGTAACTTTTTTTAGTTTAAAACATTCTATTTCTCACTACAACTAGTTTGAAGAAAAGATCCGAATTATCTCTACTAAAATGGTTTCTACCATACCTTATACTTCAGGTTAGATATTGAAGTACGAAATTCAACCAGTTTACTGGGTGATGTAGCGTAAGATAATAGTTGAGGTAATGAAAAAAACTATGTCTGTATGCTATTATGAGCTGATACTAAAACTAGTGGCAAAACCGCACTGTGGCATCCTGGAAATTGAGCAATAGTAAAACACTCTACCATTCAAATTCAAAACAATCTCCATGAACGTAATGGCATAGAAGAACAACGTTATGCAAAATGCAGTCAGAAACGCGTTATGGAGAATGAATGGCATTAAATGGTCACTTGGTTGCTCAATATTTTGTGTTCCATTGTGCTTAGTCATCCTACTATAAGGCCAACACCGGAATGCAGAAGGCATTATTGAATAAAATATTCCGGTATTTCGAATTTCTTCCAAAATTTAAAAAAAATATTTTTGAAAATAAGAATTTAAATCTAAATATATTTCATTTTTGAGTCACATAAATGCGTGATGCCTCGCGCTAATCGTTTTCGTAATTTTAAGCAGGGAATTGCTTACAAATAAATAGTAATTAAATAATTAAAAGGTATTATTCCAATACAAATGCATTAGCCATTTAGGTATTAACCACTTACAGACCACAATCAGGTCAGGTATTCTGTAAAAAGTTTTGGCCGCCTATGATCTAATTACCACGAGAACAACGAAACTACGAAATATTGTGGGATCTCGTCGTAAGAGATTCAAAGACTCCCCAAATAGTAATAGAGATGATCAGTGTTTCTCTATATATGTGCCGCGAGTCATCCAAAACGCTTTTAGTTGCTTAAAAGCACATTTTAGAGGAATTTATTAAAATCGTTTGGAGAATCAAGAGAACAAGATTCGTCGAATGAGACGTGTCCTTTGTTTGGATTGGTGGACTGGTGTAAAGATGAGTGACGGTCAGACGCAGGTTACTCGATTATTATGTAAGAACATAGTAATACATTAGAGCAATAGCATTGAAATATATTTTTGGAATTAATCTGCCCATTGAAGCAATACCTTAAAATATCTTTATATTTTTTAAATAAAATTGCCAAGACGAAGAAAGAAAAATGTCGCACATAAAAAAAGCTATATGATTACACGTCAGTTATAATTAGGTGATTGCACGCGAGCCGTGTGTCATTATGCATTTAGAAAAGGGTTCTGGTTAAGAAAAATAGAATTTGTCTGCCTCAGATACATAGCTGTTTAACTCATTATTGCCCAGCGAATAAGTCCGTGACCCACTACCTAACTGAATGTCTAGATCCGTCCCAGCTTCTACAGAAAGAAGCAGTTGTCAATGACCCCTTTGAAAAATACTGTAGAACGTTACAATAGCACCGACGCTAAAAGAAAAAATATGAATGTGAAAGAGAGTAATGTAGATTTAATGGTAATAGGAACCTAGCAGCTTAGCTGGTATGAATACCTCCAGGGAAAGGTCGTGAATTGATTGTCAGAAAAATCTGGCAATGAACTCTAGAACAAAGGAAGCGTAAAATAACATGAAGAAAAGAAGCAGATGAAGTTGATATGAAGGCAAATGACTTTCAAGAACGAGGCTGGGAAGACAGAAAGGATTGCATTTTTAGAAATGAGACGCACTTTTTAAATTTAATTTAAATTCTCCATTAGATACTTGAACACGATAACGGAGAAAACCATTAAAACTAAACAGATAAAAATTTATTTATCAACACATTTCAGAATTTATTTTTGTATCGCACGAGATTCGAGGTCCTGAAATGACTTTCTAGTAGTACCTTCCTATGTCCCTCAGTCGTATTTAGAATGGCTATTTTCGCTTTGATATTTCACGAAACGAAATGTAATGATTTCCCGAAACCAACATCCTTGAAACGCTTAAAACAGCTTCCAGCTGGTTGTACTAAAACATGACATAAACGTAACGGTGTTTCCTAAAGGAGCAAACTTTCCATCTAAAACAAACTTTTTGTGCTTGTGCGAAATCATCTCGCGTGCAAAAACGGACGATTATGCATCGCCGAAATTCCGTTCGTTTGCGATTCGGCGAGTTTGGGCGCACAAATAAGAAGCGGGGCCTCGCCATCGGAAGATTAGCCCAGGTGTTCCTGGAATCGCCTGACTCGTCGTCCAAGAATTTGGTAATTAGCGCACTTCCTCCTCCACCGCTGCGCAAGCCCCGCCCATCCGTTGCCACGCCGCGGCGGCCAGGGACGCCCACAGAAGACCTGGCCTCGCTACAATGGTCTGGGGCCTTATATAAAAAATTCTAAAGGCACATCTAAATTATTACACCAATGCACTGCATATAAATTGAATAAGCATGGAAATGCTGATCGCCCCCAAAAAGTAGTCACGTGCACTTACCTCGGGAAAATATGACTGGGCATGCTCGCGTGGTGACTTCGTAATGAAGCTCTTAAGTCAATTTTAATCATATTTTGTATAATAAACTTCTGGGATTTTCCAAATAGTTGATCAGCAAAAAGCACTCAAAAGTTGGTTTGAAAAAATGCTTTCTAGGGAAAAGGTTGCGTAGAAACACTACAGAAACGTAAATTGTTTATTATTATCAAAGAAATGAATATATGAATATGAATGGAGAACATGACGCATACCTATTCAAGCCTTTTGTACCGCTTTGCTCACAGTTCCTATAGGGAAATGGAAGGCCCCGGTAGCAAGTCTGCCGGGCAGCAGCGGCTGCTTCGTAAGGACTCTAGGGCGGACTCTAGGTCTCCCCAAAAAGATAAATTACACAACTGATTAACCTACACTAAGTCCACTCATTTCATTATTGTATATCACCAGGGCAAGTTTTGACGTCGAATTTAATTCCATGCATCAAAGTCAGCAAATAATCAATGTTTTTAAAATGGGCCGTATCTCGGACTATTACGTCGCCTTCGGTAGATGGTGCATGCTAGGCATTGAAAGCACGAGGGAGAGTGGGGGTACAGAGAGGTGAAGGCTGCGTGTTTTGTACGGCGTAGCCCGCGCCTATTCACTAAGCTAAGAATATCAGTTTTCCTCTGATCTCATAAATTACTGTTTTCTTTGCTGCAAATGTTCTTCTAAAATCATTTTTTATTTCCGTGACCACAATTGTAGCGTCAACTATCAACGTAAATGTTGACTTCGAGAAGGATTAAGTTCTCGTCGCTTGCAAAAGGTCGTACACGGTATTCTAAGAGTTAGCTTTGATCAAGAAATATTTTGAAGAGATGGGGTTGTTGGGGTTGTTGGGGCACACATACCGCCCCTCCTGATTCTCAAACCGCGAGACATGGCCCGGGGCATCAACTGATATCACTGCAATCCTTCTGACTGGGAGGTCCTAGGTTCGTGTCCGGACGGTGGCAGTATTTTCGACACTAGCTTCTCAGCTACGTCGAATTCAAGTCGCTGTCTGGAAGAGAATTCTAGACACCGGCTGCTCTGATCAGTAGTTTTTCGTGGTTCCTTCGATCAACACCAGGTGAATGCCGGAGCAGTACCCTGGCAAAGGAGCCACGGACCGAGCGCGATCTTTCCTTCCTCTTCCTTGTCCTATCCTCACCACATACACACACTTACACAAACAAGCACTACATTCCCACACAAACAAGGAGACCGGTCGGGAGCTTAGAGCTTGTCCCGGGGCGGTGCCCCGCTGGTGGCAGATACCTGATTGAGGGGAAAACCCGCTAGCCGACGATAGGTTTGCGCCGGATATCGGCTTTCAGTGGGGAAAGGTAGCGCCACCTCCCGGGGAAATAAAACACACTACACTTACGGGACTAATGATCTCGTTAGTTGACGCACCCAGGATCACTAACCACCAACCAACCAACCTACCTACCGGCCGCCAGAGCTGCCGTGCCAGCGAATCGTCTGCGAGCACAGCGCGGCACAGCGCAGCCACCGGCGCGGGCCGCGGGCGACGCCGGGACTTACGTAAAGCGCCCGGCCTTGGAGGATTCTCCGCGTCCGCGGGTTTTATCGCGGAGCTCCTCCGTCTCCTTCTCCTCCTCCTCCTCCTCCTCCTCCTCCTCCTCCTCCTCCTCCTCCTCCTCCTCGGAGGCACGTTTCTCACGCCGCCTTTGTCGCCCCCGCCGCGCCGCGCTTCACCTCGCCTCGCCTCGCCTCGGCTCCCTCGTCGCCAAATCGCACCCCGGCCTCTTGCAGCGGCTGAGTGGAGCTCGGAGCACCTTCTCTGCGCTGTCTCAGCAGCGACTCTGACCGCGAGGTCCTAGACTTCGAGTCCCGACGGAGGCGAATTTTTGAAACTAGGTCTGCTGTCTGCAGGACAATACTCAACAGTCGGCTTCTCCCTCCGGTAGTTTTCCATTATTTCTTTAGCAACGCCAGGCGATTGCCGGAGCCAAATTGACCACGAACCGCGCGTGATTTTTTCATCTTCTTTGCCCTATCCCCTTACTTACACACTTACTTATATGCTGTACACTACTACACATGTCGGGAGCGTGCAGCTTGTCCCGACTGCAGTGGTGCTCCGCTGTGGGAGTTCCTAAAGGAAAAATTCCTCGCGAGCTGACGTGAAGGTCGGCGCCGGATCGCTGCATCCAGCAGGGAAGGTATCGCCACCAACTCCCTGGTTAGAAACTCTTCACTGCATTAGCACGACTAATGAGCGTACCGCTCGCCGTGCCCGGAAACATCGATCAGCCGATCCTTTGGAATGATGAGGTTCCAACTAACACTTACGTCGTTTCGAGTAAATTAATGTCAGAGTTGCCTTAACTCATTATTAGCTAGTCACAGCAGTGAATATTTACACGAGCTTCTTAGCCACAGATTGCAGCACGAGTTTCTTCTACTTGTAACTGAATTCAGATAGAACCTTGTTATAATAACGACTATTTTTGTGGATTTTGTCAGATGAAATATTTTCATTCCAAAGGGTTGTCATGCCTCTTCTCCCTCTGACATTGGAGTCTAAAATTTTAGCCCCGACCTGAAGGTTTGGGTATTGGTTTCTGGCGCCTAAATTCCTTAGGTCATTAGTCCCCGAATTGCAGTGAATGTTATATCTGGAGAAGTAGATATATTCTTACCTCACAGATCCGGTGCCCACCTACACGTTCAGGATTTTTCACCTATTATTTCCTCGGCGATGCGCCACCTCAGCCGGGACAAGCCCTAAGCTCCCGCCTACTCTCCCGACAAGTGTGATAGTATAGATATGAGTGTTTGTGTGTGTAAGGGGAGAGGACGAGACAATATGAAATTAATCCATTTGCGTGATCCATGACCCGTTCGTTAGACAATCCGTCATTTACCTGGTGTTAATGGGAGAAAACTAAGATACTACCGATCAGAGCAGCAGGCCACTTGAATGCCACTTAAGCAGACCACTTGAGCAGCAGGCCACTCTTCTCCAGACTGGTTACGTTCATCCCAGACGTCTAACGTCGATAATCTACCGCAGAAAGAATTCGGACCTTAGGAACTCAGGTCAACAATATTGCAGACACAACGATGTGGCTGCTCAGCTTTCGCAGCCTGCACTTCGGCCTGACGTCCGTGTTCTCCGAATTGTGACGGGTCCGTAGACATCGTGCGGAATGGCTCATATCCCTTGATCAATGGCAAAGCATGTCTAAATGGGCAAGCTACTTCGGAAGCTTAATACATCTTGTGAAACATTGACTGAACTGCTCTTCATTCTGCCCTTCTTGGTGGTAGATTGTAACCAATGGTTGAAATGTAGCCTGATTGTAACCTCATTTGATAAAAACAATTGCTCATCTGATTTTTTGAAATAATGCATTTCCTTAAGTTGTGCCTTTGGATGAGCGATATGGGATCAGCCCATCACCCTGTTGTAACGACGGGAGGGGGGAGGGAAGGGTGGGGAAATAGGAAAAAAGGGATCACGCGCGATCCATGTCCCGTTGTGTAGATTTCTCGAGCATCGTCCTGGAATTGAAGGAAACCACGAAAATGGCAGGTGAGAGCAGCTGGCCACTTGAAATTTCATGGAAGTAATGGCGTTAATATACCTAACCGTTTAAAAAACCCGTGGTGAGGACTCTAAGGCAACGAAGCACCAGATGTAGCAAGACCCTACTAAATATGCTAAGACTCCCGACATTCGCACTTCAGTCATTTGCACATTTATTTATTTATTCCATAAGTAAAACATTGAAAACTGTGGTGTTACATTTGAGGGAGAAAGGAAAGCTTCATTTTGAGTTCATAAGCAAAGAGTGTCGCCAACTCAGTCAGCGTTTGCTCTACTCTCACCCTTTAACTCCGACACTTTCTTTTTCATTCGATTTTTTCCCCATTTTTATGCCTGAATTGGTTTTCTAGGCTCATTCGTTTCCTCCGATCTCGTGAAGTACTCGCTCCCCTTTTTGCGTACAGTAGTGGCAACCCACAAATTGGGCAGGATGCGTGAAGCATGCGCAGCGGATGCACCAAATTTGCTTTTTTTCTTTGAATGATAGTTCCCTACCACTGCGTCAACAGTTGGTACGTTGTACCGTTGCTCTTGCAGTAAGTCAATAAAATATGGTTTATGCAGGGGCATAAAGTATTTATAAAATTAATCAGAAAAAACATTCAAAATGCATGGCCACGATTTGTTATCATAAATCGTTGGGAAATGCGCTGAAAAATACAGCGATGTTCATTTGTCTTACGAGACGTTAAAATTCCATTTTCATATGACCATTTCAGTGCCTCGTCATCCCAATTTTTCTAAACAATCCCAACAGTTGTAAATGTCATTGTCTTGGTTCCAATTCTGTTCTTTTATTGCTCCACCTCCATTCCACAGTGTATCTGTCAAGTGACATTCCTAGTCTCGGTCATCCATCTACACAAGTCTTATGCCATCGACCTTTCTCTTTGTTCGTTCCGTTTCTTCAGTATGGACTAATCCTTCGCCTAACCGCCTGACACGCATCATTACTTAAGGCTAACTGTTATTGCAACTGGCGTTGTAGAAGGCTAACGTTGACTTTTCCTCTCAATCACTTTGCATTTGCAGATAGTTGTTTTATGTTCTTCCATTCATTCTTCAGGAAGTTCAGTCTTCGAGTTATCTTCTGAAGGTGTATATTACAAACAGTGTTCACAGTAAACGAAGACGCACAGAAATGTCTAATACATTTACGCTTGAAGAGGCAGTACATCATAAAACGTTATATCAATCTATGTACCTGCCAGGATGTGTGAGGAGAATCTCATAGATAGGTTAATGTATATTTGCTTCTCCTGTAGTATTTTTGCTGAGCTATTAAAAAAGTTTTCGAATTAGATACTGTTTCAACTACATCCTTTCAACGTAATTACGAGATGAAATGGATGTACATTCCATATCACTAATAAGAGAAATATATCTACATGCCCCACAAGCAAATTGGAGACGTACACGTTACGACACTGTGTAGCCTAGGGACATGCAACTGTCAAATTTAGCTTAATCTTATTCGTTTAAAAAAAAGTCTCCTTAAACCGTGGTTAGATCAAACCACGCAAACATCTCTCGAACAAGTACATTTTGTATGGCACATCGAGGAAAGCAAAGTATATTTATTCCTGGCCCGGAAAGAATACCTTTAGGGAATCAATGAGTTCGAAAACTCGACGATCAGACTTTCAGCTTTTCCTCCCCTTTCTTTGGCGTTGGAGAGCCCGTTCTTCACTCGTGTCAAGCATCTCACGCGCACTCGCTCGACAGTCATCGTCTTGCGCAAGCACTGAAGTGGTCCGCTCGTTAACTGCGACTGCGCTCGAGCAAAACGCAATTCTGGAGGACTCGAGTGGTTGGTCGGGCAGGACGCGGGCCCAGGAGACCGTCCTATTTCGCCATGTGGTGTCATGGCCTTCACTGATCAAGTGTCATGACCTCTGCCAGCGCCGGACTTGGGGCGTGGCGACCGGTTCCCCTGTTCTGAACACGCGCTGTCCTACAACACACACACACACGCACACACACACACACACACTCACACACACACACACCATCCCACCCCGCACTTCCCCACTCCCCATGTTACCTAGCACCGCCCCGCCCTTCTCCACCATCCCTGACATGCTTCGCCCTGACATACTATCCCATCCGCTCTACCCCGTCCCACCCCGCCCTGCTCCGCTCGCTCTCATCTCCCCGCTCTCCTACCCCGCCCCACTCGCCCCGCTCCTCCCGCCCCATTCGCTCCGCCCCGCTCTATCACTTTTCCCAGCCCGTCTCTCACCCCGCCTCATTCACTCTTTCCGCTCGCCCCTACATGCTTGCCCAGTATCCTCTCTCCCATCCCCTTCGCTTTACCAACCCCTCTCCCCTCTACCTCACTCCGTCGGACTCCGACCTACCTCGCTCAGCTTTACGCCGACGCCCCCCCCCCCCCCCCGTCGTACCCTGTTCGCGCCTTTCGTCTCTGCCGAACCCTTGTCTCTCTTGAGACCGTTTTCACCTTACCTCCTTTCGGCTCCCTCCACCCACCGAGACTCCTCTCCGTGTTTTCCTCCACAACACAACGCACGGCGCCCGCGCATCGCCCCCGCTGTGCTTCCCAGAGGCCCCGCCCGCGCCGCCACCTCTCGCCCGCCAATTCCCAGAAGTCCAATCTCGCGCGAAGTCTCCACTTGAGCGGCCACCGCCCACGGCGCCGCTTGCGACACGACATGCGCCGCACCACGTCTCGCCACGTCTCGCCTCGTCTCGCCACGCCACGCCGCGCCGCACCACGTCTCGCCACGTCTCGCCTCGTCTCGCCACGCCACGCCACGCCGCACCACGCCACGCCACGCCACGCCACGCCGCGCACTTTGTAGAGATATCGACAACAAAACATCGATGTTACCTAACGTTGATGTTCAAAATTAAAACATCAACGTTAATCGACATCGATCAAACGTCGACCAAAGTCCGTCGACTCAAAAGTAAGGTTTTGATATTTATAAAAAACACTTCCATTTGCGCTCGTTTAAGAAATGACTTCGTTTTAGAAGGAGAAGATTTTGGGGGAAACGCGACTACATTTAGATAGCCGCAAATGCAAACCTGCGACACATTATCCGTATAACTTTGCCATCGAACGTGTAGAACTGGAAAACTGCGCACCATAGATTATTCAATCATAACTTTTGAGGCCGGAGGCCTTGTGGTATGATCTCCACGTCGTAATGTACAAAATAAGAACTTGTATGAACTATTGAATTCGTCTGGGGTAAGTTCTTTTGGGTCCCCTCAACCTGGTAAGAGTATAGGTGTTGTGGTGAGTTATCGTTGGCATTATTCATGAAATAATTATAAACGTTGTCATTGCCAACAATAGTTTTTATTATAAGAGCAGCTTTCGATGGCTTAGCCATCATCATCAGTTGTCTGCTGAATGGAAGTCACAAAAACGACTTATTTCTGGTAAGAGTAATTTGTCTCTTTCTCTCTTCATTCGGTAAGGAGTGTGGTTTCCAAACAGGGAAGTTGTCGCATGGGTAAGCTAATTTATTGAGTTATATCAACTTATACGTGAATTTTTAATTCATTAAAAATGTAATTATTTTTACCATTTTTATTACTTACAATTTTTAAAATAATATGGTTTGTCTTGGCGTCCTGTCTTTGGACCTCTAAATAAACGCTCTTTTTTTTTCATTGTATCCGAAGCTGACACTCAAATAGTTGATTCGATTTCTTCCATCACAAGTGTATTGGTCCGTCCAAAAATCCAACTTTTTCCATCATCATCAACCTTATCGCCTTCTTCTTATCGAGTATTCAACTTCGCGTAGAAAGTATCATCAAAAAGATCATTGCCCCACTGGTTTCTCAGTGCAATTGCCACATTTAGTAAAACTGTCTTTCATTACTATTTCTATCTCTATTTCCTTGTAATGTCATTATCTCGTTACAGATCATCAATTGTTTGGCTATTTCGTCTCCTCCATTCCAGATTTTCGTGTACTAAATCGTATATTCTCCTTCTTTATTTTACTTTCATCAAGTAGGTCACAAACACTTTTACTTACAACTAAGCATTCACTTATTAAATCGGCATCAATAGGATATATGAGAGCCTTTTTGAGACAATTAACGAGCTATTTACATCACCTACTTTCAGTTTTATAGCAGTTTAGCGGTACACAGCTCACCTGCTACTTCCCGAGTTCACACGCAGCCACATGTGAGACCGAGCACCTCTTTACGGACTTGTAGTTGGTCTGTGTCGCCCTGGCGGCTCAGGCACCAGTCCAACCTGTTGCGCGACGACTTTCATTTTTTATAAGCGGCAGAGGACTGGTGACCAGCCTCGAGGGGCAACAAACAGCGAGTTTGAGCACTTCCTATGCCTTGAAGACCCGAGGTACAGGTGATGGGGACACGAGGTGTGATCAAGTTTTATGATCACGGCCTCCTCAATTCACGCACTAGAACTTACTGATTCACGACAAATACTTGAGAGGCATTTAGATTAGATTTATTAATAATTCTGCAATTAAGTATGAGAACTTGGTGGCAGAATACACTAACTTAACATTACAGAACTTAACAACTATAAACTCTACAAACTTTACAAATCTCATGAACATTTCACCGTGCAATCTTTCATAGAACTCCACTTCACCAAACTTCACTTCACCACACTTCACCGCACTACGATACAGCGAGCTGTAATGTCTTTCTTACTCACTCGTTTCTCTCAGTTGCACAACGTCACTGCACTTCACGCCACTGCACTGCACATAATAGTAATAATAATAATAATAATAATAATAATAATAATAATAATAATAATGCAAATAATGATAATAATAATTTCGAAGTAAAAATACAAAATGTGTGAGAATTCAGACGGGTACGCTACTTTATTGTAGTCAAACTGTAAATAGTACAATCAAACTAGTGGTGCTAAAACAGCACTTACTTTCTTACCCGTATTTTCACGCAAAATTACACAAAAAGAAGTAGTAAAACTTTTTCGAAAATTTGACACAACCTTACTTCAAAAATAATCTTTAAGGAACAGATTTCATTAACGGAAAAAATCTCTATCTTTAATACTGTAGTTGTAGAAACTCCGAACTCCGAAAAAATATTCAACATTTGAAAGTTTCGAAAAATCAGGGTTTGTAACGAACATGAAACCTGCACCATTCTCTTCAACGCCCTTCACACTATCTAAACAACATTTAATCGAAAACGATGGTGCCGCTTTTTTGTTTTGAAAATTTCGAAAATTCATGTGAAGTACTCCTCCCCCCCCAAAATATGGTTTTTCGAATTCAAGGAGCTGCAACACCAGCCAGATTAATTGGGTAAAATCAATTTAAGATAAAATAGGCCGAGTGGTGTAGCCGCTGCAACCTGGCGTTGTTCACGGACGGACGGACGCAGTCATGGACATTTTGCCGTGATTTGATTTTTCGGTGGCAAGCGGCTACACCACGTGTTACAGGATTTTTTTCTAGATTTATTAACAGGATTTATCCATTTTTTCATTACTAGGGCCCTGTTTTTGTGTCGAAAATGCGCCGTTTCTCGCGCAGCATTACATAACTTTCTCTCTGCTCCGTAACAAGAGAATAAAAATGTGTGAGAATTTATGGGTGTACTACTTTATAAAACTATAAATTTAATGTTGGATTTATTGAACTGGCGGAGATAGCTCCTGGAAACGACTGTTGCCAATGCAGCAACCCTGATCGGGAAGTCTTAGAGTTCGAGTCCCGGCGGTGGTGGACTTTCGACACTAGCTAGAGGGCAAGGTCGAATTCAGCCGCTGTCTAGGAGAGAATTCAAGTGGCTGGTTACTCTGATCAGTAGTTTTCCGTGGTTTCTCCGATCAATACCTGGCGAATCCAGAATAGTACCTGCCAAACGGGCCTAGGACCGCGCCCCATCTTTCCTTCCCATTCCTTGCCCTGTCCTATCCCTTACACACACTTATATGCACTACACTATCACACATGTCGGGAGGCCAGTCGTGAGCCGAGAGCTTGCTCAGTCTGCAACGGTTACCGTAGGTGGAGATACCTGGAGAGGGAACTACTCCGCAAGCAGATGTGTCCAACCCTGGAACTTACGTTTTAGCCATGCCACGTCTCGCAAAAAACACGCACTTCAGTTACAGTACTAATTACCATAGCAGTTGCAGTAGAAAACACGAAATCCCTGAAACTAAGTCGTGTTTGCATTAATACTGAAAAAGAGGTGCGCCCCTCACTGAGTAGCCAGTGACAAAATTACAATTTGTCTGTTTGGAAGAGTTACCTCATCTTCATGCATCGTAGTTCAAGACACCAGTTTATCTTTTAAATTACAACAGAATGAAAATAATGCCAAACATCAATACAACTACTCAAGGTTTATTTAACCGACCAATTTCCATCGACATTCTATTAGCTGTCTACTGGTGGTCATGAAATACAACATATTTATAGTCAGAAGTGTTTTCTGAGGGTACAATTATCACTTAGTGCTTCATTATGAAGCATAGTTCTATATACTACGTTTTTCAAAATAGGTAAAACCACCATACGTGATCTCATTTATTTTTAAAAGGGAATAAAAAGTTATGGAAAAGTTCTTCGATTTACCTTTGAGCTCATCACATCTCAACATCGCCTTTATTTTTGCCGAATCACTGTTTTTAACAGCTTTGAACAGTGCTCTTGCAGAAAAACAGAATATTACGTAAATGTACGAGTAAATCCTTTTCCTTTTTAATAATCTCTGGAGTGCACTGAGCAATGGTATTATGTATTTTTTTAATTTTAGACGCGCAATAGATCTCCCTGAACTTTTAGCGAATGGGTTGAAGTACTTCTAGGCAGACGCGCGCACACACAAAGAAGTTTTGAAGATAAAAATATGCTAAGATTAATTAATACTACACAAGAACACATTGAGGATACCAATTATTCTCAGTATTTAAGATTTCGGTAATGCGTACTACACAGGACAGCGTCAGATCAAAAAATGTTGTCCTTGTGATTATATTTTGAAACATATATTTTCCTTCACTTAGAAGAAAAGAACACTGCTTAACGTAAATTTTTTTTATAAAAAACAACGAAGCAAAGTTTGAAAAATATTTCTGATTAAAATTGGTTTTTCAGGTTTTACTGATTGCTGTTGATTGCCAGTTGCTCTGAAATATTTTATTAAATGAAACTTTCCTCAGGCCGTCAGAAGTCTTATTTCAAGAATAAGTAAACTTTCTTAGAGTATTTGTTTTCGCAAATTTTAAGGTATTGGGTACGAGACATTACTGCGTAGCATATGTATTTTATTAGTCTTGAATCGTAAGTCTATAGTTTCATTTTATCACTAGAATAAACTAAAATGTACTGTTTCGAATGGTAATCTCATTTTTGTTTTAATCTTAGAATAATCCTAATTAAAGACTTTTTGAAACTTCATTAATATTGGCCAGTTAGTGAGAAATGGGTACATTTTTTTTTCTTTCTTGGGTTAGTTCATTTTTAAACCCTCGGTGGCTCGTTGCCTAGAGTGTATGTTTTCCACGGCACAACCCCGGGTTAGATTCCTGGCCGGGGCAAAATTATAACAGTGCGCTTTCGGTACAAATGTCCCAGTCGCTCTTGCTGTGTGACGATGAGAGAGCCCGCCATAACGTTACGAAGACCAGTGTACAAACGGTGGAGGGATGTCTTCGTGCTAACTACACGAAGTACTTATCCCATGGCCGAGAGGCTGGGCCATAACTGGTCGGTGAAGGCCCGTATCGGACTGACGAACCAAAGGGCAGGACTGTTCATCCTTTACGAAAGGTAAAATATGTAAAAGAATGTAATTTTATTCAAGGCAGTGAATGTAGAATTGAAATATTATGCCGTTTATTTTTATAACGCTCGCATTGTAGTATTTTTGTTGGTTATTGAACGCGGCACAGGAAGATGGTCTGTTCCTTGATAGAGACGAATCAGTCCCCCGGGAACTTCATGAGAAGAAGCGGCCGGTCGGCCGGCGCAGTGCGGGCGCGCGACGCGTTTTTCGAAGCGGCGGAAGCCTCCCGTGACGAGCAGCTCCCGCGCGCGCCGTCCAGGAAGACGTCACTCAAGCGCCTCGCGGGAAGCGCGTCGCGTCGCGTCGCGGAGCGGAGCGCCGCCCCGGCCCTCTCGGCGACAACACAACACAGCCCGAAGCGACACGACACGATATGATACGATGCGATGCGATATGATACGATATGATACGATATGATACGATATGATACGATACGATACGATATGATACGATATGATACGATATGATACGATATGCTACGATATGCTACGATATGATACGATATGATACGATATGATACGATTGAATGCGAAACGACCAGGCACGATATGGTACTGTACAACACATCTCGACTTGATTCGCCCCTCTCAGATCCGACACCATCGCACCGCATAATTCTGCCTTGTCCCGCAGTGACCCCTCCCCCCGAGCTATCGCGTCCTATTCGGAAACAATCTACTCCGGCCCGCCCCACGCCGTTCTGTCCCACCTCGTCCCATCCCGTCTTCCCCTGTCCTGTATCAACTCATTTCTTTCCGTGCCGGCCCCGATCATCCCAGACGTCCTTGCCCTTCCGCACCCCGCCAAAAGCTAGCCCGGTCCGCCCCGCCACTTCCTACCCGTCTCACCCTTCGCCCCTCGGGCCACCCCCTTCCTTCCACCCCTCCACCGTCGCCCTCTCACGTACCCTTGCCACTCCGCCTCGCTCTACCCCACCCCGTTTCACCCCTCCCCGCCTCGCCTCGCACCGCCTTGCCCCGCACCGCCTCGCCCCGCACCGCCTCGCCCCGCCTCGCCTCACCCCGCCTCACCCCGCCTCGCCTCGCCCCGCCTCGCCTCGCCCCGCCTCGCCTCGCCCCGCCTCGCCCCGCCTCGCCCTGCCTCGACTCGCCCCGCCTCGACTTGCCCCGGGCCGCCTCGCCTCGCCCGGCAGCGCCGCTCGCTGCCTCGCGGTTAGTGTCTTCTCACCGCTGCGCTGCTCGTTTGTCGCCAGTTAAAGGCGCGCAGCCCGCGCAGAGCTTTCCAATCGTGCGCTGCGCTCTGCGCGAGCAAATACCCACCTGCAATTGACGCATCTTTGAAACGCGCGCTCTCACCCCTCATACAGTCGCTCTGGTTGCGCAAGAGTGTGCAAATGAACCGAAGAATCGAAATGTGGAAAAGTGGCGAATGCATACCTCCACTTGCGACTGTTAGCGCGAAATATCAATAGTAAGAACTCCATATATTTCACTTTTTCTGAAATAAATTCAGGGAGAAACACAGTCGAAGGACTTCCAGATGTGATGTCAGCACGCGTACGATCGAATGGACGCGACATCTCCCTTTAAATCGCTCGCGAAAACGTGAAGCGCGGTTTCATTCCTAATATATTACGCAGAACTGAAAACAGAAAATGTCAATAAATCTAATTTCAATAGCTCAAAATCATCGATATTTTGATTTTTCGCTAATTCCCTTCCCTTTTCCTCTAAACATGATGTCTGATAAGTCGTTAAATTGAAATGTTCGATTACTCTCAACTACACAACTCATTTAAATAGAATAATAGTCTTCACGTTTAATACATTTACATATGTTTAAAATTCTTGTCGTAAAGACTTGTGGTGAATACATGCGATTGCAAAACTCTTAATGCATGTTTACAGAAATGCTCTGGAATAAATATTACGTGCATGAATCATGAAGAAATACAATGCTTTACGTTTGTGTTATTTCAATAAACATAGTGTGATTCTGTTGTTTTCTCGTGACGAAAAGAATGTTCAAATTCATACCTCAAGTACGTAACGTAATAGCAATCAATGAACGAATATATGTGATTGCGTATTTCGCAAAACACGTGATTTGTAAATCTCGATAACCAGCGTTTTACATCTTTGCAAGTATCTGCTTAGATATTTCAAAGCAAAACTAAACCACCTCCCAATTAAACAATACAGTAAAGGGGGAAAGGAACGGGCCAACTTTCGCGCGTAATTATTAGAGGAAGCGAGTGAAACTGCAACCGTTTCAGTTTCCGAACAGGAAATCTCGAAATTATCATTCCTGGCATTTCTTGCCGTAAAACCTTCATCAAGCATAACGTTTCCACAGACGTGACGTGATGCGGCCTGGTACTGTTGTCGATAAATAATTATAGGAAACACGTTCCTCGGAGAGTGCGGTAACAGTGGGCGTACCTCGTTACGTAACTCGTACACGAGATAAAGCAATTAACTCTCTTTCCGACATACTGATAGAGATTTTCTAATTCAGATCAGTAAAGGAGTTATGTTTTGAACACTTTGCTTATTAATTAAATTAATTTTATTTTTTATAAAACGCGAAATCGCATTCGTATGGGTAAATGTATTATAAATTATTACACACAACAAATATTTGTCGCTGAGAAATCCCTACAGTTTACCCTGAGAATTTGTGACGACGTGAGTCAAAATATCGTGCTCTACAGTTCGAAGCAGTTCTATGCATTACACAAAGTACCACCAAGCTCAAGCTGACGCGTGCCTCCCCTGTTGCCATGACAACGTCCCTCAACCAATACTTAAAGAGTACTTTTGTTTTGTACAGGTTTTGAGTTGTGGCACGGACCATTGTGTGGCAGACACAGTATTTCAGAGGACACAATACATTATTATTATTATTATTATTATTATTATTATTATTATTATTATTATTATTATTATTATTGGAAGTGCCGTATTCGCGGAGAAGTGATCCTAAAATATGAGAAATCTAATTCATTTATTTGGAATGTTGCCAATAACATTTTGCCAGTAAACCAAAGCTCATTGACTTTCAATTTCACGATATGATTCCGTGCCTGAATTATTCTGGGCCTCCCGAAGTTTTCAACCCACCGTCCGCCATTGCTGGGAGATGTGCGAGAGCGTTGGAATGTATCGTCTGTGCAAGTTCGTTGCCGACGACGGAGCAGGTGGACCGCCGCTACCGAGACTAAGATGGCGATAAGATAACGAGGGAGAAATGCCACGAGAACTCGTGCACTCGACCGTAGTGCCGCGGAGAAAACAAGAGCCTTTGCTTGAGAGAGTAGGTCAATGGTTTGCTAAAACCCGTTCGTTCATTTTTTTATTAGCCATCAAAGATCCCATTAAGGGCAAGGGTCTCCTGCATTTTTGCAGGGAATACTGAATGAAGTGATAGGGTGATGATGAGGGGTGAAAGGACGAACACAAATTCAACCATGCCCGTGGCGGGACTCGAACCCGCGATCCTTCGGCTCGAGGTCACCACGGCACGACTGCCTTAGCGATTTCGGTAACCTGGGTCGGCGTTCGTTCATTATTGATCGCAAATAGAATCCTTCCTTATGATTCTCAAACCTTCTAGCGATGCGGCGACTGGAATTAAGAACTTAAGCGTAGGACAGCGACGGGTTTAGGTAGGATGGAGTCATTGCTTGGATAGGAATTCAGGCTTTCGGTATTAGTCAACTCATGTGATTTTTGCTGGAGAGGTAATTGAAAATTCAAAGAATTCTATAAATCAGTTGATCAACATAAGAGGCACATTCGTTGCATTTAAAAGTACAACGTACGTCATATAATAAACCATTTCTTCGGCAATGTCTTGTCAGTCTCTTCAGAAACAAGAAAGGAAAATGTCTCGGTTTTCTTGTTGTGATGCTTATCATTGTGTAATGCCAAACTTCTAGAGACCAGCTGTTCTTCTCAGCTGTCACCATGGTTCTCTCCCATCAATTCTATCGCTTTACCCTAAGAATGAAACGGAGGCTCTCATTCTGAAGGACAAGCGATGATCTGGTTATCATTTCTCATATGATTCCTAAAATTTAAATAATCTTTATACAATCATTATTTTTCTTTGCGGTTGTTGTTTAAAAGTTTTGAAAGATGTGTAGATAATTTTGTACGTCGATTTGTCGACATTTGAATCATTTCAACGGTGCATCAAATTTTAACAGAGATGTTTTCTCTCTGCCCCTAGTTTAGTCATGCCTTCTTAATAGCTCCTTGGGTGTTGTTCGAAGAAAGGAGCTCGCTGTGAAGGAAGTGAAACTTTGGAAAACAGATGATATCAGTGAGACGAGCGAGTTGAGTCACTGGGGAACATTTTGCTTTTGTTTATTAGTACTTACAAATCATGTCCGAATATGTCGGGTCATTGTTAGTAACACAACTGACACTCCTGAAGAGAAACGCAGTGCTTGTGCTTGGAACATTAGATGGCAATTTTGTTTCGTTAGTTTCTGCATTTTATGTGTGTACTTCCTGTAACTTGAAAATTATCATTGAATACCATAATACCATTTGGTTACTACTTCATTACGTATCCATACCATTAACTCTGTAGATTCTCAGTTGGATTTCGTAGCATGTCATTTTGATGACTGGTGATAATGATGATGTTGATCTATTTTAATTCATACGTATCACAAACATACTTCATTGATATTCATTTTAGCGGGAGTGTTTCACCTTTCAATACAATATGCTTTTACGGTGTTAACTACGCGTTTTACTAATACTTTGTATTTTACTGTATTTCGTATTGTTTCACTATTTTCACTGTAATTGGGTGTGGAACAAATGTAGTAGTACTATATTTTGTATATTGTAATTCCTAACAGCAGTTGAAGGAGAAGAAATATTTAAGGAGAACAGATTTAAGAGTTCAGAGAAGTTCAGATTCAACATATTGTTTCCAATTTGACACAAACATTGCTCGATGACAGTGCTTATTTGCTACCCATTTATAACCTTTCACTATGATGTGCGTCAAACATATTAATTAAAGATGACAACCCACTTTTTCTTTGTGGGATCTGCACGCGCTCTCATGAGTGACGGCAGAAATAATTCTGCAGGTTCACGTCTCGTAAAGCTTCTATGCACTCGGGAAGCTCCACAAATAATTTCTATTTATGTTGCAACTTCTTTTTCTTTGGTTTAACAAGTACTATTTTTCTTTTCCAAAGACAGGTAACGTTGTTATAATAAATATTTCAATACATAATTATCTGAAATTTGGGAATGATTTTAGTAATTCATAATTGATTACAAACCAACTGTTTTAACGAAAAGTGGCTAAAACTTCGATCGAGAAATTAAATGAATTAGGTTCATCGAAACATCATTACCTCTTTCCAAAAATTCTTTACAAACAATTAACAAAATGTGAACGCTCGTCCAAGTTCATATAGTTTCAGTGTAGTTAAGATGACTGCAGGTTTGAAGTTTCACCAATGACTGAGTGTTAGATTGATAACAGGTGAATTAAAACTTGCAATGTTCTTTTAATTGCATATGAACTTGTCACGACTGAATTGCAAATGCAGGAAATTTAAGCCAAATCGGCTCCCAAGATGCTTACCGGCAAGCAGACCAAACCAACATCGATTTCTCGTGAGATTACCGCAACGACTTCTCCGAAAGAATTTCCAGATTTTCCAGTACTTTCAAGAGAGCTACAACGCTAATGTTGATGGGCACGAGGATGTAATTTTGAAGTATGGGATTACACTTTTCCTCAAATGCATTTCCTGGAATCAATGTCATCACTGATTGCACGTCCCTTGTGCATCAGGCCCAGTCAGTCTTGCCAACTTTTTGCTAATTATTGCTAAATATTAATCTCCTTGGAAGGTATAGGAAAACTAAAATACGGATCTTATTGTATAAAATAAAGTTCGCGCATTTTTTTACTATTTAAATAATGTTAAAAATATTTCGGTAACTTGATATGCCTCGCGTATCTTTAGTATCGCCAAAACAGTTCTTTTCTACTATCTATGGAGGTTCCCCTAATTTAACTATGTAATGAAAATTAATATGGAAATAAACTACTTCCGATTAAAAATCAATGCACCTTTTTTTCATATTTATTAATTACTAGTGTAAAAATAAAAATAATTGGGAGTCGTTTAAAAATAGTGGGAAAACCCATATCCATCAGAAGTCATTTCAATTAATATATTAGTTTTTGCGTGTTTGTGAACTAACATGGAAATTTCGTTCAACATATTAATGCGGGTCCCGATCTAGCGGGGTCCGTTCGGAAATGCTTACTTCCCCCCCCCCCCCCTGAATGCCCCGTTTCTTGCATTGCGCAGAGCCCAACACTCCCGGAAAGTTCATCGTGTGGTTCCGCAATGAGACGACGCTGCTGGTGCTGTGGCAGCCGCCCTACCCCGTGGGGGTCTTCTCCGACTACAAGGTCAGCATCCAGCCCCCGGACGCCCCCGACTCGGTGCTGTACGTCAGCAAAGACACCGAACCTCCGGGCCCAGCACAAGCCGCCTTCAAGGTAAGCACTTATTGTGTACGAAGGAAATGGGTATCTTATGGCTATCTTATTTATAAATAAAATTGAAGTGACTGTGATTTTTAAATTACAGCCATTTTGTAAGCTCATAATGGTAATGTGCATGATATGAAAACTTTTTTTGTTTTTGTTGTTTGTTTTTCTACGATTTTTTGTCGCTTTGTTGGGCCATTTGATCGAGTTAACTCGGAAATGACAAACCAATTTTGATGGAGTTTTCACTGAAAAGTAGAGAATTTTGTCGGGGACAATATAGGCTACTGTTCCCAAATCATTATTTTCTAATATTGTAATGAGAAGAAATATTTTATGTACAGATCTAGAGTTTTATGCCGCTCTTAATGAAATGTTAGTGCAAGTGACTTTCAGAACAAGAGAAAAAATTACTGTCGACACGAAAGTTTGTAAAATAAATCATCCTCTTCAGCTTTCCCTCCAAATATGAGTAGTAAATACAATGTCTCGAAATTAGTCGGGAAATCCCCAAAGTGAATCAGCGTTTCTTAAAGCCCATAAAATGTTCTACTAAATGCACTTTGATCCATTCCAATGACACGTCACAGGTAAATGAAAGAAGTTTAATGAAAAAGATGTCCCAGAGGGGGTCAAGAATATACGTTGCCCCCTTCTTGTTTTAGGCTACGTGCCTTCGAAAACACACAGACTAAGTAAAACCCACAACATGATTAATCTCTTAGAAAGTTTTATTTGGCGTTCCAGATGACCACGATTATCTGAATTTTTCGACCTGGACTGGCCACCCTTATGCTGTCGAACGAGTGGTAGGCCATTTTCCTTAAATTTTTTAGCTGAACATTTAATTTTTCGCTGGCCTAACACTTACCGACATCACTTAAAAATATTTTATTTTGACGTAGTCTTGCAATGTGCGTGTGAATGAGTTGGCAAAACAAGATCTTCTTTTGGATCATTTTAATTTAACAAATTAGATTAACGCAAATCAACACACAAACTTTCAGAAATGAAGATACCACAAAAAAATTATACTTTGCAAGGTTATGAGGTCTCTAGCACCCGAATGCAAACCAACGGCATTAATTTTGGTTTGGGCCACAGATTCTGTATATGAATTACGTGGCACAATAAGTGGCGTTTTTATAACGCTATGTCTTGGACTACAAGGAGAGCGGTGGACCTTACCTCATAATGTAAAATTCTAAATTTTCCTGGGGTGGGGTAATCAAAAAAATGGGGTAAGGTACTAAAACACAAGGGGCGACTGGACCCATCACTGTCGTTTAGTAATGCGATGCCAGGCCAAGACTCAGAAAAAAGCTCTAGTACCCAAGAGCGAGCTATAGTTACAGTGCCCAAGAGCGGACTTCTGCCTACAGGCCAACCAGGCAGCTACCTTGGGACCTTACCTCAGACGGGGCGCCAAAAAATGTTCAAATATTTTTTTTAGTTCATAAATATAAAAGGCAATTTTGTTTTACTGCTCGTACAATTTTTTATAGTATATTTAAATATATTTATTTAATTCAGTTCTTAGAAACAAATTGGATTACTAGGAAATTAATTATAAGAGTGTCGCAATTATTCAACAGAGACAGTATAACAAAATGCTTATTCATTTGCTAATTATATTAACATTGCTTGCGCCGGATATTTAGAGACCTGGCAGTGCGGTGTGCCAAGAGAACTCTTTTCCTGCGCCGACACCTCCGCATATCGACGGAAAACAAATTCGATCTCGGGGGCTGGCAGGACGCGCGAACCCCGTTCCCAATGTGCCCTCATTTTTTTCGTTTTTTGTTCTATTATAAAAAATGAGGGATATCAATATTTGGATTGCCTAGAGACCCTACATCTAGAACAGGACTGTTCAATTGGTGGCCCGAGGTGCCGTTTATTGTGGCCCGTGAAAGGTTATTAGTGAAAGTGGAAGTCCCTTTCCTCCACGTCGATCGAGAACATTGTACGCCTATCGCAAGCGCTCTGCCGAGGTCAACGCCCCCGTAAATGTAAAAATAGATTAGAGTTTACATATAAGGATTTGTTCTAGTAAATCCAGCAACTCCATATCATCCCAATGTGTTGTATATTTGTTGATTTCCCTTCCCAATGTATATTTTAAAATCATCCCAATGTACGCATGGTACGACCTGATACCACGCTTGCTTCCTTCGCCCCCCCCTCCCACCCCCACCCCCACTCGTTTCAGAGCAGCCTGGCAAAATGCCGAGCTCAACAATACGGGGAAGTCAGGCGTGAATCGCCTGAGTATAGCCCGCAACCATCCCGACACACCGGAATAAGCACCCTTTAGACATCCTCCAATCCTCCAACTTCTTCCTCTTATAACCTAAGCCAGAGGGAAAAGACAAACGACAGACGAACTGACAACTAACTACTAAACTGACTGACACAGCTGAAGACGCAATTGACAACAACGCCGTATCATTTCTCCACCACCTTGCTCACCTCCTTCCTCTCACCCCACCCCATCCCCTCCCATCCCTGTCCCTCCCCTTCCCCACCCCGTCTTCTAACACCCTAATAAAACAATCCTTCTCTCCATGAACAAAATAACCTTCCACCAACAACCCAGACTCCTGATCCCCGTCCCCGTACGGAGGAGAGGACTCAAAAGCTTAAAACAACCCACCGGAAGCCCACTGTTCGAAGAGACCCCGCTAGGGATCAGGCGAACTTAATCAAAAATCTCAGACAAACTCAAATCTCAGACAAAAATCTCAGACACAAAAATCTCAGACACATATTAAATGTTGTAGTTGTGGCCATTGAGGCCTTGCAAGTTGGGCACCTCTAGTCTAGAACCTGGTAATGCTTCCCTGCTTCGGTGGGCGGTCTTCGCTGCCCATCGCTACCCGTCGTGTCGTGTCGTGTCGTGTCGTGTCGTGACGTGTCGTGTCGTGTGGCAGGGACTGGTGCCGGGCCGAGCCTACGACATCTCCGTGCAGACGGAGACGGACAACGCGGAGGTGTCGACGCCGACGACGGCGCAGTACCGCACGGTGCCCTTGCGGCCGCTCAACGTCACTTACGACCCCGCCTCCGTCAGCGAGTCCTCCTTCCGCGTGCACTGGGAGCCCCCGCGCGGCAACAGGTGAGTGGCTGCACGCCTCTGCCGCACTCTGCGGGACATTCTAAATGGTCGACACGTCCGAAGTTGTCAAATTTCTAATTTTCTAGTTGGGAACATTTCCTATCCACGTCTTTGAATCTTATTATTTTACTTCATTTAATAGCCAAATAGATTGATAGTACATTCTTATATTATTACTATTATTATTATTATTATTATTATTATTTCATAATAATAATAATAATAATAATAATAATAATAATAATAATACGTAAAACCATTTACCATTATTTTTCAATGTTTTCTGGTTGTCTCAAGGCTTGAACGCTGGACTTGATATCTTTTTGCTTGTGTACTGACGAGATCCCCCCTTTCTAGCTTTTTTTAAGGTAATTCATAAATACGTTCGCATTTGTAACTTTTTCAAAACCGTTTTGAAAAATTAGTAGTACTTATTAACATTTCACTGATTTAAACAATTTTATTTTCTATTCCTAACTTCCTGACTCGCTCAAAGATAATTTCTCTAAATTTGAGTAAAATCTCGTAGTGTTGAACAATATTTGTGATTGATTTGTAATACATCCCAAACTTGAAATTAATAAATTTAATCTCTCAAGTGTTGTCAGAGCATTCCGTTTCTATCAACTCCTGCCTCCCTCGCTTTCACCCCTGTCGCCTATGTGAGAAACTCTTCACCCAAATTGCGTACGTATTTTCACTGAATTAAGAACCTCCTTTTTATTATGTACTATTAAAATAAAAGTTTTGAAAATAATCAGACGGAAGACCAAATGACCTGAGCCTCGCCATCAATAAAGGCATTTCTTGATTTAATAAATTAATTAATTACTATACTTACACCCTGTTCAGTCACTTGAGTGATCTTTTGTCACTCATTTTTTGCCAAATCACATTGGGAGGCTTGGTTGGTGAGTAATGTAGGCATGTTTCGCTTTCATTTCACAAACGTTGGCTAACTCCTGCTGGAGCTGTTTTACTCCTATTATTTTGTCAGTGTGCCAACCGAAGAATGTTCACGTGAAATCAATATTTTTATGTAGCTAGAATGCAAGAAAAGTACACCTCAAACCTTCTACTTTAAAATATTACCTAAACTTCTGTTTCTTTGATTAAGAGCAACGATTATTGTACATTGAGTTGAAAGCCTATTTGAAGTGAATAGCGCAGGCACTCGGTCCGTGTACCTTCGCCGTTCACAGCCGCACTTTTAATTAGTAGTTTTAGTTGTTGACACGGTCATGCAACTCGGATACCTCGGAACCTGTGACATCAAGTCAGGCAACATCGATTACACTGCACAGGACGGACATTTTATGTCGCAGCGACCCGTAGAAATCTGTTTCGGCCGTCGAGCCTTTGCTGCTCGGGAACATCTCTCCCTCGGCGCCGTGCTTAGCGCAAAGCTTTCCCGTGGCTTCTTACGTCCCCTACAGAAGGTTCTGCAAATCACGCCAAGTGGCAGCATTGTGATTTGAAATGTTCTCACGGATGCCCTCGCCTGTGTTTAGCTTCCTTGCGTGCACTTCTTCTTTCTCTAGGCTTATGGTCTGTTTTTGCCTGCTGAGTGTTCCTTCCATCTCCGCTTTGGACGACCCGGGCTACGTCTTCAAAAAAGGATGCCGTCACGACATGCTGGGACAATGTTTGGATACATTCTCGATATAGTGTGTTGGTCCCATTTTTCTCTTCGTTCTTCCACCCATTGATGTACTGATTGGATATTGAAAAGATTCCAATTTCAGAGCATCTTCCTTTATTCTTTAATGATGTACGCATAATATTTTACATACACTCGCAGAAAAAAGCAGTGTGTAAGGTCATGGAATCTGGGAGGCCCCAACCCGAGACTTGTGATTTTGTCATCGAAGTACATTGGGAAAATTGGCCAGAATGTGTTTCGGAGGTACCTGAAGTGTTTGGGGAAGGGTTGGTCGATTATTAAAAAATAATCGATTGATTTATTGTTCGTTTAATGGGATACGATAGGGCTGCTTTAGCCGTGATCGCTAAGGCTATCCTTTCATACTCAGTTGCCGTTCCTTTCGCCTATGTATCCTAAATATTTTAAGCCTTTTAGTCAGGTTTGGCTTAAAAAATAACTTATATTACCTAATATGTATAGTGTTTATTACCAGTAATTGTAATTGTGCTAAATGTTGGTACTAGTGAACATAATGAATTGTACCTAGTAATATATCAATCGGATTACGATATCTTGAAGTTATTTCTATTAACCAATTAGAGAATTGCTAGGATGTTAATAAACAATATTGGGAATTTTTTTCGAAACAATTTCTTCAAGAATTGCTTTTATTCGCGATGCGCAATTGCACGACGCTATGAAAGGGCTCACATTTTATGTCTTTCTGCTCGTCAACCATCGTAGTAGGACTTAAAACTTCGAAATAATTATTTAACCTCAGAACACCGATTTATTAGGCTACCTCGGTTACTCTATACTATTTAGAGTATATGTCGCGTTACTTGAATTTCACGACTTATTTTGTCTTTTCTTAATAAGACATCATCTATTTTACACTGAAGTGCTTTGTGGAAATGATGGAGTAATTTATCAACCTATAATTTGTGAGCTATCACACTTCGTTCTGGTGATTGCAACTCTTTAGTACATTAGAAGAAAACTGCCAGTTGTATACTCGTAAATATGTTTACTATTCAAAGTTGTACATAAGGCAATCAGTCGTTTAATTAGCATTAGTCATCATTAGTCACAACGCCAAAACATGATTCTTATAAATACAAATTAATCATTTAAAATAATGTGGCGTTTGAGAAAGTAAAAAAATGTTTTAAAAATTGAATAAATTTGATATTTTTAAATCCAGATGTCGTGCACATACGTACGCTTTCAAACGTTTGCCTAATACCTATTCAGGATCCACTGCATTGACTGTATAAAATGTAGCTTTGACAGAGTTTTGGGAATTAATTACTCGTGCCGATGTCTTAATAAACGTTTTTACAAATTTAATAAGCTTCAATCGATGTCTTAGTCATCACTAAGACATTGTCGTTTAAAGTCGATAATATTTAGTGACAACATAAAAAAATTGTGTGATGTTGGTGGGGGGGAACTTTGAGTGTCCTAATGACGCTGAAAATACCAGCCAGAGGGGCCGCGTCGTGCTGAGTTGGTGCTGGAGACTTACATATTATATGTCGTTGTTTATTCGGAAGTTCCTACTACAATGTGGCTAGCAAGCCGCAGCCAAGCTAGTGGGGTTCGGAGGCACCTGGGCATGGCTTCTATCCTCCTTCCACCACGTTAACAGTTCGCAGTTAAATGTTAGCCATAACTTGGATACATTCTAATTTTTATTTAATATAATATGTTCCTCCTAATTGGGCCGACAGGTCGAGCTAAGTGCTTTGGATTAATTATGAAATTACAAAACAGTGATTTTACATAATAAGTTATTTGACGAAGAACTACTATTTACTGTGACCGTGAGCTGTAATAATTTAAAAATATTATTGAGTGGCAACATAAATCTGGCTCTTGAAACATTTACATTTACATTTATTATTTTCCCCTATGTGAACCTTAAACCAGCTAAAGGAAATCCAATGTGAGATTTTGCTTATGAATGTGGCGGACGCGTCCCGATTCGCAGCGAGTTCGACAAGTACCAGGTGATGCTGTCGCTTCGCCGGCCCACGCCGGTGACCCTGGGCCGCGACGAGCCCACCACGGTGGAGTTCCGCGAGGGCCTGGAAGCGGGCCGCAGCTACCAGGTGGTGGTCAAGACGGTGTCGGGCAAAGTCACCAGTTGGCCTGCCACCGTCAACGTCACGCTCAGTAAGTACCGTCGCTCGTAAACTCGAGCAACCGCATGTACAGCATTTTTTCGAAAAATAACCGCTTCTTTTTCACCCTAAAATGTATCAACAAAAATGGAGCCGGTTATACGCACGATGAAGTGAATTAATTTTCCAAAACTGTCTGAAGAATAGTCAGGGCCGAATTTAAGTATTGCGGGGTCCCCAACCCCCCTATATTACGGGGGGGGGGGGGCTCCCCCCGTAAAATACCTCCATCTTTGAGCCTTATGCCTCTCAATTTGAGTGTGAAACATTTGAGGGTGTACGCAAAACATTCAGTTGCAAATAACGAAGTAGTTGTTCAATCAAATCAATGTTCAATTCAATTACCATAAAGAAAAGCATAGGCACACATAGCCGAAAACAAGATGAGAGAGCAATTTATGTTTCTGGGCTTCCTTTTCCCACCATTTTATAAACATATTTTAAACACATATGTAAAAGTAAATTAATAAAACATACTACAAGGAGAACGAAAATATAGCTTTGAGGAGAGACTTCGTTGATACGTTATATTATGTTAAATTAGTGATTTTTGATATATCATTTCTAGAAAATGGAAAATTATAAAATTTTGTTATGTTGCACTCTTAAAGATATATTTTCAAATGAGTATGGCACCACAAACAATTTACATACAAAATTATCTCTACTACCAACTTTTGAACATTGTGTTTTAAGAACTCAAAATAAACCAAACCATGCCAAAGTTAGAAAAAGTCACTGTGTTTGCAGTGTCAAAAGATGGTGATCATATGCCACATAAGTAAGAATTTAAGTAAAGGGCTTACAGGTCCTGAAAAACAAAATAAAAAAGTCATTATATTTTTAAACAGTGAAGATTGAACTATTTATTTAAAAAATGATAATTTAATCCTTTTCATGGACAGTCTCACCTTAATAACACATTTAATAATTTTGTTACATTTAACACTTATAATCATTTCAATGATGCTGAAAATGCACAATTTAAGCACATTTCCACAGAAAAGTTTTGAGTTTTGGGGAAATGTGATTGAAAATTACTTGAAACACTTCTACTCACATATATAATAATAATTCATCTCTCGGGTATCATTTTTCTTTTTAAACAATCAATAAGGAAGTTTTCAAAATAATGTTTTATAGTCCATATAATACTGGAATACGACATTTTTCATAATATTTATACACATCATCAGCTGTGAACAAAAAGGTGATATGTGTATGAATGGAAATAATTTAACAGACCATTGGTCAATTAGATCGATTGACCGATGGTCTGTTAAATTATTTAGACATTTCTATCATACTAAATAATACTTTAAAGCAACAAATTGGTTTCTAATTGGTATATAATATTAATCCTGCATTATTGTTGATAATTATTGTGATATATTGTAACTAAGAAGTCGCAAATGAAATACTTCCATATTCAATGACTTCTAGAGTAAAGTGTGAATGAATTGATGAACAATTGAGTTTCTTCTCTTTTTTTAATGATTTCACTGACTTTCTGCAGAACCTTTGCCTGTGAGAAATCTTCAGGCATCTATGGATGAGGGCTCTGGGCTTGTCAGTGTGTCATGGGCACCTGACAATTCCAGTCACCAGGAGTCATACAAGGTGAGCAGAATGTTAACACAATTTTTGTAATAGAGCACAGATCTTTGTGAATGAGAAAATAAAACGAGCAAGTTGAATATAACATAGTATTCACTGAATTACTTGCTACAAAATCAGATAATACAATTTACTCATAAAATGTTAAACAAAAGCTCTAATTGTCTCTTGTAGAAACTATTTAGTACGAAATAAAAATTGTAGATATTGCCCTCAATCAAATTACTTTATGGAGAAATAAATGAAATACTTTGTAAAATTCCTGTGTAACCTTAATTTGTTGTATTTCAACTGTGGAAGTACGGTATTTCTTTCCATGTATATGACAAAGGCATACAATTTGAATTGAGAATAATTTTGTGAATGATTTATCAGCAAATATTGTATTCCTATAAACATGTGTATTAGTAGTGAAGAAAGCTTATGTATTTTCTGGTTGCTAGTTATTTTCTTGAGTTGCTTAAATCCTGCCATATGTGTAGTATACTAAATAAAATAAGCTTGTTCACAATTATGTATAAAGATATCTCATTTGTCATGTATGAAATAGATAAATACCAGTACTTAATGCTTTTTTTAATAAAATTTACTTTTCTCCTGAAATGCCTACATTTGGATTCTCCCTTGCTTCTGTATGTATTTTCAAATAAATAGTTTGTGTTGCTGTATTGTGCTGTATTGTTCGCACTAAAAATTAATTTTTTGTTTAGTTGACATATCATGAAGTGGACTCTTCTTTCAATGGAGACAGCAATGTCTTGAAGGAAATTCATCCTCCTATTCGTCTAGAATCCTTATTACCCGGTCGAAATTACTCCATCAGTGTTGTTGCTGTCAGTGGAGGAGTAGAGAGCAATGAAACTCTTGTGTATCAAGCGACTCGTAAGTCAGTTTTAGGATAGATGTTGTAGTTTAAGTCTAAATGTCTTAGAATATTTTAATTATAATTAAAAATATATTAATATTGAGGTAACTAACTAGCTAGAAATGAGTTTTAAACTGCATCATTAAATTATTTGACTATAGAGAATGGACTCTTTCAGGTCTAAATATATCCATAGGTGTAAGATTTTCACTCAGAAAAATATGAATAAATGACATAAAGTTTCATATGAGAATTATGAGATATATGATTAATAATGATTATGTACATTGTTTTTTTCTACAGGTCCTTTCTCACCAATAATTGGAACTATTACACCAATTGAAAGAGGACTCAATATATCATGGAAATCAGATGTTAAAACACGTCAAGAGAAATTTGAAGTTGTTTACAAGCGCAATGACACAGATGAAGCAGTCTCAACTTTGACAATTGAGAGTAGTTTAATTTTACGTGACTTGTATCCAGGAGCAGGTTATGAAGTCAAAGTTTTTGCACTAAGTCATGGTCTTCGATCAGAACCACATGCACACTTCCAAGCTGTCTGTAAGTATTAGAAATGTGTTTTTAATACTTTTGTGGTATTGTTTTACATTACTTGTTTTTGAAGAATGGTATCTATAGAACATAAAATACGTTCATAATTTCGTAATTTAATGATAAATGTTGAAATTTGGTTGATTTATGAAGGACATAATATGACAAAATGAGTAAACTTATATGAGTTCACTTAGAAAGATAATTTTTTTTCTTCATAGATCCACATCCTCCACAAAACGTCACCATAGAAAAAGTCACAAGTAACTCTGTAGTAGTGCGATGGTTACCTCCAACAGATTCCTTGTATCAAGAATTTATTGTGAAGTAAGTTAAAGTGCATTGTTAATAAATATATTATAACTACTAATATTTCTTAAATTTTTTATTAATGTGAATTTTGTAGATCACGACCTGAATCAGAAGACACATGGGTTCCATTTGATCCATCAACAAGATTTGAGGCAGAGGTTATTGACATGGTTCCAGGAGAAAAATACCATATTCAAGTTATTACAGCATCATTTGGTGTTGAAAGTATTCACCCACAAGAAGTGACTCATACAATCCGTAAGTATTTGATATGATTGTTTAAGGCTACTAACCTTTATGAAAACTTGCAGCCAAGAAAAAATATTTTGTTTTCTTTGTGTTCATCACATCACATTGTTTTACTACAGAAGTATTACTGTCATTCTAGGTCCAAATCCTGTTTCAAACATTGCTCCTCTTGTGGATTCCACTAATGTAACTTTGGAATGGCCTCGACCAGAAGGTCGAGTTGAAAGGTACATAGTACGTTGGCAAGCTGTAGATGATCCTGAATTTGTTCAGGTGCGAAATGTGACTGAACAGATGGTGAACCCTCGTTCTGAACACAATACTGAAGAGGGCAGACCAGTTAGAGTTTTAATTGGTGATCTTACTCCTGGGTTAAATTACACTTTCCGTATCCATACTGAATCATATGGTTTACAGTCAGATAATACTGTGCTTTATGAGCGAACAAGTAAGTACAAGCTACAAGAGTTAAAATACGATGAGTGAAACCTATTAATTCTTGTCATAATTTTGAACTTTTTAATGGTGTGAAAATAATATAATTTTTGTGTTTGTTTTTGTTCCTGTAGTGCCATTAATCCAGTCTGAAGTTGTAGTAGTCAATAACCCTCAATTGACTGATGAAGTAACTTTACGCTATACCCCAACACCTCCTGCTTCATCTCGATTTGACAGATACAGATTTCAGTTATCAGATCCTAATGTTCAAATCAAAGAAAAGCCTTCAAATGATACTGATATGAAAGTAACATTCAAAGGGCTTGTTCCTGGCCGACTCTATAACATTACTCTATGGACTGTATCTGGTAATCGTCTCTCTCAACCATTGCAGCGACAAGACAGACTATGTAAGTGTATTCCAAAACAAATATTGTGGATTCTCAAGTAATAAAATGGTTAAAAATTATTATTTCTAAAATCTAATTAGATTATGTGATCTGTTTAAAAAAAAAATTCGTATTGCATGTAAAAAAAAAAAAGAAAATGTATTATTATCGCCATATTTATCTACTTCATTTCTTATTGATTTCCAAAGTGCCAATTAACTGACAATTACAAATAAGTTGTTTATTTAATTTATTTACTCAGATATAAAACTAGTTTGTTTCCAAAATTCTTGATTCAAAAAATGGGGGATCCTATTATACTCGTAGATTCAGCTTAGTCGATGAGAATCACTGTCTTTCAGTCCTGAAAACTCACAGTTGCGAGTTCGCAGTTGGCAACTGGATCGCCCAGACGTTACAATACGAATTTTAAGCTGACAAAACAAAACGCCTCAAAGGCCGCTCTCATCTATCCCTTAGTTAACGCGCCGCGGAATCTCAAATCACTGGAGTATTGCGCGATGTTCGCTTTCAAAGGATATCGGAAGAACAAATAGAATGTATCTCAATAGTAATAGTGTAGCTGCTGGCACGCGTCCTGATTGCACTCTTATTCATTACTTGTTTCTCAACACCCTTGTCTACAGAAAGACTGACAGGAGTTGTAATGGCATAGTATTAATACTACAATTGCGATGAAAACTGAACTGATTCCCAGTTTAGAGGTATATGGACTCGCATTCCATGGTTGGGTAGTCGTGTTTCAGACACTGGCGCGTGTTGAATTGTATTCGTGGTGTCCAATGCGACGTGCCTTTCTGATTCAGACAAATATTTATTAAAATGAGATTATGAAACGAATGACATTGTAAGTTAAAAAGCAACAGATAAATGAATGGAAATTGTGGCCGGAATTCTTTGGAGGTGCGGGCCGAGGCTTATCTAAGTATTCAGGCGACCATAAGCGTAGAATTTGCACCCGTCAGGATACTTCAAAAAAGGCTTCAGCAGTATAGCTCTGAAGAAGGCCACAACAAGATGGCCGAAACGTCAGTACAATTGACCGAGACGCGGTTCATCCCGGATAGCCATGAATGTACTTCAAATAACGACTGTAATTTGTTTTAGCGGGTATACTCTAAATAGCGCCATTTGTGAGTGGCGCCTATGGCACGTGCCATGTCTACCATACCGAGATACCCCTCTGGGTACTGGAGCTTGCTTGTTCGTAGTTGACAACTGGATCGCCCAGACGTTACAATACGAATTTTAAGTTAATGGTCCCTAAAGAAACTGGGACCACTAACTTCAGTGTGGCTGGAAGAAAATTTGATGTCACAGAATTCGTAGGTAGCGTCAGATAAGACAAATGAGAGAACGCAAATTCAACGCATAAATCTTTTAGAGGACCCAAAATGCGAAGATTTTCTAAGTTGGAGCAGCAATTTGTGGAGTATCTGTAATGAAACGCAATGAAAACTCCCTATCTCTCGAGAAATTATCCGAATGAAGGCACTTGAGTGAAAGGATAATCTTGTATAAGTGAGTAGGCGTAAGAATGATGAAAAGATCTAGTCTGACATTTCGGCGAAGGATTACGCTAGCTCAGCGACTTTTGAAGAAAAAAATTAATTGGGCTCCAGCGTCATATTCTCAAACTACGGAAAGAGATGGCTATCTGCTCAGTCAAATTGGCAATTCTAACTAGTCGCCCATTTATTTTGATAGTGTGCCATTAAAAGCAACAGTTGAAGCCAAATGGACCAAAAGAGTAAACTTCTGAAACACCAGCAATGAAAACGCCAGAATAACCATTGTGCTGTAGGTAACGGCCGGAAGCTGCCTTCGTATGCACTGTCGGATCCAATGGGAAGGGGGGGGGGGGGCAGGCCCCATCCCCCAAAAGGCCAATAGTTTTTGTTTACCTTTCATTATTTGGCAAAATTGATTTAAATATCTATGTTTGAATTATGTAATTATTTAAACAATAATATTGTATAGTATCATATTTACAGTACATAAATAATATAAAATACAATAACAAAAAGTTTATTATTTAACAACAATCTATGATGTTTCCCCCCAAAATGATCAACTGGATCCGCTCCTGCCCGTATGTGATACTGCACAGGAAAAGAATAACAAAAGAAACTGCCAACAAAAAGGTGAATGACAATTAAGAAAAGGTGGATGACCATTAAGCTTGACTGGTTAGAGGTTGTTTGGAAGGCAAGACCAAGCTATTTGTGGAAAAAGAGAGGAATGCTGGCGCTAAATTATTCCAAGGAATACATCACACAAGAACTTTGGAATTGATTGTAAAAAAGTAACCCAGACCTAGTAATAACTCCTGATGAGATGATATCTCATCTTCAAGCAATAGATGTTGATGTAAACAAACCATTCAAGCATCACCTCCAATAAAACCATGCCCTCACTCCTAAAGGGAAATAAAGGAATCCCTCAGTAAACAAGCTGGAAGAATGGATAGCTACTATGTGCAATGAGATCCCCAGTGAATCTACAGTGAAGTGCTTTTAAAAGGACTCCATTTCCAATGCAGTTGACACTCAGAAAATGACCTACTGTTGGACAAAGATGAAAAAAACAATACAAGTGAAGATGAACAAAGTAGTGATAGTGATGTTTGATAACGATGATGATGATGATGATGATAGTGGTGGTGAAAAAGAAGAAAAATACAGCTAATGCACAAATACAACTTTTTAGTCAGTAATACCATTTTTATTGTAATTGTGAATAGATAAAAATGGAAAAAAAAAAAGAAAAGAATTCTCAGGAGGCCTCTTCAATTGGGGATCGACTTATATTTGAGCTCAACTTATATTTGGGTAAATAAAATATTATTAACACATTTAACTAAGAATTTCCTGAGGATAAGTTGTGAGTACATCATAAAATCTAACCATGTTGTTTTTCTTTTCTTTTTTTTTAACAAAACGTTTATCTGTAAACAGTGCTTAGAATTAAGAGTAATATGCTAAGAGCAACAGTTAAATACATAACTTAGTTTTATATGATATAAAACATTTCTTCAGTTAATAACCTTTTACTCATATTACTAAAATAATTAATATAACTACTATCAAACCTATAACCTAGTTTTTTACATAGTACAACAGGTTCAAAATGAATTTTTCTTGTTTACATTCCTTCATCCTACAATACCTAGAAGTTCTCTTTTATTATTTTTTTTTTCAGACCCAGAAAGTGTTTCTCATATAAATGCTACAATTATAACTGATACAATGATCACACTTGTGTGGGATCCTCCTACTGGAGATTATACAGAATTTGAAGTTTCATATCTAAATGCTGAACAAGCATTAGTAAATAATGTTACCCGGCATAACTCCATTACCATAACTGAACTACGTCCACATTGGAATTATACTTTCACTGTAACTGTGAGATCAGGCACTGAATCATCTATATTACGAAAATCTCTACCTATCAGTAAAACATTTTCTACTCATGAATCTGTGCCTGGCAAGGTAAGCTTTACAAATATATTTTCATTACTTACCATAATTTTGTTCAATTATGGTAAAGGATCAATATTACATATATTATTAATTTGTGCTCTAGGTGGAACATTTTCATCCAGAAGATATTCAACCATCAGATATAACTTTTAGTTGGATGTTACCATCAAATGAACAAAATGGAGTGATACTCAAATTCTCCATCACTTATGGTCTGGAGGTAAACCTGTTTTCACTGTCACCTTTTCACAATACTCATAATTAGTGCATGTTTCATTTTCTAAATCAATATTGAAGAATATCTAAATGAATATTATCTGTATCTCTTTGCAATTATGATACTTTTAATAATCTTATCTGAAAAATAATTTGATTTCTCTTGATATATAGGGATCAACACTTACAGAAGTACGAGATTTTGGATCTCAGGAATTAGGTGGAACTATTCGTAACTTAATTCCTGGAAAGACCTATTTATTTAGAATTCAGGCTGAAACACGAGTAGGTTATGGACCAGAAGCTGTTTGGAAACAGAAAATGCCTATTCTTGGTGAGAAAGTAGTAGTATAAGCTGTCAACAAAATTTATCATCAACAACAATAAAAGAGAAAAGAAATGAATTTTAGAATGAAAGAAATAATGAATTTTTGTTTTCTGTTTTGTTAGCTCCTCCTATTCCTGGACCTCGAGTGGTTCCATCGGAAGTGAGCGTCACATCCAAAACTATTCAAATTCGCTATCGCAAGAACTACTTTTCTGATAAGAATGGAGCTGTAAGTAATATATTCAATTAATGAATTATATTTTTAATTTTCAAATAAAAATATGATATATTAATGTTTTTCCCCCTATCTTAGGTTATTTCTTATACAGTAATTGTGGCTGAAGACAACTCAAAGAATGCTTCAGGACTTGAAATGCCCAGTTGGAGAGATGTTCAGGCATACAGTGTGTGGCCTCCTTATCAGGTAAGCTACTACTCAAGAAGTGTGCTTTATGTTATGAAACATAGGCTTGCACTGCTATGATAACTTACGTCTCTTTGTACAGGTGATGGAACCTTATTTTCCCTTTGTTAATGCCACTGTTGAGGATTTCATTGTTGGACGTGACAGCTGTGATGTACGTAGTTTGGGGTATTGCAATGGCCCTTTAAAGCCTGGCACAACATATAGAGTGAAAGTTCGAGCATTTACTGCTCCTGATAAATTCACTGACACTGCATATTCCTTCCCAATTCAGACAGGTATAGAAAAGTTTCAATAGTTCATTCAATAACGAATACCAGTTGTTGATGTCTTTGTTTATACAAATCTTAAATGATCTTTTAGATGCAGACAATACCCATATTATCCTTGGAGTGGGAGTGCCAGTTGTTATTGTATTGCTTTTAGCAATAACTATCTTTATCTTGAAAAGGAGAAGAACAGTTGGAAGACGTGCTGCAGAGACACGTGGCAATGATAGTCTTTCTTTGCCAGATAGTATTATTGAAACTAGGTTAATATATTTTATTGCAAAATATTACATTACTGAATATTTTCTTGTCATTATTAGCTTTTTTTACACCTTTCTTTTCTTCTTACAGTCGGCCAATTCGTTTGGACAAGTTTGCTGAACACTATCGCATAATGTCAGCAGATTCAGATTTTCGGTTCTCTGAAGAATTTGAAGAACTAAAACATGTGGGAAGAGAGCAACCATGTACTGCTGCTGATCTCCCATGCAATCGTCCCAAGAATAGATTCACCAACATTTTGCCATATGACCATTCCCGATTTAAATTGCAACCTGTAGACGATGAGGAAGGATCTGATTATATAAATGCAAATTATGTTCCAGTAAGTACATAATTAATTTATTATTAATGAAGTTCAGTAGACTCGGAATATGACCGTTATGTCTCCAGATCAACGAAGGCAATCATCTGAAAAAGTCAACTAATTAATCAATTGAAGAAGAACATAAAAGAATATATTGTGTCCAACTTATTTTTTTAATGGCAGTCAATGTTTATAATAATTTACATCAATATATGAATGCTTTGCTTTGTATATTAATTATTCTCAATGTTTTGAGCATCTGTGTGTGTTCATCTTCAGGAAGATCTATAAAAGTACTGCATTACAATTACAAACATGCCATTATAAGTTAATTACATTAATTTGATGAATTAAAAATTTATGTTTTATTTGAGAAGGTGTGAAGTCCACAAAATGGTGCTGTTTCTGCCATTGCTGAACTAACATTGCTTCATTTTGAGATGAAAATATAGATGTTCACAACCTTAATAAGACTATAAAAGTGTTCTGTTTTTTTTTAACTCTTATACTCGCATATAAATTTTTAATTGTTCGAAATAACGTAATTAATCAGGCACAGATCTACGAGGAGGATAATGAGGGAAATTTTCCCTCCCAAAATTTTTCAGTAACTATTAATTTTAACTTGTCACAAAACTTTCAAGCAAAAATATTTTCATATAAACATTAAAATGAATAAAATTGTATTGCGACAAGAGCTGAGTTTAGCCTGTGTCATTCTACATAATATGACACATTCTACCAATTTTTTGTATTAGTATTTCAAATAAAAAAATTTCCCCTGGCAAAATTCCTCTCTGGACCCGCCCATGAGTTAATGTATAATGGCATATTCATAATTGTAATGCTGTATCTTTATAGATCTTCCTGAAGATGAGCACAAACAGATGCTCAAAACGTTCAGAATAAATAATATTCAAAACCTAGAACTCGTGTATTGGTGTTAATTATTATGAACATTAACTGCCTGAAAAAAGTTAGTTGGACACATTTACCTATGAAAATATACACATGATCAGAAACATTATATTAAATAAAAAGATATAATTTAATCATTGCAATAGTAATGAGCCAGCTTATGCAATGAGTAATGCCATCACTGTTTCAAGGACTATTGGGACTTCTCTATTCAATAATCATTGGATTCACTCATCAAACTTTGTTTGGCTTTTTTATACAATTTTTTATTGGATATGTGTTTAATTTTTGACATATGTACATATATATTGAAAGTTGCATAATTTAACATTTAAATATATTTAGGTCACTTTATTTTTCAATGATCCATTCCCAAATTAACTTCAGCTTTTTGTACCAAAAGAAGTTTAAGTCCGAATTGCCTTGAAAACAAGAGTCTACTGTACTACATAATTAACTTAAGAACAAGATTTAAATTTAATAGAATGATTTGTAATTTAATTGGGATAGAAAAATTGTGTTGTTTTGACTCATTTTTATATATTTACTCAATGTAAATAATCTCGTAATATGAATAAATTGGAGTTCTTTTCAAGTTCATTCTAGTATCTAAGTAGAAAGAAATTTGAATGAATGTTAACATAATTCAATTTTTCTTGTAGGGTCATAATTCTCCTCGTGAGTTCTTGGTTACTCAAGGACCTTTACATTCAACTAGAGATGACTTTTGGAGGATGTGTTGGGAAAGCAATTCACGTGCCATTGTTATGTTAACGCGTTGCGTTGAGAAAGGAAGAGAGAAATGTGATCATTACTGGCCATATGACACATTACCAGTGTATTATGGAGATATTTGTGTCACAACTCTAAATGACAGTCACTACCCTGATTGGAATGTTACTGAATTTATGATGTGCCGTGTAAGTAACTTATTGTGCAAAATTGCTATGATATTTCCTTAATTTATTTATGACTAATATTTTATCCTTTCTAGGGTGATCAAACACGCATTATAAGGCACTTTCATTTTACCACCTGGCCTGATTTTGGGGTACCTAGTCCCCCACAAACATTGGTGCGTTTTGTAAGGGCATTTCGAGAGCGTGTTGGTCCAGATCAGAAACCCATTGTTGTTCATTGCAGGTTTGTATGATCTATTAAAAAACTGTTTAAAAATTTTTATAATTGATATTTTGAAAAGAATGTACTGAAATACTTAAAAAAAAAAAAAAAAAAAAAACTTTAGTTCCTAAGTTACCTTGACCATTGATCTTCAACAGGAGATTTTTCATATTAATTTTTATAATCTCAATGTACATTAACTTTTTTTCGTGAAAATAAACATGAAGTGCAAAATCAGTGTAAAAGAAAAATAATGTTAATCTTATTAAGAACATTTGCATCTCTTTTAAAGGTTTTCAAATTTGAATTCATGAATTTTATTACAATTATATTAAAAAGTATTTTCATATTCCTGATTCTTATTTTGCAGTGCGGGAGTTGGTCGTTCTGGAACCTTCATTGCTCTTGATAGCATACTCCAACAGATCACTATTCAAGATCATGTTGATATTTTTGGCATTGTGTGGGCTATGCGCAAGGAGCGTGTGTGGATGGTACAGACTGAACAGCAGTATATTTGCATTCATCAGTGCTTACTAGCTGTGCTTGAAGGTTCTGAGAATCAAGGTCCTCCCAGAGAAGTTCATGACAACCAGGGCTTTGAAGGTAAATGGAGGAACAATAATGCAATATTTCTATTATTCCTTATTTTCAGTATTTCTTGTATAATGTAGAATAAAAGTACCCACAAGTTTTTCAAGTTTCTGTAATTAAAAGAAAACATTTCAGTTTATGTTCATGTCTGTAAGAAATGTAGCAGAACAGACTTAATTGATGCAAACGCTATGTATTTTGTTGATCTTTTTTTTACCACAGCAGTGATTTGTACTGACTGAGGAGTTACTTGTCATTTGACTGAGTGAATGTTGATAGGGTGTAATTGCCCGTTGGACTGGTTGACTGACCAACAGACCAACTGACTGACACATCGACTAGTGATTGGTTAATTATCTGATTGATTGCCACTTACCTATATCTCTAGTCTATTTGGTTTGAGAGAATACAAATAAACATTTTAATTGGAAAACTCAATTCTTATTGATATTTTGTTGCGGTGATGGAAATCTCTTCAGTGCTTTAGAAATGGGATGTAGTTAATCAATATCTGGGTGACTGGGTTTTATATCGGACCGGCCCATCGAGCTGTGTGCAGCTCTGTGTTGCTTATAGGCAAGAACTCACGGTCAGCTGGGCCCGAATGCGGCTTATCTGCCATAGAGAAGCAGAGGTGAAATGGATTCATCAATGGTGGTGAAGGGTCTTTCTACTCATGGGTAAACCTTCCATTCCTATGCCTGTCTTTATATATTGTTTTTCTTTGTTTCTTTCTTCTTTAATCTATAGTCTCATTCACAGGGCAGAAAGGATTACTGCTTGGTAAGAATAGTTCCCATACCAGTCCATCTTTGTCAAAAAGTTATTGGAGTTTTGAGTTTAGTTATAAATAATTTCAGAGAGAAGCAAGAAAGAAAGAAAAAGGAAAGTTCACAATAAAGGAAAGAACAGTTTACAATTACAATTATTAATAAAATCCTCCCAAATACAAATTTTGTTACAATTATTTCTAAATTATTTTTCTGTTTAAGGCTAGTGTTCCATACTGTCTTAGCTTAAATGCAACATGAATCCAAAATAATGTACTTTATTACGAAGAACTTTAATAACAATTAAAAATCAGCTTGTATAATGTCCCAATAACTTTTGTCAGTATTGCAAAAAAGAATAGCTCTCTGTTCAATAAAAAGTAATGTATTAAGAGTTGCAGTCTTGAAATACTCTCCTGGATAATTTAATAGTTCAGTATGAAACAAATTAATACTACTATATTCATAACTGTTGTGAACTACTGCCATTGTGTTAATGAGACGTATATAACACACTAACAAAATATTGACTAATGATTCTCATGCTTGTATCTTCTAGTAGCAAATTACTAATCAACGAAATAAAATAATCCATGGTTTACACTGCTTTCACATTTTTTATGTAAGAAACAAACAATATTTTGAAAAGAGAAGCATGTTGTGCTGCAGTGCACAGAAGATTTAAAACACTGTCTTATCCTAATTGTTATTAGAGGCTTCTATTTTCTTGCCAAATTCCAAATTAAGACTTTATTGAATTGTAGTCAATTACACAAAGAATCATTTCTTTGTAAACTTCTTTCTTCTGCCAGTGTTGTGCATCATTAAAGCAATAAAACAATCACTAAAGAAATTGATAAAATATTTGTTGAAGTATTATTGTTATTTTAGGCGAGTTGGACAATGTCCTTCTCGTTGAGGTGGTGACAGCCATTAGAGACTTTTCTTCTGACACCTATGGTGAAGGTGGTGGGTTGTGATGCTGTGTAAACTTAAGGGAAGAGGAAACAAGAAAAAGGTACCTGAGAACCTGCATGACTTTGTGACCTGCATGATTCCTTGGCCTAGCATGAGTATTTATGATGGTCTTTCTTGATGATTGAGGTGCATGAAGGTTGTAGCAAATGCAAAAGTTATCACATCACATTACACTTCATTAAAGTTAATATTAAATATTTCTATTTTGCAGATGATGAGGGCATTGCAGAGTCTGGAATGTGAGGTGGAAAATAATAAGTTCCTTCCAAAAAAGAGATTCAAATTCATCACGATCTTCTCAAGATGAGAAAGAAACACTATGGATTTATGTTGTCTGTACACTCAAGAGAACATCTCTTGAAATGTTTTATTGTAAGATAGATGAGGACCAATAGGTCTGAAAGTTTTAAATAAGTAGTGCCTCAACTGTGCCAGTTTTCCCATGACAAATTTGCACAATTTATTTAGAATAATTGAAACTTCATTTCATACACCCCCCCACACACACACACACACACACACACCAAGTTACTCGTTAGCATAGCAGTGCTTATAATCGGTGGTGATTGCGACTTAATGCAAATAAGACAATACTATGTGAATAGCAAGTTTGATGTACTAAGTAAGAAGTGACTGATTGTTTAAAAATAATAATTTATGTAATATAGTTATTTTTCAAACATTGCAGTTTCACTAATGAATGTATTGTTCTGCCAAATCTCATGAGTTTTGTTCATGTAATGAACTTTGTTACAAAATGCATTATTTGCAACCCTTCATTTTCTATCATACCTTGTTCTATGCTTGACCAATGCTTAAGTAGCATTGGGTATTTTTAATTGTATCTCCAGTACTTAATCTATTGACAGTATTACTGTATATATGTTATGAAAGTTTATAAACATTTACTCTGTCTAAATTTAATATTTCTATTTTGTGAAGAACAAAGTGTTATTTCATTTGTATATTAAAATTTCAGAGGCTATTTGAGTGCAGGCACTCCTTTGAAAATGTACATTTTTAAATTTAGCCATTGAAATGTTGAGAAAAAATATTTTGATATGTATTCTCTATTGAAGTATTTTGTAATAAAAATGTGTATATATAGTTCATAGATTGACTAGTGTGGCTTGAAGAGTCACAGGGTGCAATTTTAGAACTGAGGACCAAGGGATTCTTCTTCCAAATATTACTTAAGAAAACATAACTGAAGGTCAAGCCTCCAAATCTTGTTACTTGTTGAACTGACTTCTTACTTTTATGATAGTGCAATTATAATACCATTACTTCTCTAATAATGTATTTCAAGTGAATATAAAACGTAAGTCTATTCATGTAACATTAAGAAAACTTTACTTTTTATACTTGAATGTTGAGTGATAAATGGACCAAGGAACTAACAGTTCTGGTAAAATTTTTAAATTAAAGACAGTGCAGCTTCTCACTTCAATGGGTTTGTTTTGGTATTATTTGCCCAGCTTTGCAGAGTGCAGAATAAAAGTGTTATAAGTAGAAAATGTGAAAGACATCCTATCAAATGAAGAAAGAAAATTCATTGTTAACTAGGTGACCATATATTAAACCCCAAAAAACAAGACAGTGTGACTTTTCTTGACTTGAAAACAGGACACATGCACAACACAAAATGCAATGTTACATACTGATAATAAAAGTAACCTACACTTTTTAAACATTAATAGAAATGAATAGCAGAAATTCAAAGAAAACAAGTCTGCATTTATTTGCAGAAATTACTTTTTGTAAAAGTGGTACATTATTTGCAATGTAATCTTGGAATTCAATTCATGATTTCTCATGATAGTGTTTCTTAACAATAGTCATTGCTGAGACAGTCTCAACAAACAAACAAACAGTTGTTTTTGTCAGGCCATAAAGTATTTATTAAAGAAAGTACCGTTTCCATGGATGCATTATGATTAGTTCCTGGAATTGTGAGAATAAATTCTACCCCTTTGCTTACAGCTGCTTTACTTAAAGTCCAACAATATTATAAATGGACATTAAATGTTCATGTAACATGCAATTTCTTTGACTTTCCATCAAGAGTATATTGTTACCAATAGGCATCACTGGCAAAAGAAAAGTGCTAGAGATGCCTACAACAATATACTCTGATATGTGGCTGGCAGGGTTGCCATTTTGAGAATTCTTACTAATGCATCAAATAGAAATAAAAGCATCAATTGAATAATAAACAAGACATGACATTAGGAGAAGGGACAATTAGATTCCCTTTAAAGCTTCTTCAAGACAATCCCTTTAAACACAGGATGTTTGGTCACCTGAACCGAAGTGTATTTCAAGAAAAAAATTAATGATTCTGTGAATCAAGAAAACAAGTTTAAAAATATCCAATTAAACACAGACATACACATTTTGTTTAATCAACCTCTTATTTCACTTTATTCCTGCCTCTTGTCAAGGCATATCTGCACCCTTCCTACCCGTTCTATTATGAATATATTCTTTTTTTTTACAATACTGTGAATGTAGAGATAAAGTGTAAGAGGAATGTCTTACTGAGACAAAGAAAACTGTTCCCTTTGCACAAAGTTCATTGACAATTAAGATGTGTGGAAATGCTTGTGATTTCGCAGTGAATGGGATGTAAGTGGTGGCTTCAGAAATTTTTCTGCGAAAGAAGAGAATCAACTCAACTAATTTTTTTTTTTCTTTCTTTCTTTGAAATTGTGTACTTGGCACCATGGGTGAATGGATATGTACGAAGCAGAATCAATTGCATCCTCATTCTTGCTCATGTTTGTTAAGCCCATGCATAACTCAACTGAAACTTGACAAACATTTCTTACTGACCGTTGCTCCTGCACCCCACCGAAAATACACACAACTATGTTTGGGCCACAAAATATTCTTGAAATGCCTGCTCAAGCTCAAGGAGAATACTCCTTTATAACGTGATGCGGTCAATCTGTGGCTCTTGTTTTCAATCTCTTCAAATCGGATCTTTGGAGTTTAATTACAGTGTTGGATGACTATTTTTTTGTTCCCGAGCACTTTGGATCATTCGTCCCATATGTGCGTATCCCAGGAAGTAGTGGTGATCCTCCCGTGCTGGACCGGGGCGAGATGCCTCCGGGCTTGACAGTGGACCGCGGGGCGCTGCCGGCCGCCGAGGGGAAGGTCGACTCGAAGCAGCAACGCACGCCCGGCTCACCTTCCAGAGGCACGCGGCAGCCCTTGGTGCGGAGGCAAGCGGCGGCGGGGTCGCACTCGTCGGGCTGGGGCTGCTGCGGGTCCATCAAACGGTAAACGCGAAGGAAAATGCTATTTATCACTTGTTTGTCCGATAACGGAATATGGATCAATTGCTTTTAGGATTCGCACCGAATTATGCAAGTGAAAAAAAATTTGGAAAGGATTCAGCGTAGGGCAGCTCAATTTACTTTAGGGACAAGAAAATGTCAGGGTGGGATTTACTCGAAAACAGGCCATTAGTGGCAAGACTGCGCTTTCTATAAAACTTACTGCGGTCATCGAGCTTGGAAAGAAATTAATCGGCGTCTAACTATTCCTACATACATCAGTAGAGGAGATCACATGCACAAAATAAATCTAAGACCGCAGAGAACGGATGTCGGAAAATATTCTTTCACAAATCGAACGATCACGGAGTGGAATAGACCCCCTGCAAAAACCTTTGAACCCTTTCCTCGAAGCGTTCAACAGTTCAGGAAATTAATTTAGGGTATTTCTAAGTGAATGAGGGACTTAACTGAGAATAGTAGGTTATAGAGCGATACATAATAAGTGATGTATTGTGAAGTGAGGTGTCGTGCAGTGTAGAGCAGATAAATAATGAAAGAAGCGATTTAAGAGTCACAGTGAAGTGATAGTGCAGTGTGGTCTTAATCGTACAAACATTCAGTGCGGAGTTAGATGATAGAATTTCTTTCTCTTAGTGTAACTTAATGTTTTATGAATCAGTAAGTTTTTATATTATTATTATTATTGTACCATTATTATTAAATAATTTTTATGTTAGTTATATGACCTTATTTATGAACTTTGCTGCAGTCGGGTTATACCCAATTGCATTTTAATAAATTTATCGTTATCATCATGCCCGTCTCCCGATCGGCGCAGGCCGTGAGTAGCACGCAGCTCTCCTCTTGTTCGCGGGTGAGTGGCACGGGCCGGTCAGTCATCACGCCCTCTACCGTGCACCGGTTCTGTGGCGCAGCCGAGGTACGGGGTGGTGTTGAGCGGGTCTGGGTGGTGGCGGACGACGGGGGCTGGATGGCGTCGTAGATGGAGCCGCCGTTGGGCACGCCCGAGGTGCCGGGTCGTAGCGGTCTAGGAGGGGAGATCTGCACCGTGCCGGGGGAAGACGGCTGGCAGGGCTGGTAGTGGACGGAGCCGGGCTGGCCCGGGGCTGCCAGGAGTGTACGAGACGGAGCCGGGTTGAACGGGCAGTCCGCGAGTGTGCTTGACCGAGCCGTCCGTACCGGAGCTACCGGGGGCGACGTGGATCAGGCCAGGTTGGCCGGGAGTGCTGGGGTTGTAAGTGGTTGAGCCAGGGCTGCCCGGGGAGCCGGGCGGATGTGGCTGAGGCCGGGTTGTCTAGGCGGCCCTGAATGACCGTGCTGTCCGGTTAGTCCTGGCCGACCTGGGTGATCGGGCTGTTCGGGTTGTCCCTGCTGACCTGGGTAACCGGGTTGTCCAGGTTGTTCGGGCTGATCTTGGTGACCAGGTTGTCCGAGCTAATCTTGGTGACCAGGTTGTCGGGGCTGATCTGGGTGACTAGGTTGTCCGGGCTGACCTGGGTGACTAGGCTGTCCGGACTGCCCGGGAGCGATGTGCACGAGCCGGGTTGCGAGCCGGTCGGCTTGCCGTCGGTGACGAAGCCGCCACTTACGAAGTTGGCTGAGCGGGCTGGGCTGCGAGGTACGCCGAAAGCATCACACGTGGGTGGGGCGGTCGCAAAATCGGAGAGGCGCCTGCCGTCCTACACCACGGTTCGGCACGCATACATGTTAACATTTTATGGGGCCTTGAAACCCGGAAGGCGAAGTGTGTTGGTACCAGGGCGTCGTAACTTCGACGCTTGACAAATCAAACAAGGCTGTCACAAAACGAAACTGCGTAACAGCATTCCTACAACATTAAATTGCATTGGAATAGCGCTGGAGTTGGTAGATTTATAGTTTTGTGTTCTCCTTTGAAAGGCAGCTTGTAGGTTGAAAATAAAAACATGTTCTTATTTTATCCAATATCCTTCACCTAACTTAACTTTCATGTTCGACGCTCGTGACTCAAAGTGGCATCGATATTGTATTGCATTTCGTTAACAGGCAATACATTATTTGACCATTTTATTTACGCAAATGAGTAGTTGACTCATAAATGAATATATTCGGGTTTGTTGAGGGATAATTACGGGTTAATTCCCTTGAAAATCGCCGCTCGACTTTGGATTTTCTTGAAGGTAGTGTGAGGTGTGTCAGTATAAGGCCACTGCCCTAATTATTGTTGCCTCTCATTGCTTTGGCACCTAACCTTTTTCAACAATGGCTCATGTCAGAGTACGCCTTAAGAAGCAATTTAACTCAAATTATCACAAAAATGGGAATTCGCAGGAAATTTCGAGAATAGAGAATAATTGGAAATCCTTGCAACCAGTTACAAGGTCAAGCATAGTTTGCTTGCGTGACAGAATTACAGATGTTTGGACGGAGGTAGTTGCCATTAAATCAGATGCAATTAATACTTCAGATTTTTTCGGCACGCATACATGTTAACATTTTATGGGGCCTTGAAACCCGGAAGGCGAAGTGTGTTGGTACCAGGGCGTCGTAACTTCGACGCTTGACGAATCAAACAAGGCTGTCGCAAAACGAAACTGCGTAACTGCATTCCTACAACATTAAATTGCATTGGAATAGCGCTGGAGTTGGTAGATTTATAGTTTTGTGTTCTCTTTTGAAAGGCAGTTTGTAGGTTGAAAATAAAAACATGTTCTTATTTTATCCAATATCCTTCACCTAACTTAACCTTCATGTTCGACGCTCGTGACTCAAAGTGGCATCGATATTGTATTGCATTTCGTTAACAGGCAATACATTATTTGACCATTTTATTTACGCAAATGAGTAGTTGACTCATAAATGAATATATTCGGGTTTGTTGAGGGATAATTACGGGTTAATTCCCTTGAAAACCGCCGCTCGACTTTGGATTTTCTTGAAGGTAGTGTGAGGTGTGTCAGTATAAGGCCACTGCCCTAATTATTGTTGCCTCTCATTGCTTTGGCACCTAACCTTTTTCAACAATGGCTCATGTCAGAGTACGCCTTAAGAAGCAATTTAACTCAAATTATCACAAAAATGGGAATTCGCAGGAAATTTCGAGAATAGAGAATAATTGGAAATCCTTGCAACCAGTTACAAGGTCAAGCATAGTTTGCTTGCGTGACAGAATTACAGATGTTTGGACGGAGGTAGTTGCCATTAAATCAGATGCAATTAATACTTCAGATTTTTTCGGGACTGTACTCCAGAATAATTTCCCGGGGTGCGAAACCCGTATCTAGCAGTGAAGGAAGTATTGCACGATAAGGCTCTTAGAAAAGGCTTCCGTGTTTGCCGGGCCGTGTCACCACGGATAATAATAATAATAATAATAATAATAATAATAATAATAATAATAATAATAATAATAAATAATAATATTTGAGTCACATATACAATTACAATCGTGTATGACGAGTCAAATATGATATATTTAGAGGGAGTACAATCGCATACATCTTGGGAGCAGCGAGTGAAGTTACATTTATTGTCAAGTGCCGAAATTTGATGGGAGTTATAACAATTAGCAGCGATTGCGCAACGTGGTCACTCAGGCCTAGATCCCTGCTGCACAAAAATGAGTGCATTTACTGAGAAATCTGGAAACTGAGCCTCTGAAATTGATTTCTGTGCTGTTTCTGAAGGATCTCTCGTACAAGCTTGGGCCCTGTTGAAAGAACGCTATGATGACAAATCTTCACTCTTAGATGAACATCTTCAAGTTCTTTTCATCTTTCCGACCCTCAAGAACGGTACAATGAAAAAAAAAGATCATCTCTCCTTCAACCATAAACCTATGGTTACGTTTCTTAAAGTTGTGACGATCGATTTATACATTGTGACAATAATTATCATTGTACGTACTGGTGGTTGATTGTCAATACTTACCAACCCATTGACGTTGAGAGTTACGTGGGGCCTATAACCACCCTATTAATTCACATCACGTTCTCAGTGTTTACTGCTAGAATGACGTTTAGAGTAGTTTAGTATTGTAATGTTGCCCAACCTTTTTTGGCGCCACCTATTCTGATGTGTAAGGTACTACAGTATCCACACGTGTACGTTGGTGACCGCGGCAGCGGGACTTGTGTCTCGGGAGAGCAAATTGCGGAGCCACGATTGTATGCGAAGACAGCCGAGTCGCTGTCCCTGAGTCGCATGGCGGGAACTTTCAAACTTAAATTTGAAACGACCACAAAACATACGTGATGGAAAACTGAATTTATAAACAAAATATTAATATATTAATATTAATTAAATATTAACATTAATTATATAAATGTTAATATAGCAGTGTTGGGTATATTATTTTATGTTTTTATAAATTGTTATCATTTCCACATCACTTGATTGAAGTAGATAATCTTTGACGCGATTTTTTAAAGTGATATCTCCAATAGGCGTACATCCACTATGTAAATAAATTAATTAATAAATAAATTAAAATTAATTAATTAACAAATAAATTAATATATTTGATAATAAATAGTAATATAATAATGCATCAGTAAAACGTACATGATGAAACATAAAATGTCTAAAAATAAGAATTACTTTTACGAAGTATATTAATAATTTTGAGGGCTTAAAATGTTATTGTATTAACGTTATGTAAATAGTATGTATAGTTCATATATATGTAATTTTTATGATTATGAGTAATAATTTATTAATATTAATTAAGTATTATTCTACAACAAAGAGTACAGAAAATTCAGTCATTTTTGTTTACATAATCTATTTAAACAGACATGGCAAATGATCTTTACAAATGAATACTTACACGAGAGAAAAATGTATGAAATTTTACTATAATATATTTTGAGTACTTTCGAAAGATAAGCAAAAACGCATTTTACTATGAGTCAGAGTTTAAACACTCAGAGAAATATCCTTTTGAGCCAAAATGAAAGTAATTTTGGAACTGAAATGTACATGTTTCTATGACAGACATGGCTGATGAGTTTTATAATGCCTGGCTAGATGTTATGGAAAAACCGAAGTTCCGATTATTTTGTTCCTGGCATGTGGATAGAGCGAGGAGAAAAAATCTGCATAAAGTCAAAGGCAATAAAGAAAAACAAGCCGAAGTGTATAAAGTTCTTCGCACTTTAATGGAAGAAAGGGATCAAATTGCATTTGATCGAATGTTCCAAGAAGCAGTGAAGAATCTAAAGAGCGATCCAAACACTGCTGAATTCCGAGAGTATTTTTATAACGAATACCACCGAACAGTGTCAAACTGGGCTTATTGTTATCGCCAGTATGCAGGTTTAAATACTAATATGCATTTAGAACGCATGCATGGTATCATTAAACACATTTATTTGAAAGGAAATAAGCCAAAAAAAGTTGACATTGCAATAAATGCTTTAATGCGTTTTTTGCGTGATACATTTTTTGATAAGCATATTTCTAATCACAAAGGAAAATTGACGTCCAAGATTTCTGCAATACGACAACGTCACATGAATTCATCGAAATTGGATATAAATGATATTATTAAAAGTGATGATGATTGTGACTTGTGGAAAGTATTTTCAAATAATAAAAGCGAAATCTATGAAGTGACGAAAGTAAATGACAAAAGCAACTGCGATTTAAAGTGTCTTGAATGCAAAGTATGTATCCACGCATATATTTGCACATGCTCGGACTCAGCGATTAAGTTCAATATGTGTAAACATGTTCATTTGGTCCTGAAATACGTTAATGAAGAATTAACATTACGTAATGATGATACAGAAGAAAATGTTTTAATCATAAATGACGAACCAATTGAATGCGTTTCACAGGAAACGATTCTGAGCGATCTGCAAAACAAAGAGGCAGTACCAGGTAATAATGACCTGAAACGGAAGAAAGAATCAATTATGAATCAATTTCTTGATGTCATAAATGAAGCTACTTCTGAAGATGACATGGAATTGATTCATAAAATGATTAGAAAACTCAAGCAACAATGCGAGCTCACAATGCTGTGAAACAAAGTTCAATGTTTGCATCTGTCATAGGAGAACCACCAACAAAACGTACGAAATTTGAACCTCAAAGAAGGTTTGTCTCGACAAAAAAACAGAGAAAACCAACTACTTCCTCTATAGTTGTACCCACTGCACAAGAAAAAGAGGATATTGCGATAAATTTATTATGCAATAATAACATTTTAAGCCCTCAAAATGATGAATATACTTCATAAAAATAATTGAATCGTGTACGTTTTACTGATATGTTATTATATTATTATTCATTCTCAAATATACTGTAATTTATTTGTATTTTACAGAATGGATATAGCCTATTGGGGACACCACTTAAAAAAAACGCGCCAAACGTTATCTACTTCAATCAAGTGGTGTGGAAATGATAACAATTTATAAAATCATAAAGTAATATAACTAATACTGCTAATTAATTGTGATTCTTATATTCATGATTTTATTCTTTTGCCAGTTTGAAAAGATTTAATTAATATTATTAACATTAATTATGTTAACATTTATATAATTCATGTTAATATTTAATTAATATTCTTAATTATTATTATTAATAATATTATTATATATAATTATTATTATTAATATTATTAATAATTATATATATATATATATATATATATATATATATATATATATATATATATATATATATATATATAATATTTCGTTTATGAATTCAGGAAAATGCTAACAATTTATAAAAACATACAATAATATAACTAATACTGCTAATTTATTGTAATTCGTATATTCATTACTTTATTCTTTTGCCCATTTCAAAAGATTTAATAATAGTGTTTTCCATCAAATATGTTTTCGTTTCAAATTTAAGTTTGAAATTTCCCGCCATGCGACTCTCACTGACAGCTACTCGGCTCTCTCCGCATACAATCGTGGCTCCGCAATTTGCTCTCCCGAGACAGAAGTCGGCAGCGGGACGTTAAAAAGGGGAACTGCCAGATAATGTGCAACTTGATATTGTTGGATGTGTGTTCAGAGAAATATGTGTGAGTATATGAGTAAATGAAAGCAGTTTTTAAATAACCAAGTTATGTTGCATGTGATTTGAATAGGACATCCACATATCTGAAAACCAAGGTAGGCCTTATTTAATGTCACTTTATGGTATCTTCCTTGCACACAGAGGTAAGCGGTTAAATGTTTTTGTGAGGTTAATGTTGTCCATTATTTTCTTCACGAATAAAATATCTAATTTTAATGTATAATTTATGATTCATTATAGGTTTGGCATTTTGCGGAACATGTATGTGTGTGTGTGTGAATCCATTGTCTACTTTGGAAAAGTTGGGATTAAATTTGCAGATATATACAGTAAATTTGTTTATACAAAAAGTGTTGAAGTGAGTTTGTCAGAGAAGTTGCTGATTAATCCATTAAAAACTGGCAGAAAACATTACACATGCAGAATGTTTATAAAAAGGGGAGTAGTGTTCGAGATGATGTACAACATGATGTTGTTGGATGTGTGTTAAGTGAAATATTTGTGTGTTTAGTGAAGGATGAATAAATGAAGGCAGTTTGTAAATAACCATGTTAAGTTGCATGTGATTTGAATTGAATTGGATATCACAGGTCTGAAAACCTTGGTAGGCCCTATTTGATGTCACCTTACGGTGTCTTGCTTTGGTGTTGTTCTTGTGAATTTAAATTCTGGCAATGATAGTTTGTTTGTTCAGTGCGGTGTTACATACCAGCATTCACATTACAATGTAGCATGTATAAGTGAAAAAAGTTGGGAACTGATTTATTTGCACTGTTGTACACTGGAATGTTTTGATGCATTTGTAGTTCATCAAATATTAATCTTTGCTATAGTTCAACAACTTTTTAATCAAAGTAATCACTAGCACTTATTTTATAATTGAAGAGAATTGTGGAACATCCAGCAATCTGATGTTCTTTCAACGAAATTCCATTGTCTCTTCTCTGATTCCTTTAATAAATTAATGTATTTTGAGTATTCAGAAAGATTCTTTGTGCTTAAATTTATTTTTGTAGAATGAAAAATTTATGTCCTCCAGAATTCAATTACAGGTAACCTAAATCTGAACTAAGATCGTGACACATTTCCATGCTTTTTGGCTGTTGGTTGCAAATAATATCTATGAATCTTGAAGATCAGGCAAAATGAAGATGCCTAAAAGTCTTGGTATAAGAGATGCAGGCACATGAGTGAACCAAATGAATTGTTTTGTGTCTCTTAAAAAATTTCACTAATTTGTATCATCTCTTTGTATCAAATTTATTAAATTTATTTACTGATTTTAATTGTATTAGTTAAAATAAACTTTAATACGTCAAAATAAACTAAACAACTTTAAACATCATAATCACATGCTGAGTCAATCTATTGTTTCAGTGTACAATAAGTTACGACAATCAATTGCTCAAGTCCTTTTTTATAGGAAGGTATTCATTTCTAGATTTCAAACACTCCAGAATTTAATTTTGCTGTCTTCCCACTTGCATCAAATCTGTAATCAGATCTGTTGCTGTCAAAAATCAAACAGTAATTTCATATATTTGATAATAGCAACATTTCTCATTGAATATCGATGAGGTACGCTATATGTTAAAATTTGAACAGAGGCTGTGACACATTCAGTTGTAACAATCTTGCAAAATTAGGTTTTGTTTTGATTTAATTTCTATGTTATTTGCTAATAATGTGTTATTAGTTAAAAAGTAATGTAGTTATGTAATTTTTTTAAGTCGTTCTCTTTATTATCGTAACATTTCATGTTCTGCATATAATTAATCTAAAACTTGTTCCACCTAGCATGGCAAAAATTATTCAATTGCATTTAGTCATATCTCTTCCCAATCATTTTTAAATTATCATTAACTTAAGCATTTCAGGTGTATAACTTGACACCCAAATTAAGTCATTTACTGATTTTCAGTTTCAGTATGAGAATTAATTTTAATAATTGTTGGAAGACATTGTATCATTGTGCTAATGACAGCAGCAAAATTGTTGAATAAAACCATGTTGAAAACATAATATTTCAATCCTTACATTGCTAGACAAAATTAATCAATACTTACACATGGTGACAATGGTAAAGACTAAGATGTATTAATCTTTCTTCAAGTTTAGAAATATTTATAAACATTCTGTGTATAATTGTTATTTGTAAAGCTGTGTTCATGTAATTGCATATTTTTTGGAGCTGATATCTCCCACAAATGTAAAATGTGTCCTAGAGCAAAATATTAGTCTGAGATATAAAACGTTTTACATATAATGCATATTTTGTGTATTCTAGAAATTTGAAGTATTTAGTTCTGTTTATTGCACATTTTTCAATTTTTTTGGCTCACATAATGTTTATTATTGAGTAAAAATTATTATTAAATGCATAAAGATAAATTTATTTGAACTGCATAGCTTCATAAATAATAATATTCAGCATATAGTTTCAGGCTGGGGTAGAGAACTCATGGCTATGGCCAGCAATGTAAATTTTTCTGGAATTTTTTTTTTTTTTTTTTTTTTTTTTTTTTTTTTTTTTTTTTTTTTTTTTGAGAATGAGTAAATTATAAAATGCGAAGGTCATTCAGATTACATTCACTGTGTTCTCATCTTTAAGAAAATGTATATAGAATAAACTTGTTAAAATACAAAGTGTGTCCAATACATGATGCCAAATTATATTTTTCAAAATATGAGGCAATGCTGTGTGATTGCGCTTCTTTAGAACAGAAAATTTTAGGACAAGAAACAAGTTTTGATTTGGTTTTTACTATTGAATTTATATTTTCTAATACTTTTTAGTCTTTTTTTTATTGCAGGACAAACATACATAAATAGTCCAAATTTATTTCTTAATTTTGTTCAATGAAGGTTTATAAAATTTCAGAGATTCTGTTTCTCTCATCAAGTGTAACTGAAAGTGTATTTACAATATTAGTTGCCAAAGAAGAAGCCAAACAGGCAATTACAATATTGGATAAATTAAGGAGGAACATAAAAATGACTAAAGTTCAAAAATAAATGATTAACACAATACCCAATTTAATGCAAAAACTCACCTGTTATTCTATACTTCGAAATATTAAAAAACAATTCGATCTAAAAAAATCCTTTCTCATGTTTTTTTGGAGGCTGTAAAGTTTCAATTGTGACAGGCATGCAAATTTCACGGACTATACAATGTGTAATTTGAGTTTTTAATGTAGGCATGTGCAGTCTAAAATGACTGGAAATGTCTACACTACTTCAGGATCTCGTTTCAATTAACGATTTTATTTACATATTTTTATTTAGTTTCTAGCACAGATCTCTCAGCGACCCACTTTTTAAAACTATTTTCATACTACCATGATGTGCCCTCATTACATGCCATAACTCATTATTCTCACTTTTTTACGAATATTGAATTATTAATTTTAATTTTTTAAGGCAACCTTTTTTTTTTAATGATTTGTTCTTACTTTAAACGATTATTTGGATGAATATGTAAGGATACAATTGTTTTTACTTCAGAAAACCTCATTCAGAACTGCATAGTTGGAATTTGAAATTTTGAGCTTCATCTAAGAAAATATGAAATTTCCTTCCTTTGATAGTTTGAGTTTTAATTTACAGTACAATTTTGAGTGTTCTTATTTTGTACCTTTAGAATTCTGTCACTTTCAGAATTTACTAGAGATAAACAATTTTTATTTTGGCAAACTTTGTGATGTGTATATAATTGGTATCCCATGGAACAATGCAAACTTCATGCTGGGAGGTGAGAATTTTGTTTGTATCATAGGTTATTATAGAAAATTCAAAACAAATAATTTTTGATGAATGCTGGCTTTGACTTTGTCATAAATTTTCATAAAAAAAAGTGCCAACATTGACTTACAATACAATTACTTAATTTCAGAAAGAAGAAATTGGGATTGGATATAGCCCTCCTGTGTTAAAATTTAATTATCCTGGACTCTTTTAATAAAACTTGATAATTTTGAAAACCTTTTCTAGTTTGGGATTGACGTTAAGAAATGGTCACAATTAACGCATTTATAAAAGCTTTTTTTCTTATGTAATTATTATTTCTTCTACAAATTCTTACATTGTTTCCTGACTCACTAGTTTGGGACAATGAAAGTTATTTGACTAGACTAATTTATCTTTGTTTAACATAGACCTGCAAGTAATTATTAGTTAAAGAAAACAACTAATGTGCATAATTACAATGGATTTTAATTTGACCTCTTGATCATATTCTATATTCTAAAGGAGTAAGCACTACATGCAATATTTGTATTACACGAGGCTATGTGTTCCTCTAAAAACGTTCATGTACACACACATCTGGTTTGTACTATGTGAGCATATTTATAGCACTCTCAGATGCAAATCTGGGATCTTACTTTTCAGGATCTCTTAGAATTGAGATAATCTAATTAAATTTGGCAGCATTGCAATGTTTAGTTTTTGTGGTCTAGTGCACTTATGAGCACACTTGTTTGTGAGAAATGTTGATTATGAAAATGTATAAAAAAGTAATGTAAATAATTAATTCAAATACAATGTAGCATTTGTAAATATATCCATAAAGTGTTTTTCTCATACCGATTTCCAAAATTTATGTATTTCAAATGCTATCATATATGTTCATTTTCCTCTTTGTGGTATTCATGCCTGCAAAACATTTATCAGATTAATGTGATTGAGTTGAATTGTATTAATTTATTCAGACTCTATTTTCACTGAAGTCATTTGCAACTTGCAGCACACAGCTATCAATAAGTAAAGGTTAAAACTAATAAATTAGTTTCATGACATGTTAAAAACTTAAACTTTCATATATTTAAGGTCATGTGCCACAAGTTGCAGATGACTTAAGTGAAACGAGGAACCAAATAATACTAAGTAATGAATTAACAATCTTTTTTTAAAATTGAGTTTTGCGTAATTTTGGTTTTGGTGGGTAGGGAACTTGTGATTGCAGTACTTGCTATTAAATGTTAGTAGAGAAAATATTTGGCAAAAATATATGAAATTATTTTAGATTTAAACTTAATGTATCTAATTCTTTTGGGCAACTGCTTTGAGTGACAGGTTTTCAACAAAAAAAAAAGATTAAGTGCTTTCACATTTTCGATTTTTTAAAAAATGTAACAATTTCTGGATTCAGATTTATAATTAAAAAGTATGGCGATAAAACAAGGCATAACTCTCCAAGTAAACATGTGGGTTGATGTAAATAATTCCATTGTTGGTATAAACATTTTTGTTGTAACTGAAGCGAAAAAAGGTGGGTTGTGGAACCACTCACCGAAGTTCCAAGAGAATCATCCACGAACTGCATACGTTTTATGGTTCAAAATAGCACGGTAGACCTGAGTACCACCGGACACAGCGGTGGTTCAGGGCCCCACGGAGGTCCACGCACGGCGCTTACGGTGTGTCAACCACAGAAATAGCTCGGCCAAAATTTACTGTTGATTCTGGTTGTGTGAACCCTATTTTAATGTGCGGCAAGCATTCCTTTTTTTCAGTATACTAAAGTGATAGTACAGTGAATAGCCAAGTGTTTTAATACGTCTAAAAGCAAGTGTTTAAATTGATGTATTACTTTTTGTGCAAAATTATTACGAGTCCTACAACATCCACTAACAGAGGTCAAGTAACTATTTTAAGTGGGTCGCGCGACATTAATTCTTTGGCTCCATAACCCACTACTAAGTCCATGGAGCACACAGGTATGCGGGAAATAGTTCTATCGTCTGCGTAGAGACAAATGTGTTAACTCCTATTCATTCGTATTCCTTTTCTTATTTGTTTTTTATTAGAAATTAATATCCAATAAAATTTCTTAAATAGTTGAGGTTAATTTATTTTTTCTGTGGCTTCCTCTCACTAAGATGAAATATAGTATACAATCTCAAAATGTTGCAATGGTGTGATACTGGCAACCAGTGTTTTTCCCAACCATCTGATTTTGGTAGCAACCCCAACTTTTTAAATTACTACTCCCCTCAAAACTTTAGAACGCCACACCCCATGGAGTACGGTCATGTGATAAAAATACGCTGACGTAGATATGTGACTGGAAAGAAGTGTTTAAACCATTTATTTATAGTACCTTAGAGCATTTTTTATCTGGATATAGTTGTTGAAATGAAACACGTTGCTCCAAACCCACTCTAACGGTGTCCTCTTGCCTGCTTTCCTCTGCCAAGACCAACGCCAACAACTGAAATTGGAGTGAGTGGCAGATGGAGGTTGAAGCTCAATCGAAGGGGAAAATGTACTTGTGCATCAAGGACATTATGAGCAGAGACAAAGACAATCAAATGTTGAAATTTGCGTACAAACATGCACTATCAAATAGCCAATAATGCACAATGCGGAGTAAAACGTTATAAAACATTTACAATCAAATTTTTGTGAAGTATATTTTTTGTTTCAATTTTTATATTTTTGGAGAAATTTCAAATCAAGATGTAAATTTAACACTATACATGCACCTTAGCAGTCGCATCTAAAAAGGGAGAGGGGGAAAAGTAAAAGAGAAGGGAAAAAGCAAGAGGAAAAGATTGAGAAAAGAGAGAAAGGGAGTGGAAAAGAGGCACAAAAGAATAACGGGGAAAGCGGCGAAAAAGAGAGAAAAGAGGGAAAGAGAAGCGGAAATGAGACATGGGAAAAAGAGCGAGGAAGAAAAAGAGAGAGTTAAAAATACAGGAAAAGACCCAGGGAAAGAGAAAAAGGGAAGAAAAGACAGGGAAGGTCAAGACATTGTCTACAGGGTTTTGCTTGTACATATTAAATTAATTTCTTTTTCATTACAGTTAACTATAATACTTTTACGTTTACCATTACATACCTCATATTATAAACTTTTTTAAGGGAAGCCTATTATTAGTCATATATTAAACACCGAACATAATTTTTTTGTTGTTTTATGTCATTTATCAATAATTTTTCCAAGTTTTGAGAAGCCACTTTTTTCCTTCATTGGGTGTACCCTAAAATAAAATACATATTTTAACCTCCATTTGTAGTCAGTGACTTCTAAAGTCTTCTACTTGTATACAGAATGTCATATGGAATCGCAAAATTAATATTTATCGAAATTTGTTACGTAATGGGTGGGGGGGATTTTGTACTAGATAACACGAGGCTCCGTTTTGTTTATCGTCTATCTCCGAAAAAAAATCGTCAGATTAGAGTCCGGTTTGCAGCTTTGAATTTATCTTAAAGTGTTCTACTTGTATACAAAATGTCATATAAGAGAGCAAAAATTAATATTTTTTCTAAATTTGTCACAAATTAAGGGGGGTATTTTGTACTTCTATCTATTATATTATACTATCACTATTGGCTCCCATCGTTTCTCGTCTATCTCTAAAACTATTCGTCTATTTGGAGTTTGGTTATAAACTTTGAATTTCTCTTATCGTCTATCTCTAAAACTATTCGTCTGATTGAAGTTTGCTTTACACCAATGAATTTCTTTTAAAGTGTTCTACTTGTATACTGAATTACAGAGAGCAGTGCTGAAATTAATATTTTTCGAAATTTTTCACGTAAGGGGGGGTCGTTTTGTGTTTTGATAACTGGAGGTTCCTTTTGTTTCTCGTCTATCTCGGAAACTATTCGTCTGATTGGAATTTGCTTTGCACCAATAAATTTCTTTTAAAGTGTTCTACTTGTATAAGAAATTACAGATCGCAGTGCTGAAATTAACATTTTTCGAAATTTGGCACGTAAGGGGGGGGGGGTCGTTTTGTGTTTTGATAACTGGAGGTTCCTTTTGTTTCTCGTCTATCTCGGAAACTATTCGTCTGATTGGAGTTTGCTTTGCACCAATAAATTTCTTTTAAAGAGTTCTACTTGTATACGGAATTACAGATCGCAGTGCTGAAATTAACATTTTTCGAAATTGGCACGAAAGGGGGAGTCGTTTTGTGTTTTGATAACTGGAGGTTCCTTTTGTTTCTCGTCTATCTCGGAAACTGTTCGTCTGATTGGAGTTTGCTTTGCACCAATAAATTTATTTTCAAGTGTTCTACTTGTATACGGAATTAGAGATCGCAGTGCTGAAATTAACATTTTTCGAAATTTGGCACGTAAGGGGGGGTCGTTTTGTGTTTTGTTAACTGGAGGTTCCTTTTGTTTCTCGTCTATCTCCGAAACTTTTCGTCTGATTGGAGTTTGCTTTGCACCAATAAATTTCTTTTCAAGTGTTCTACTTGTATACGGAATTACAGATCGCAGTGCTGAAATTAACATTTTTCGAAATTTGGCATGTAAGGGGGGGTCGTTTTGTGTTTTGATAACTGGAGGTACCTTTTGTTTCTCGTCTATCTCGGAAACTATTTGTCTGATTGGAGTTTGCTTTGCGCCAAAAAATTTCTTTTAAAGAGTTCTACTTGTATACGGAATTACAGATCGCAGTGCTGAAATTAACATTTTTCGAAATTTGGCACGTAAGGGGGGTGGTTTTTTGTTTTGATAACTGGAGGTTCCTTTTTTTTCTCGTCTATCTCGGAAACTATTCGTCTGATTGGAGTTAGCTTTGCACCAATGAATTTCTTTTAAGTTGTAATACTTTTATACAGAAATTCAGATCGCAGTGCTGAAATTATTTTTTTTTCGAAATTTGGCACGTAAGGGGGGGGGGGTCGTTTTGTAACTTGATCATTTGAGGTTTATTTTGTTTTTCGTTTATCTCGGGAACTATTCGTCTGTTTGGAGTTTTCTTTGCACCAATGAATTTCTTTTAATGTGTTCTACTTGTATACAGAATTACAGATCGCAGTGCTGAAATTAATATCTTTCGAAATTTGGCACATAAGGGGGGGTTGTTTTGTAACTTGATCAGTTGAGTTTCCTTCTGTTTCTGGTCTATCTCGGAAACTATTCGTCTGATTGGAGTTTTCTTTGCACCAATGACTTTTTTTAATGTGTTCCACTTGTATAGAGAATTACTGATCGCAGTGCTGTAATTAATTTTTTTCGAAATTTGGCACGTAATGGTGTTGTATTTTGTAACTTGATTAGTTCAGGTTTTTTTATTTACTAAAAGTTACGACTACGTACATGAGCGAACTTATTCACAATGCGTTCGCCTAAGCCTAACTCGTAAGGCGTTAACTTAAAAGCTTGCAAGCTTTTGTGCTTATGCTTACGTAAGATAAAATTGCACCTATCTCATAATGGTAAGTCAAAACCGAGAATAGAATTTGGAGGGAAGTCGATAGATCAAAGAACGCCATATGGGATATAGACACTGTCGATATGTTGAAATCGATTCTCACGTCTAGGAATTTCCTTTTGCAGTAAGTGCATATTGATGTCTAGGAGAACAGAAATTGCAAGGCAATACTGTTCTGGTTGGTGGAGTGCAATCGAAGTGAGAGTTATGATAGCCGCTGAGACAGGCGAGATAGTAAGGGTGGGGACGAGAAAGTCTGACTGCCAATATAAACTAATTTTGCTTATGTTTATGTTAGGCATTGTGAATACTTCAGTCTATCGCTTTTGTTAATGTTTATGTCACTGCGCTATGGTTATGTTTACGTTTGAATTGTGAATGGGCCTTAAGAGCATAAATTGCAGTATAGAATTCAGACGTCATTTGGTGGTTATCAGTTTTCGTATAGCTTTCTTTAAATTGATATTCAGTGTTTCATAAATTAATATTGGTATCTTTCTTTTTTGTCTACAATTTTTCTGTCATCAAATATTATTTTATGTTGTTCAATTTTTATTATGTTGTTTCGTGATGGAGTTCTGTTTTTAGTTATTAATTTGATCATATTCCTGTACTCATCCGTTTTTTGTAGTTTCCTTTTTGTTTATACTATGTATTTCATGTCACAATCAAACACAACATTTAATGTGGCTATGTTATTCTGTTGATATTTTCTTTTCCCGTTTGATTTATGTTAAATTTATATTTATTTTGTCTTAATATATTTTTACTAAATTTATCAGCGTAATTATTGAGTTTTAAAATACTCTGTACTGTTTCAATATTCTGTTTTATGTATTTATGATTGACAAAAAGATCGCTCTATCTATAAATCCATATATTAGAGCGCTTTCGAGTGAGACGTCATATAATTTATTGTTATACTACTTACATTACATTTATATTACCTATACTACTTACATTACTCCGTATATACGTACGTATGCGGGAAAATTTAAAAAAAGACATACACACTTACAGTACACGTCTGCCAGGAACACGTTAGTAAAGAGAGAGAAGTGCAGGCCCACGGAAAAATCAAGTTCGTGCTGAATCTAGTAGAAAACAGTGTGCCACAGGATCACCCACAAAGAGGCGCTCACAGTCATCGAAGGAATATGTAGAAAAGCTTCAAAATTTAGTTATCTGGGGAGCTAAAAACGACGATCTAGAGTTCTAACACGTTGTGTGTTCTATATAATTTATATGTTCATGTTGTGTACTGAATAATGGACTAATACAGAAATATTTACACTTCTAAATTCTCTGTTCACACCCCATTAAAATTACTACGAACTGAACCATGAAATCCGTGTCAAAGTTGAGACATACTGGTGTGTGTCTGCATTTTCTTAAAATTGCTTTGTTCAGAGAGAAAATAAGGTTAGAAACTTAGCAAATTTGTAGAGAATTGATGCGTGATTTCCGTCGTGATTTTAATGTTTACATTACTTGTCCCTACTAACAACCGTATAATGTCCCATTACTGATTGACACCATATTGCAGTATGTGAGAAACAGGCACTGGGTAATGCCCAGTTGCGGTTATTTATACGTAAATCCACCTATGTATCACGCGTAATTGCGTGACAGTTATTATGTCCGGGTGCTCAGAGTGAAGGAATCGAAAGTAGCTGAGAGCTCTGGACATTTGGAGGAACGTCTAGTTGTTCATGTCAACCCAGTCATGATCTCTTAGTCTCGCCACGTAAAACAAGGCAAATTCAATTCAATTCAATCTCTTAAGCGAGAGATATTTTTACCAGTTTCATTCTTAAGTCTTGATTATCTTCATTTAAGTCAATGTCTTTAATATATTTTTTTAACTGTTTAAGAGAACCAATAAAAATGAGATTGAAATCGTGTAAGTTCTTTGGAGTATACTTCCCAGAAATGTCATCCTCCAATCACAGAAATCAGAAATATCACCCTCCACGGATGTACTTCAAATAGCTGCATTCCACCCCGTTTCTTTTTCCGATATCGGGATTGACAGCGCGCAAGGTAAGAAAATCCCATGCCCTTTCTGTGTCACTCTTTGGTTCACATGCAGAGGGCTGCTGCAGGAGCTGCCGGCCAGCAACGCGGCTGCCTGGCCGGTGTGGCGTGGTGATGAAGTGGCGGAGGGACCGCCGAGAGAGGCTTAGCCGCCTCGCGTCTCCTTGTTTCCAGAGCTCCGGACTGTAGGCGTATTCCGTGGGGTGCCCGGGAGGCGTGCTGGTAAGTCGCAAAATGCTCGGAATCACGTACGCGCCGCATGCACAAAAGCGGAGAGCAAAGGCCGAGAAACGTCCCCTCTACTCAGGCTGGTGTGGGGCGGGCGGCGGAGGGGCGGGGAGGCCAGCGTGCACCTCTTTATCGGCGCCGGGGCCCCGCCTGCGCCTCGGAGGCGGGGGCAGGTTGGGACCTCAGTGCTGCGTGGGCTTTGGTGAGGGCAGTCCATTGCAGTGCTAGCCACCCATCCCGCAGCTGGTATGCGGGCGATCAATCGGTGAACGTCTGCCAGTGTCGCACCTCCCCCGCTGCATGTTCGTATGTGACGTGTAGTGATAACCCGGGCGAGTGTTCCGCCAAGGACACTATTTCATTTGTAACTGAAAGAAGACCGCTTGAAATGACTTCAAATGAAGTGTTTAAAAAACTCAATAGTTTTCTTTGTAAAGTTCAAATTTCAAGACGAAGTTTTACTGTTCTTTATTTTTCTTAAATTAATATTTCTATTCTACTATTAGGAAATTGAAAAATTTAAAAAAAGTACTTTGGGCAATGATAGTTGGCAGCTGACAAGAGTATGTGGTTAGACCGAGTAGCTAGCCGAGACCCAAGGAAATGGATAACTAATACGAGACAGTCTGTGCCTTTCTGTAGCTCCACTAGTTTAAGTACAATTTTAGTATCGGAAGAAACGTGAATTTGCGAGGTTTGATTTGTTCGATTTGCATCAATCTGATTGATCGATGTTTAATGTCTTTCTTAAATCTGCTTTAAAATTGTTTTTCAGTATATTTATATATTATTAATTTTATCCATTAATTTTATATCACAGAATTATTACAAATTAATTGATCTAGAGCATCATTTTAGTAGTCGGCACAAAGTTCCTGTAAAAATAAAAATGTGTGTAAAAATGGCCTATCTTTATTAGAATGCTTTATTAGAAATTCTAGGCAGGAAGTGAAACTAAAAAGTACAAATTAATTTATGTAGTAGACATTTAGTGTTATTTAAAAAATTAAATTAAATTTAAACTTTTTATTACAAAACATATTTATATTTGTTTACATAAATATCTTAAAAAGTGTAGTGCATTGTGTACACGCTAAAATGTTGATAGTATCCTAGTATTGTTGAAAATTATAGCTTAGCCAAGCATGAAATGTACTACTTGACAAGTAGAGTAGACGGTTGGTTAACTTAGGTCCAGCATTATTGCCAGACTATTTTCGGACGTCCACAATTTGGCTCAGGTTGTCTTCGTATGAACGTGGACGTGCCGTTTGGTCTCGAGATGTTGTTTTGGCCAAAGTGCGTAACTTCGAGCACTTGATCTGGAAGACGTTTGTCTGGGTTCTCCCACCTCTCCTGTGGATCCATTGCCGGCAACTTTCAGCATCGCTTACTGAATGTTGTGAATGCTCGACATATGGAGACGAAAGGCAGACTATTCGCTTTTTAACTGCAACAGAAGTCAAACAATCGTTCATAATAAAGAGAAGCAATTTTTGGTTTAATAGTGATAATTATGGATTGGTTAAATGTCTGGTTAATTTATCAGTCGTTCTGAATGACTGCTTAAGCGTAAGCGCAAATCAAATTTCAAGTGTTTATGGAAAATTTGGAAATTTTAAGTAACGTAATCAAAGTATTTATGAGGAGAGGGAAATTATTTACTTGGAGAATGATGGAACCGGAACATCCCCGGAGCACCTCTTCATAAATCTAGTTCATTATAGAAAGAGAATAAAAAGTTTCCTATAAGCCAAAAAACGAATATTCGTTTCTTCAGAAAAGTAAAATGTGAACAACAGAAGATTTCAGGAAGTTAATATTTTAAAATATTTTATTGATAGGTTAAGGGACGGGAGCCATATATGAAGGGACAATGTATTCAAGTACTACAAACATTTTATTTGTAGTCGGCTTTATCAACAAGTAAAACAAGCTGTTACTTAGGGGCTCCGATCTGTGGAGAACCCTGCGCCCGGAAAGAAAAGCCATAAAATATTCGAAAAGCGTCATAAAATGTGTTAGTTGCAGTAAAATTATATATGTATTAATCAAACTGTGTACTGTATTACAATTTTTTTATTTGATTTTATTAATATTTGATTTAAAGAATATAATTATGGAAGAACTCTTTTTTCTGGAGAGGGTCCCCAATACGATTTTGTTCTTGGAGTGCCCCAATACCTAAATCCGGCCCTGGTTTTAGTCATTAAATTGAATTTTCAAATAAGGCAAATATACTCACAAAGCTTAAACTTCATGTTCTCGAAAATACTGCCGATGGAAGAGTCGTCACGTTTTCTTTGCTGCCTCGTCGATTCTCACTCTCATGCCTCTCATTCGTGGGTACCCTCGACTCCACAAAGTGTCCACTCTGCGGATTGGAATGTAAAGGGAGAATTTAATACTATTTATCGTATGACCAACGAGATTAGAATAAACTACATAGAATGCCTAAAGCGTCTCCATCTTTGCTGCGAAATGAATCCACGTTTTTTGCAGTCAAAGCTGCGCCTTCTGGAGAATGAGAGTTTTCTAGTGTTCTGTTTGATGCTGGTTATGGCCGGATGGGTGCGGGCCGCGCGTAATATAAATCCTCTTACTCTCTGTTTCATGACCAACCACCAATCATATAAAACCAAAATCACAAAATGTAAGGAGAATAAGGAATTGAGGAACTTTAAAAACACGCTGCTTCCCGCATCGGATATTGTCATAAGAATAGGTGCTTTTGAAATGTTATTGTATTTAGCATAACACCTGAATGTGAATGTTATTGAAATAAGAAGCAAACAATCGGATTACAAATAAGGCGGCAAACTTGAGAAATGATATATTTGTAATTTGTTGGATTCTATTGCCGTATTCTATGCCGTACATACTGAAGGCATTGTGAATATTATTATTTTTATCACTTATATAATTTAAATACTGATAAACAAAAAGAACAATATTGAAATAAGATCTGGCACAAACAATACGTCGATTCAGTACAATAGTTCTACCCGCCATTGTCATGTTTTCACTGCAAAAACACATGGCGGACCTCAGTACGTCCAGCGTCTGAGGTGGCTCAGGATATCAACTGATATCATCGCAGTGCCTCAGTCGGGGAGGTTCTAGGATTCGAATGCTGACTGTGGTAGTATTTTCGACTCTAGCTACATAACTAGGTCGAATTTAATCGCTGACAGGAGGAGAATTCTAGCGCTTGATTGCTCTGATCGGTAGTTCCTTGTTTTTATCAATAACAAATTTCAGAACATTGGTAGTTTTCCGTGATTTTTTCCAGGCAAATGCTGGAGCAGTTTCCTAACAAACAGACCAAAGACCGCGCGCGATCTTTTCATCTCCTTCCTTGTCTTATTCTCACCCCTTACACACACTAACACTTACACACTCTACTCTACCCCACATGTCGGGAGCTCAGAGCTTGTCCTGATGGGGGCGGTGCCGCACTGGTGGGAGATACTGGTTGGGAAATTGTCGTAAGGCGAGTGTAGGTCAGCGCCGTATTTCACGATCTAGTGGAGGAAGAACTCTGACAATTTCTTCGTTCAAAACATGCACCCCACTAATGGAACTAATGACTACAGCAGTTGACGCACGGAAACAGGAAATATTCAATTCACCAATAATTCGATGATTGATTGCTAGGGGGGCTAAGGTCATTAGTCCCACAAGTGTATAGCATGTTTCGGCTCGAAAGGAAGCGATAATTTTGCCTCGCTGGATCGCGAGATCCTGCTCCGACCTACCGTCGGCTAGCGGGGGTTTTCCCTAACCAGGTATCTCGCACCAGCGGGACACCGCCCCAGCCGGGGCAATCTCTGAGCTCCCGACCAGTGTAGTAGAGTAGCGCATGTTATTGTGTGTGCAAGGGGTGAGGTTAGGAGGACAGAAGAGGAAGGAAAGATAGCGCACTCACACGGGCATGATGTGCGTCTGCGTGGCCTTGCTGCGCGTGTCCTTCTTGAGGCGCGCGAGGCGGCGCTCCTCCTTGCGCTGCTCGTGGCGCTCGCGGCGCTGGCGCAGCACCTCCTCCTCGTCCACGCGCTGCTTCTGCGCCTCGAGGAACTCGGACACGCTGAAGAGGCGCGAGCCGCTCTTGGAGCCGCGCGGGCGCCCCGAGTGCGCGGAGCCGCCGCTGGCGGCGCTCGCGGCGCTCGCGCGGGCGATGGTCGAGCGCCGCTGCTCTTGCAGCCGCGTCAGCCGCCGCTGGAACTGCAGCGCCTTGTGCGCGTACCGCAAGCGCCGCAGCGTCGCTTGGAAGTCCGGGATGACGTGGCGGAGTTGCACGATGATGAAGAACACGTTCTTCAACAGCATCACTAACACGCTGTAGTCGTTGTGCGTCAGCACGTAGATGCGCACCGCCAGGTAGGGAACGTCGATAAGCAGTAAATGAAGGACGTCGCAAAGAGTGGCGATGGGCAGCTCCATGACGTCGGCGCTTCTGTCCGTCATGCTCAACATGTACAGGTGAAGTGAAGGAAGAAAAAAGCTGAACATGCACAAAATGACCACGAAATATTCTATCGTTATAATATCGACGTCAATATTCATAGTATCTTTGTAAGTGTAAATTAATGACAAGAGGGTCACCTGAAATGAAAAGGCACGATTTAGATAAGAAAACTATTGTGCTTCATTTATCCTATTTTTAATTTACTGCCCTATACTATAATAAAAGAAGGAATAATGTTGAAATCACCTCAAAAATACAATCTTGAATTTTCAGTGGTAAAATCCGTGTTTACGTTTTTTTAGTGATAACTTCGTTCACACGTTATGATTCCGTGCTGTTCGAAAGATGGTTAAGATCATTTTAATATTTTAATTTTGAGGGTACTTTACATGAAGATCCTTTGACATTTTCAAAATGTGCCGAAAAATTGCTTCAATTATTGCTTTACATTTTTTGCTCGAATTGTAGATGAAGTCCCGCATTTTATTGAAATCCGTGAAATTTTGAAAATTGCAAAAGTTCAAACATGTTTCGAAGATATCAACATTTATTTTTGAACATTTATCCCGTAATTGTAGATCTTTAATTGATGTTATGAACTTCGTTTTGAAGCATGACTAGTTTTTGAGAAATAACCCTAAGACGTTAAAATGTCGGCTGCGCATTCACACTACTTGACCTGCGTACGCAGGCAGGGCAAAATTAGTGGTGTTCAACAGCATGCACTTTCTCGCATTTTTGGAAGTTACATAATACTGAAATATTACTATTTCTGCGCTACTAACACCTCAGCTATTACGTGAAAACGTCCAATTCAAACAAAGCGCCTGAGGTGCATTTCTGCATTCGTTTCGATAGTGAGGAGCAACGAGCATTTTTTACTTTTACAAATGAAACAAACTGAAATAAATTTAACGTCACAGTATTTACAGCACATTATAAAAGCAAGAATAATTTCACGCAAGTTTGCCGAGTCTAGTACGAGCTTTGAATACAAGCCGCGCGGCGTTTTTAAGAAAATTGGCGATTCCTTCGGCATAGTATATGCTTGGCGATTTTTTCTTATCAGTTAATAACAAAACCTCTCATTTCCATCTGCATTCAGAATTCAACTTGTTTTTGAGTTTTGGTAACGATCCTACAATTTAAGAAATCATGCACAGAATTTCCATTTGATGTTATGTAATACGTAGTTTTAATTGTTAATAGAAAAAAGTTCAAACGCATTATGCATGAATTTATCAAAAAATACTACCAAAAGACGCAAACTATTTGTAATACTTATATAATTTATTAAGTTAATTAATATTAAGTTAAACAATGAGAAGGGATTCTCAGAATATCTAACAGCCTCCAAGTATATCTCAAATTACTATTACAGACTGGCACTGCCTCGAACGAAGCGAGGGAAATTCGAATTTACCATTTCGATTTTTTTCAATTTTCGAAAAAAAAGTGTACCGAAAATGAGACCAGCAATACTTTATTCACCGGCCCTTGCTACATACGTGAAAACAAATTAAAAATTGGAGACTTTTGAGAGAATAATTGTTTAAAATTTAAAAATCACATGTTTGATGCAAAATTTCGTGAGAAAATTTCATATTCGCAAAATATTGAAACTGACCTTATTTGAAGATCTGTTTTTGTTGAATGCATTTCATTAAGAAAAAAAATTGTCTTCGTAAATGTAGTTGTGGTAAGACACCGAAAAAATGTTGAATTTTTGTAAGTTTCGAAAAATCAGGGATTTAAGCGAAAATTAGACATTCGCCTATTTCTTAAGCATTCTTTACGCTTTTAGAGGTCAAAATTTAAGTAAAAGTTTTGGTTCCGATTTTTTGAGAACAAATTCAAAAAACGTAACAATTGCTTATATTTCACGCAAAATTTCATGAAATTATTCAAAATATGGAAACATTGTACATAGCTTTATTTCAAAATTTGTCTTTAGAGAACAGGTTTCATTAAGGGGAAAATCTCTATCTTCAATATTTTGTTTAAAGGAAGACACCAAAACAATGTGAACTTTTGCAATTTTCCCAAAATCAGGAATTTCAACGAATTTGAGACCTGCATCGTTTACTTAAGCGATGTTCACACTATCCAACAACAAAACGACACAAATTGATTAAATTTTGTGTCGATGGTTTCTTATAAATGATGTGAAACATCATTTTTCCTTGGCGTACTTTATATATAGGGTGTCGAGACTTACCCGCAGAATGTCAGTACCACATTCACCATCTGATGACGAATGTAAGATATAAAATATTTGTACACAAGATTAATCATAACCCAGAAACCACTATTTTCATTGAAGAAACATTGTTGAAGAAAAAAGTTGTTATGGCAGCTCTGTACTGTGCTCGGGTACACTAGGAACTATTGTATTCGGTAGTGTGGGTCACGCTAACTGCTGCACTGCCGCGCAGGTGCGCGGTCTGTGTTCTTTTGTTGCAGCTCAGTTCTGTGTTTTTCCAGGGTTTGTAAACCCCGGCCGGGCTCCTCACAGAGGCCATACGCTTAATGCAACGTCTGCCTAAGATCGCCATAGTTTTATACACGCACAATCGAATTACTCTTAATGCCATAGCTTCTAATCTCCGTATTGAGTCGAATTTAAAAATATTCGGTGATGTCATTTGCGGTATCACAACTCACGGTTTCAATTTAATGCGGATAAGTCTGGACACTTGCGAGAATTAGCGTGCGATGTATTCAAGCAATACAGTAGGCCTACATTAGGATCAACCCACCGTGTCAATGAGTTCTAACGCCGTCAACGCACAGATCAGCGTCACAAACACGTACCGGTGCGAGTTGCGCGAGGACCACGTGTGCCCCTCGACCAGGAAAAAAAAGGTGAACGCGGCGAGTCCCGTAATTACCTGCACAAGTGCGGACCACAAACACTGCTTTACGCCATCTCGCAAGAGCGCAAACACGACTTCGATAACACAGGCTTAGAGAAACTTGTGTCAAGTCTTTGGGTCTGGCAACTAGCTTTATTTTCCAGTTTCAACTTGTAGCAACTGTAGCTCATAAACTACTTTAATGAACCAACGTTTTTGCTATAAAACGTTGTTAACATATGTCATTATATTAAGGAAAGAAACGGCAGAGGACTATCATTTATCGTACGTGGCTTTCTAAGCACAAGACAGTTCACATTCAAAGACAAGAATATTCACACTGAAAATAAGCAAAATATTATTCGAGCATTATAGAAATTTTGTTTATTTACTTAAGGCATACTTCGTTTCCAGCGTTTATTATTACGCCGCTGCCTCCGTGTTTATAATATATAATATAAATGAAATGTAGAAAATTGAATAGGTTAAATGAATAGTGCACAAAACACTTGGTGCTATTAAAGTACTATAGTGTGCGGGAAGCCTCACTCGACAGTTTCACCGAGAACGCAAAAATACGACGCTACGCCCAGCTCTCTTGGCAGACGCCGCGCCGCAGCCGGTGGTGTCGCGGCAGCAGGTTTGAATTTCGCGACCCGAAGCAACGCTTAAATTCAATTTTATCGAAGACAATTTTTTTCTGAAAAAATGGATCTGCCAATCTACACAATTCATCAATGTTTTTAATTGATCGAAAATGAACGTTTTTGGTATCATGACATCAAAAAATGTGTTTTGTCTTAAAGACAAAACACTGGGCATTAACAACACTGGGAACAACATGTACCTAAACCATACTTCATATTTTTCCCCAAAATAATATTCTTCAACCGATCTGACTCAATTCAAGGCCACGAGAAGTTGCAACGAATCTTTTTGGGGGATGAAGCTTCTGGGACATTTTCAAAATTTTCTCAAAAACATCTCCAAAGAATTTCACCGGATAGAGGTAAACACACTGAACCACATAATGAGCCTATAAATATTAAAGCGTTTGACTTTTCAAAAATCACATTTAGTGTAATTTAATTCTCGCCGTTATTTTGTGAGAAGATGTAGTATTTTTTGAAAATATCTTTTACATCGTGAAAATTTAATTTTTTAGATGTTTTATGTAATTTAATGCATTTCTGAGCACAAGTATTACAAATGTTCCCTTGCGACGCTTAGATATATCTTAAACTTTTTGAATGTAAATGTTGCTTATGCGCCAAACGCCAAGTTTTAATCAAAATATTATATTTTTAATTAATTTACAGTCTTGTCATCGCGAATCGCCATGCACTCAACAAAGGTTTTGAACGTGTGTACTATTATTACGCATTTCTCACATATACTGAAAGTATTTTCGTAAGCAACCTGTTTTAACACTTAATTGAACTGATTACCTTAGCAAACTGTCTCGTAATATTACAATGTTTTATACGCTGAATAAGATAAATATATATTACGAGTATTTTACAACTTTGAATATTTATGATTTATTTAATATATCCAATCATATTTACCAATAGAAATTGTTGTCCCATAAAAAAGGTTTCTGGCAACTCGAATACGATTTCGAAATATAAGAACATAATAATTTTTGTCAACAGGATCGAAGTGTAAAATATCCAGGATATGTAGCTTAGAGGAAAAAGACCAAAGTAATATACTGAAAAGCGATGATTCATTTTTACTGGGAACATGGCGTCCAGTGTCTTGCTTGATTGACCGTAATGGATTCGCACGAGGTGCTGGAAGGAGAGCATCATCGCTACCATAAACAAACAGGCACACGCCACATCGGGAATAAAGAACAAGTAAAAATAGATCTGCAACAAAAAGAGAATACATTCATGCAGTAGTTCCGCTGTAACAAGCTTATAAGTACTAAAACAATTTTTGCTCACATACAACTGATATGACTACGAAATGACTCAGGGCCTTTGCCAAAACATTAAACAGTAGTTGACAGATGATAGTTGAACCTCAATATTTAACAAATGTGTATTTACTAACAAGGAAAATGATAAATAATGAATAATTTGAATAATTTTCTACAAATTTGTGAGCACTTCAAACATTAACATTATTATATTCTTAATAATATATTTAATATTAATATATATTTTATTTAATATTTATTATTATTTTTTTTATTATTTATTACTATTTATTATTATTTATTATTTATCACTATTTACTATTATTATTTTTATTATTTATTACTATTTATTATTATTATTCCTCTACTTCATGACTAAAGATTATGAGTCCGTTGAATATAAAACCATCTCCAGATTGCAAACAGCTTCCTAAGAAGCATATCTAGGAGATGTCGATGCCTCTATAACAATTTACACAACATGTGAGCAATTCCCGATAAAGTAATGCCTGTCACTTCCTAATCTTTTGAATGACCTGGGAGTTTACACAATGTTTGGAGAACAAATTCCAGTGCATCAATAACTCGAGACGAACCACGTTTTTACGTCCCGCGTGTTGATTTGATGTTGATTTTCCCACCTGTATTTAAAACTTTTCTCGCCGTAGTTACGACGAGAGATGATGCGATCGCACGGAACAGCCACATCCATGAGTGTACAGGTTTTTTTTCTCCAAATCCAGTATAACAGTATTCTGTTTGTACGCCGCTATCGTGCGATGAGTTTGAATTGTTGGTCGTACAATATTGTGCACAGTCCAACAGACGTCACAGGTTTTGGTGAGTGTTCGTACCGTCTTTTTTTATGTAGAAGAGCTTTCTACTTCTTCTTGGCAGATGCGGAATTTATCATCTTGAGAAATTTGAAAAGCTGTTTTATCATTATGTCGTGTTCTCAACGCCTGATCTTGGGCAGCTATTACAACTGCTTTCGATTCTGTCTTCATTCTTCCCCTTTAAGCCATATAAATGATTGATCTTTATTGATCGGTACCTCGTCTATTCTTTTTAGATATTGTCTATGCAATGGTTTGTTCTCCACGCTTTCTTTAACATTTTTTGTCTCACTTTTCATGTTAAGCAGCAAAATATTGAATATGTGTGTTATTCGGTGTGTCTTGCGTTGTTTTCTTCGCAATGCTTTCTACGCAAACAATACCTCTGTTGCCTATTCTTCGTTCAGATTTAATGACCATCCTTATTAGTGGATCACCTTGATGACTGATTACATACTTCCCATCCCGACGATTAAATTGTGTCAAAAGGCTTCAATTTGTCTGAGGCTTCTTTCTCTTTACGCCAAAATACGCAGATATTTTATTCCTGGAGTTCAGAGCAAATTGCAGGACAAAACTAACTCTTCTGTTATATTCCCTGCAAATTTTCTCTTTCATTGAGTCGTTCGAGATGTCCCACAAAATTTAATGCTCAGATATTTGTAAGTTTTGCCTGGCTCAAGACAAGCTCCCAGGCTCATGGGCGTACTCAAGCACAACCAGCGACTACAAGGTCGTGTATTCCTAGGTGGAGTTGTTGTTTTATGTTCTTCTTCTTTTTCTTCTTCTTCTTCTTCTTCTTCTTCTTCTTCTTCTTATTATTATTATTATTATTATTATTAATATTATTATTATTATTCCTCTACTTCAGGATTAAATATGTCATGAGTGTATATGTATTGGATACGAAATCTACTCCGGGTTGCAAGCAGTTTCCTACGGAGCAGATCTAGGGAATGTTGGTGCCTTGTAATACGTTGAGTAAAATGAAAGCGGTTCCAGATAGAGTAATGCCTACTCTTTCTAGCCTTTTGAATGACCTGGGAGTTTAGCCAAGTTCTTATACAAATTTTGAGGAACAATCCCAGAGCTACTATGACTACCGGTTTTTTCCCGACTTTTTTCTCGGGGTTAATGAAAGACCGCGTTTAAGCTACCGTAGTCGTGGATCGTCACGGCCTTCTTCGGCGCATTGAAAGCAGGGCAGCAAAAATAAAGGAATAACCCGACAGAATTGTACGCATCGCAGAAGCCGTAAGGCACAGATGCCTATCCTGCGTTCACGCTACAGGAGGTCATTTTGAACGCTTGTAACACCTATTAACGAGTTGAAAATGCGAAATGTAGCTGTATACGCATATAATAATTAAGTATCCGAAATAACACTTTGAGAAGATTTTTTCTCTTTCCTTTCATTTCGTTCGAAAATTAGGTAATAATAACAACAGGGAACATTATTTAATGTAATATTTGGACGACCTTTATGCAAAAAAATGACCAATGACAAGAATCTTATTTTTTTCTAACTTTGAATAGGGTTTACACTATTTTCTTTTGCATACATGAATAACTTAGTGTACTCGATCACAGGGTCCTGAATGCGCAACGAGTATTCGGGACGCCTGTTTTTGTTAAAATGATTAAATAGTGCAGTGTTATAGAGAATATTTTATTTGTTGTTCTTGAGAACAGTGAGCATGCTACATTTTGAGAAAACTTTCTATGGTTCTGTTCAGCAGTATTTTTGCTGCTGCATGACACTAGTTAAGCCGAGGAGGCGACTGTAATAAGTTTAAAATCTATTTTAATTTGAACTGCGAAGTAAAGAAACCTTTTGTATCAAGGAAATGCTCACCGGAGGCGTAACGCTAGGCATTTACGTCTGCTACTCACATTGTTTGGCATCCAAATTAGAAAGTAGGCGTTAAGAAAACCTCCCTGCACCATCACAACAATCACAAGTAAAACCGCAATAATTATGTGAGATGCGGTGCGGCATTTAAGAGTTAGTATCGGCGTTGGCGTCTCTTCTGCCTTGTGCACACCTTTTCCTGCAATTTAGCAAGCTTAACATTAGAATAGTACAATATTCTTCATTTTAATACCTATACTAATACCGTTGCTTCTATTACATTTTCAGAGTGACCAGAAATGAATTAGTCTGAATTAATTATACAGATTACCCGAACAAAATTGAAATCACCGGTTATTATGACCGAAAACAACATTACCAAATATTTGAAAATTCGACGTCCTTGATTCGAAGTTACACAATTTTGTTTCAGTTGCCCATGTATCAGGTCTCTACGATAATACGCGTCAGTACTTTTGCCAAGAGGTAGCCGTTTGCCGCCTATATATAGTTAGATCCGTGCATTCTGTAACCTTTAAGTCAGCGTTAAAAAAATAAAGTAATATCCTAATAAAAATAATATCCTAATAATAATAACTTTGAAATTTTCGGAAAACCACCACTACCAATGTCACTGCAGTGCCTCCGACAGGAAGGCCCTGGAGTTTGAGTTCCTGTGGTGACAGGACGATACTTGCTAAATATCTGGGTCGAGTTTTGTCGCTGTCTGGAGGAGGATTCTAGCGGCCGGCTGCTCTGATCGGTACTTTTCCGTGGTTTATCCGATCAATAACAGGCGAATACCCATCCAAACGGGCTACGGACCGCGCGCAATCTTTCCTTCCCTTCCTTTTCCTTTCCATGTCCTATCCTACCCCTTTTCCTACACATCCCTTTTCCTACCTCATCCTACACATTTACACTTACATGCACTGTACTATCACTGATGCCGGAAGACCGGTCGAGAGACTGGTAGCTTCAAAATCGATGCTTGTGAAAAGGAGTATCTTTAGAGTGGCCAAAATCGATTCACTTTAGTTAAAAAAATTGTAACTTAATAGAAAACAATGAAATGGTATATTACTGAAAACAATTTGTGTATAATATTTTAACATTTTTCATTGTGTATTTTAAAACACCCTCAAATATAATATACATTTCATTTAATACTTCGAGACTAAAATAATGTTTGTATATAGTAATATGGACCCCTTTCGTTCCTCAACAGATGGTTTTTATTTATTTTATCGTTTCCTGATTATGCTTTCTTCTCTAACCTCTAGTTAAAATTTAGAAGGAGAATATGTCAAGAGTTTCCAAATATGGCATGCTGATAATATGGACCTCCACAATTCTCATTACTAAAAATTTTCAATCAATATACAAGATGAAAAGTAATCAATTTTATTTCTAAAATGGAAAGATGTGAAGATGCAAATAAAAAAATATTCTTGTTTGTATAACGAGAATATTTGAAAACAAAATTTTAACTCATTAACTTTTTTTGAACGGTATTTTTAAAAACGAATCTTTAGAATTGTGTCCCAAAACAATTCGTATGCAAATACCAACATCACTATTAATTGGTGCACTTAATTTCAATTTTGGAATATATGACTTATTTCAGACAATGACATTTGAAGGATATATACTTCTGGATTTAAAACAACTTAGAAGGTATTCAACAGGAGGGTTCCATATTACAAATACGTATAAAAATTCTTGCACATTTCGCATGAATTATTTGAAATGTGTCAAAATCTTCCTTGTATCTTTACTACTAAAATATCATGTGTCTACATATTACAAAAGATTTGCAACAGGGGGAGAAATCAAAGTATACTCACCTTTTGTACATCGATAACAGGAAAATCATGAACAGCACCATAGGGTTTCTTTCCTAAACAACTTGTGGAATCAACCCTCAGAAGGAGCTGTAGGAGCTCGAGCATGTTCCATTTGTCGCCACTAATTTGCAGTGTGAACTTTCCTTGAGATTCAGAGGTCCATATTATCAACAGTGTTCCGTACTACTACTTTTCTCTAACACAGATTCTAGATCGAGTTCATGACCAATGAAAAATTATCATCCTGGAAAGAGTTACGAAAATATATGTGAACAGGAACATGCATAAACTTATCAGTAACTCTCAAATAAATTGCTGTTTATCTGATCATTTTCTTAGAAGCTAATTTCATATTATTCTATAAATAACAGTTACATATGACGAAATAAGACATAAAGGGGAATTTTAAGCTTCGGTGATATTTTTTCGTCAATTTCCAGAGTATTGTGTTGTTCCAAACTAATTTTCGAATTTTCTGGTGACAGATAATTACTTTCAAGTGTCAAAATAAAAATTATTGAGCAATGAAGAACTTGAGAAAATTTGTTGGGAAGATTGATGTTAAAAATGGTTGAATGTAAAAGAATTATCTCTTTAAAAACACAGATGGACATTTTACACTATCATTATATTGAGTTTAGAAGTTGCTTGTCTTGTAAAATATTTAGCTTGTAGGGAATGTTAGGAATACTTGGCTCACGGAAATTTTCTCAGAATCGAAAATCATAAAAGAATTTGCGTTAAGAAACCTACTTCCATTCTCATTGTTTATTAATTGGCAGGGACAGCTATATGAGGTTATCGCTATGTGGCCACATGGTACATGCAAGTTAATTTCAAATGTAGTCTTGGCAATTAACAGAAAATTCATAATTTTTTCTTGTTAATTTCTACATCTGTTTATTCATGATCTTAATGCTATATTGGGTAAAGGTAATAATGGGGCGTCACCAGATATTTTGACGTTGTTGATGTTATTATTAATATTATTTATTGCTCACACATTTTTATTAAATATTTAAACGCGTTATTTATTCCGTTTTCAATAGAGGGAGTAACTAAAGAATATGTAGAAAAGAGTATGGCGTGCTCTTTTACGACAGAAACCGAATAATGGTTCGCTCGTTGGCAACAAGGCACTTTGCATCTATGTTTTATAAAAATTATATAGTTATTTTGAAACTTAATCCTTACTCCGTAATCCATCATTTACTAAGCATATGATTCCTTCATTGTATTGTCAACAAAAACTTTAAACACATTCATATCATAACTTCATTTTTACTTTCTCGCCTACTACGTACATATCTGTCCTGTCCCGTCATGTCACGTCACGTCACGTCACGTCATGTGTCATGTCATGTCTTGTCCTATGGGTCGACTGCCCGCTACGGGCCTTGGCCGACCGGCAGTGTCCCAGCCACTCGGCCATGGGATAGGGGGTTCGTGTGGTTAGCACAAAGGCATCCCTTCACTGTATATTCTGGTCTTCATAACCTTAGAGTGGGCTTTCTCATCGTCACACAGCTATAGATATCTGCTATAGATAACTATAGCGGGGATATTTGTGAGGAAAGCGCATAGTTGTTATTTTAGCCCGCCCGGGAATCGAAGCCAAGGTTGCGCCGTGGAAAACAAACCCGCTGTTTTGCCACCGAGTGCACTCCTACGTATCTAGTAAAGAGACATTAATGCAAATATGGAACGCAAAGTGGTGATTTTTCGACAGAAAAACTCATATTGTAAGTCCCTGATACCGAAAAGATGGATAGTTCTTCCTCTTTTATGTAGTAAAGAAAGTACTTCATCTAAAACGTTGTGTAGTCAGAATATAAGTTTGGTGTGTTTTTCATATTGAAAAAATAGTTTGCAGCAAAACGTCTGTCTCCCTCTTTCCGTCTGTGGACAACCGTCTAAGCCAGGGTTGTCCAACTGGCGGCCACGGTGCCATTTATTGTGGCCTGCGAAGTGTTATTACTATAAGTCAAACGTGGAAGTCACTTTCATCTATGTCGGGCGAAAACTTTGTGTGTCTAGCGCCTGTCGCGGTCTACACCCCACTGATGTAAAAAGAGGTTAAAGTCGTATTTAAGAAATTTTTTGCTAGTAAATTCAGAATTTCCAAATCATTCCGAGTGTTTTACTGCGTTGAATTGAATTGATGCCTTACTTTACGTGGCGAGACTCGGACCATCAGGCCCGCTCTTCCGTCTGACCACGCAAATTTGGCTACGCTCCTTTCACCAACTAGCAGAGGACGGAGGTATTTCTTGGGCGAGAAACAGGCGATTTGAATTTAGCTCAGAGGCGTCGTTTAGGCTTGAGGATCTTTTACATGCAAGTAAATCTACTGACATGGGACAGCCGGCTTTACTTCCCCTCCGAAGGAAGGGGTAGGAAGAATTTTTGATGCGGATGCGTTAAGGTACGGCCTGGTATCACGCATCCATCCACATCCCACCCCACGTAAGAGCAGGCGTCAAACTTCCGAGATCGACAATACGGGGTCACGTGTGGATTGCCCGAGTGATAATATTTTTTCCGCAACCATATTAAAGGTAATAGTTGTGGCCCTTGAGACCTTCTAAGTGGGACACCCCTGATCTAAACAGTTCATACTATTTCCTCCAAAATTGACATTCCCTGATCAATATGGCAGAACTGGAGGCCCTACGAATTTAAAAAGGTGTTTGGGTTACTTTTTCTGAAACCTCAGAGACATTTTCAAAGGTTTCTCAAAAATAGCTCCAAATTTTTTATTTTCATTTTTCTCATTTAGAGTAAAATACGCTTATAAAATTTTGCAGGTTTTCGTTGAACTTTTATTTTAAGTTAAATATTTTATTCGCGTCTTCAATTTCAGTATTGATAATTTTTCATCAATGAAATTTACAAAAAACAACCTTTTTTAAAGTACATGACTTTATTTAAGGTTACAATTTTTTGAAAGTATGAATAGTAGTTTCAATCAAATTGGCGCAGGTCTAATTTTTGTTGATTTCTCTGTATTTGCACAGAAAATTATTTACCAAAGCTTAAAATTTGTTCGGCGCCTGCTAACAATTTCAACATTGAAGCTAGAGTTTTTTGTTGATTAAATTGGTTCTTCGATATTAAATATTTAAAAAACGTAATGTAATTTTTTTAAACATAAAATATCTCGCGTTATTTTTGGTTTAGTTGTACAAATAATAGCAGAAAATATGTACGTTTTTAATAAAAATTGTGTATTACTAAAAGTATTTAAAATTCTCTTCCAAATTATTTTATCTTTTGTATGAAAGCTCTTGGTGCTTTCCTCAAGCGAAACACATCAAAACTACCAAGCACCTGCGCGCAAACTCGCCCCTGATAGTCGAGATCGACCGAGAATGAGCGGTCCCGATAGTTCCTTGATGGAGACCTACGGATTGATTCCGCACGCAGTTAAGCACTTAAGCACGTGCCCCCTCCGAGACTGCCGGAGCAAACCAGTGAGAACTATACTTCGATTTTTCTATGCTGGCACATTATGTCATCTCATTAGGTCATTGTTATACCTCCTGTCTTATAAAATGAATTTTTTTAACGGTGATAATCTCATTTCTGAGGCCATGAGCCCCGTAATATACATAGTATTGAGAAAGTTATGCAATGGTGCGGAAAATCGATTTCGAGATTTCAACGGAAATACAAGTTTTGGGGTCCACTGGTACCAAAGATGTAATCTCTCTCTTTTTTTTAATGTCTGTCCGTCGTCAAAGGGACCCAACGCTAATTGCGCCCACTCGGAAAGACAGATTTGCGACCTAACGGACAGTGGCGCACGTGCGGGTCCTAAGTAGGTCAGGCCCACATATTTTCGCCGGCAACGCACACTCTGGCCGTTAGAAAAAGGAGATCCCGCTTTATTGGTTAAAGCACGCCCCTACCCTGCTCCGCGGAATTCAACCCCGCGTATCGGGAGGATCCTCGCCGGAAGAGAGGGGGGGTACCGAGGCTTCGTGATTCGGAAAGGCAGCTCTCACTGACACTTCTATTTGTGACTAATAGCAGTCACTTCGATCTTGAACTTCCATTTGTAACATTGCACTCTTGGGCTTCTACTGGTCACTTCGACTTCAACTTTTAACTTACGCGTCTGCTGTTGAACTGCTACTTTGACTTGGGAGTTCACGCTTAGCATTCGAAGCTTCTTGCGGAGGGAAGTTGATCCCTCGCGCACACACTCTGAATTATTCTAAAATTAGGACGAGAAGAGACGGAGTCCCGGAATGGGAAAGGTTCTCACTGGCCGTGTACGGCACTAATCCAGTATCGGTGCGCCGTAGCACGCCGTCACGCGCCTAAGTTCAATTTATCACGTTTACGATTGTCGTCCGCGACTGCCGATACGGAAGGCGAATGTCCTCCAATCCGTCATCGCCGGGGAACACCGTAGCTGCCTAGTGGTTGATGGCATCATCCGTGAGTCCGGCCTGAGAGTGCGGCGACGTCAGGCGGCCACGCTGGGGTACAGCCGTGGTAACCGCAGCTGCCTGGGGGGCGGCCCGCCCTTTTCGCCGGTCGACGACCTCACCCTCGGCGTGCTGTGATGCCCGCCGACGACAACAACAACAACGCAGGGTAATAATCCGCTTTGCTCCCGCTCGCATGCGATTGGACATTTGCTGAGCGAAGCTGGGAAGAAGGTGCCATCAGCACAAAGATTTATGACGGCCCATTGATTGATTTATTATAATATCGAGTCACACAAATATCAAAGTTATTTAAAATAAGGTCGTCCTTATCATTACTGTCAATCATGTGTAAACCATCACCATCATCATTTTAGTTAGTAAATGTTTGTTACAATGTGTCATGTCTCTTATTATTGAAAATCCCATTCTCGCTCTTGAAGCCACATAACCGTATTATTAAAGGAGGGTTTCAGTGTACAACACCTTGTTGCTGCCACCATTAATACATAAATAATAATTTTAATAATACAATTATTAACTAGCTCAAAACTACGCATTTTCAGAAAGGCTCAAACGCCTTTTTTCTTAAATGGCTCAAAATATTTTCTTCAAACTTTTTGAACGGATAGTGCTAATTGCACTCTTTAACATAACGTAAATTTTATTTCGGGGTACTTTTCTTCAAAAGATACACAAATGTGAAAAATAGCTTCAAATTTCGAATTTACAATAGCGCTTTACGCCATTTTTTCAAAACGGCTCCAAAGTTTTCAAAGAAAATTTGCATTTAGGACGAGATTTTTCTGTTCTTTAATATTCTTACAGTAATATTTCTGTGCTACTATTAGGAAACCGAAAAATTAAGAAAACTTAAAACGAAGTGGTTTGCTCGCCGACAGATTGGAGCAGGCAAGATTATGTGGCAAGTCTGAGTAGCTAGCCCCGGTCAAAGAACATAGAAAACTAATACTGGAAAGTCTGTGCCACTCTGTAGCACCACTAGTTTTATATTGCAACTTATTTCCAGCAATATTGCCCGAAAACGTCTAAATTTAAAAAAAAAGCAAATGTGCATGATACTTGTCAAAGAATTAAATAAGGAGAACAAATTTTATTTAAAGGGAAAATCTCATTTTTAAATTTTGTAGTTATGGGAAGACGCTGAAAAAATTCAAACGTTTGACAATTTCGAAAATTCAAAGTTAACGGTGAAAATCGGACCTGTCAACTTTTTTAAGAGTGTTTTACTCATTTATTCACGTTTTTGTTATCAGGAACTGGCAGTAATATATTTTCTGTGGAAAAATCGCCGATTTCTGGTGCATAATTATATTTCTTGCTATTCTAATGAAGTAAAGCGTGATAGTGAAATGCATATACTACGTTTTCGTACGTCTCACATAAATGTAATAAATTATATTAATTGAATGATACATATAAAATGATATGTATAAATATATTTAAAGAGTTGTTAATCTGTAATATTTTTTGAAATCTTACCAGCAGCAATAAGCCAAGAGGGAACCTTTTCTGGTGCCTTTTCTGGAGCCTTTTCTGGAGCCTTTTCTGGAGCCTTTTCTGGAGCCTTTTCTGAAGCCTTTTCTGAAGCCTCTTTTGGAGCCTCTTCTGGAGCCTTTTCTGGTTCCTTTTCTGAAACCATTTCTGGAACCTTTTCTCCCTGATTTACACCATTCCTCTCCATAATGTAAATGTTTTACTTCCACAGGTGAGAGAAATAATAATTACAACTGTATTCTTTAATATCATGTGTCTATTCCATTCATTTGCCACTTAACCAACAAACCTCTCACATCGTTTTGGTTTTGTTTTATCATAAATTTTATATGGCCATGAATGTGTAATGGAATCAGATATAAATACAATGCTGTACGATATAATACTATGCAAATCAAAATTATTAACATCGTACTTCCTGTGTGCAGTCAATACGTATTGAAAACTTCATTTCTGTAATTTTCTGAAACCCACTATTTGGATAGTAATGGTCACTAGTAACTGTTACTCATCTAAATGCCAAGAGAAAAACCTTCGATTTTATTTAGAGAAGACAAGGTTTGCTGACAACTTGTTGAAATGTTGCGTGGTCTCACTTTCATTGCCCCGAGTAGGCGAAAATTGCCTCCTAAGAAGCTTCCGAATAGCTCACCGTTGTCTAATTTTTGTAAATTTCTGTATGCATGTACTTTGGCACAACCGCTCTTCACGAGCTAAGGCCTCCCAGCCTTCTGAGTTAAGGGGTACGTGTGGTTGTCTCATAGCCATCTCCTATTGAAAAGTGAGCTTTCTCATCGTCACACAGCGAGAGATACTGGGACATTGCAAGGAAAGCGCACAATTAATTTTTGCACCGGCCAGGAATCGAACACGGGGCTGCGCCGTGGTAAGCGACAAGCCACCGGGAGCTACAATTTTCGAAAATAAAAATAATAAATTAATATTTCACAATTAAACGTTAAAAATGTATTTAATTTCGGTTGCAGATATATTACTTGCATTTTATCGCACTATATTAATTTAAAAAATCGCTCTTAACCTACTTCCGACTTGAACTATTGCTCATTCATCGCGTCATTCGCTTTCTACTTATTTATTAAACGTCAAAAGCAGTTAAACACTGTTTGTGACGTGTTGTGAGGAGAAGCGTATTCTGTCCACGTTTTCTGAGATACTGGGATCCCGACCCTTACCTACATACAAGTTGAATTCCGAATACAGATGATATAACCATTTTTTGGTAAAATTGATAAGACAATTTTGCTCCAATGTAATAAAAACAATTTGCAAACACTAATCAGCTACAATGTTTGGCTATCGTCGTCTTTTTGAACGAATTGTGGAGGACTTCTTGCCGTGAAAACAAGGTGATCGATAATCTGAATACGTATATTTCCCCCAGAACTCTATAAGTAGTACCCAGATAGTGAAGATATATTTATGTCCAGGTGCAAAACAAGGGGCCATCTAAGCATTCGCTCGAAGGATCAAGGAAACTGGACGAAAGACTTGAGCGAGATGGGTGTCATTGACTCACAAACCGAGGTATACTTGTTACAGGTTGTTTAGAATTATACAATCCAAATGGTTGTTAATACGTTCAAAACCGTTGTTAAAATTAATATTCCTTTTTTTTGATGCTCGATGTACTCTCTAATTGTATAGAAATAGTTATGTAGTATAAATTATATTACTTTATCAAATTTAGTCGTTTAATGTCATGTGGTAATGCGTTGTAAAATAATGTACATGTATTTTATGTTAACTTTTTTTTGTGGGCTGTTGACACTGACATCTGATGAATATGATTACTGTACGTCGAATGTTATGGTTATAGACAACAATGAAAATATGTTTCCATCCTTGAGTAAATCATTTTTGACAAAAAAAAAAAACTGATTCGTAAATCAAGGGGCAACGTAATGGTCGAATTCCTACCTTAATGAAGAGAGGCTTACAAGAATCACGTGGGTGGAGTTTGTTTATTATTCGAACAATTCTTTTTTGTAATCTAAATGTCTGGGAGCTATAATGTGTGTTTTCTTAGAGTATTATGCCATATCTCAGGCAGGAATGAAGATTCGCGAAATATACACAACGAGCAGTGTGGAGGCTGCCTGAATTTGTAAGAACTCTGAGAACGCATAGCATAATGAACTTAATTTTCTGTTCAATTCATTTAAATGGACGTTCCGACGTCCGGTGCCCTCTCAGGTCGCGGAGAATAGACCATGAGTTCCCAGGCGGCGCTGCCGAGGCGGACGGAGCCGGCGGTCGCCAGGGCGCTCGCCCCGTCCGGCCGCTCCGCGCGTCCCGCGCGAGGCCGGCGTGGCGGCGAACAGCGGCGTGCACCGGGCCGGTCCCAGGCGAAAGGGTCCTCAGCACGTCGCCTGCACTTTCGCGCCCCTCCCCCGCACGACACTAGGTGCGCGTCGCTAGTGCGTGGGAGGCGACAGCCGCTTCCAGGAGCCACATGGCGCGTGCGACATGGCGCCACACATGCTTGAGTACAGTCGGCCGTGGCGAAAATACGTAAGTGTACAGTGTATGTAGTGAAGTGAAACAACTACAGGATGCATGAGTGAATGCGTTCTATTAAAAATTATGAGTGAATGCGAATATGAATGGAAAAAAGAAGAAAAAGATGATCATAGAACAATGTAAAGAACTATTGGAGAACATTAAATGTTTTTGTGAAACTTCATTACACCCAAAGAGATCCATTGTAAATAGTTGTAAATTAGATTTGATTAGTATATAAATAAGTATGTTTAAGTGGCCTCATCAGAACTACAAAAGCCTAATCAGCAGTATTATGTATTCCAGCAAATTGAATAAACTCCCGCCACTCCAGGGTTACTGGAGAGCGGAAATTTGAAAAAAAAGTAACACCATTCTTCACTTCTGAGCTTCCTTCTGAAACCACATAACCAGTCAGGAAAACCATCCTCATCTGACGATTTCAAAGCTTCTCATCGAATCCGCATTGTTAAAAGTTAATCACACATTTGCACCAGCCAAAAGATTCGTGCCATTGTTAAAATTAAAACCCAGTTAAATGAAACATGTCTGTGTTTCAAGTAGTTTCGTGAATATATTGATTTGATTTGATTTATTTAGACAAAAAGCTGTAACAAATATATGTGACACGGGAGAGAAGATGATCTGCGCACGTTTTCTGGAGTTACGGAATCCCTTCCCAATATTGTAACTATAAATATATGAAAGATGAATAAAAGTTTAAAAAATAAAACAAAATTAATAATAATAAAATTACAAAGGATTGAGATAAGCAACATTTGGAAAATTAAACAATGTTCTTCCGAGTTACAGGAAACTTATTTGCATCAGTAAACTAACAGCAGGTTTGATTTTTCTCCATTGCTAACAAAACTCTACTCTTACCACTACAAGCAAAAGGAGGGCTCAACGAAACGTACGCATGTGAAGCTACATTTACGTCCAGAAGCAACACAAGGGGCCATCTCAGTATTTGCTCAATGTATCAGGAAAGCTGGAGAAAGACCTGATCGAGACGGGGGTTATTCACCTTGTTACAAGCATATTAAATTTCTTTAAAAAAACAAACAATACAACTGTAAATTAATGCATTAGCATATATTGTTTTGTTAAAATAAACATTGTTCTTTTTGATTATCAGTATAGTCTCTAATTGAATAGAAACAATTTCGAAGCAGAAAAGATGTTACTTTTAACTTAAATGTGTGTACAGACTTTAATTGGTCAATGTCAACTGACAACGCTTTGTGTAGTAACGTACATGTATGTGGATTTCTGATAGTGAGTTGTTAATACTTACACTTGATGAACGTGATTTCTACAACGTGTGTTGCAATTAGAAATATCAGTATTGCATGAAAATATGTTCTCACCGTTAAGTAAGTCAGTTTTGACAAAAATTACAGATTAGTAAATAAATAGGCAAGGCAATGGTAAGATTCCACACTCAATGAAGAGAGGTTTACAGGGATCACGTGGATGACATTTTTTATTATTCGAATAATTTTATTTCGCAATTGAAAGGTCTGGGTACTACAGAATGAGCTTCCGCATAATAATATGCTATATCTCAGACGGGAATGTACAGTTGCAAAACACACGCTACGATCTGCATGAAGGCTGGTAGAATTTGAAAGTAGAAAAGAAGAAGAAGAAGAAGGAGATTATAAATTTAGAAATAAATAAATTTATGTGCGAGCTAGTTGGCTACACGTTTATTCTGAGATAATTGAAGTTATAACTTTTGGTTAGATATGACAAAAAATCTGTTAATACTTAAACATTTTTTTATCTCAGAAATGTTATACCAAGCCATAGAAATAAGTTCTGAGGAATAACTGGGGTAGAAATTTATTAATAATGTGATATAATTGATACAAAAAACTTGTAGGTTTATCAACCAAATGTTTTATAAAATAACAATGTACCACAAAATTATCACATTTTTTTTGTAAGAGGGCACATAAGAAACAAAACTTAGGGTCTGTCAATTTTCAAGTTGAAACTTTAAGTAAAGCGCAAATATATTTTCCTTCTTAAGAATTGTTTTTGTTAACATGCTGAGTTTTCCCGTTTGGTTCACTTGGCATAAACATAATATAATCTGATTGTAGTGAGCAATTTTCGTTGGAAAGAATTCTCTTTCGTTGGAAAGGATTTAATCTTAATATTTTCGAACTTGATAGCCTGAGGTCTGTTCTTTTCCATATTTTGGAGACACCAGACAAAAGAATTCCTATCAGTCGTAGTACCTGAATGTGTGAATGCTTTTTTACAAACTTAACTGTGAACATCTTCTTTCAACGCAAAATAACAGGAATTACTGTCTTTGCTTACTGTTACCATTATTTCTCGCTCTTCGTTTAACTATAGGCACACTCTAGATCAGTATCACATGAAGTAGGTACTCGTAAATTATATCAGCCCCGTACCACTGGCAAATAAAGAATGTGAACAATCCGCTGAGAGCATCCCGAATCGCAGCTGAGTCTGAAATCCTGAATGCAAGAGCAGTGTATGATCAGGACAGATATCGTTCTTTCACTCGTCGCAGAGAAGCTGCCTGATATCAAGTCAAATGACCTCATAGTGATCTGTTTTTATTCTCAACGTGTAGTTTCATTCCATATGCACTAATTTCGGTAAAATCGCCAAAAATTACCAAAAGTAATTTGGACAACTGGTTTTTCCACTCACCCGTTTAATTGAAGTATATTTGAATATGTATTTGTGAATATTTTCATGAGGTAAGAATATTTCTGCCATTTGATCTGAAATTGCATGCAGTAATGGAAATTTATTTTGAAGTAATGGACTTTTATTTTGTTGGCTGTAACTGTCTATTAAATATCTTGTTTATTATTAAATATCCCATTGTGTTTATCCCATTAGATTTAAATACAGTTATTTTTCAAAATTCACTTTACTTTCACTTGCTATAATACGTACATTTCGACGACACTTGTCGTTAAGGAAATATATTGCCTTTTTCTTTTACCGTGAAACAGTATTTTCTGCACTTTCCTAACCCGTATGTGCACAACCTTCAGGTATGTATTAGAGATGATTCACCTCAAACCGTAGGCAATAGTTTACTCCAGATAATCAAGATGCACAATTACACATTAATTCTTTCTGCTATTAAATAAAATTAACCTAAGATATTAATCTTAAATTGAAAGATGCGACTCGATTAAAAAGTAAGTACAGTGCTCCCTTACAGTGCTCCAGACCATGAATCAAATATCGACGCCTCGCGTTCAGAATAGAAGCGAAGAACGATAGCCTGGAACTAAAGCATTCTTGTCCTGTTGTTGAAATGTGCGTGGTAAAACATGGACATATTTAGTGTCAAACGATTTTCGCGCCGAAGTTTTTGAGTGAAGACATGATTAACATTTCTTCAACAACCCAATATTGTGCGCAAAGAAAGTGGGAATAACCACGCGTTAAATGTTGGTTTGTGTGTGAATAATGTGTAATGTCACAGTTGCACGTAATATTTTCGAGCTATTTTAGAAGCAATTGATGAAGATATTTCTAAGACTGCAATTCAAGTGCCTGCATTAGGTGACACAATTTCGCTTCCGAGGAAGCAGAGTTTTTACATCCTCGCCTTACTACGTTATACTAAGTAAAGGAAATGTACTTCAATGCTGTAGCAGAAATGGGCGATTATCCAACAGAAAAAGTCCCATTGTGGGGTCTTAGTATTGAAAAATTAGTTAAATATTGTTTCTATGTGTAGTAAATTACTTCCCACTAACATCGGAAGATTTTAGTTGTGATGCGGGTGGTGCAAGAGTAATGGTGCAAGAGTATCATGAATGGCCTGCCACCTACCTGATTTCCAAAACCAGCGGCTATATGGTGGTTGTAAATACCTTTGCAAGTTCATGCAGTATAGTGTTGCGTGACCGTTAATAATTGCGAGAAAGTATGTACTGTTCTTCTCAGCACACTTTTCAACAGCAAAGTACATTGACATAAACTGTTTAGAAATTATAAATTGCCCAGACTCGATAAAGTTTTGTGATAATCGCGAAGACAGAAGTCGTATTCTTCACAAACTAAAACGCACCTAAATATTATTCTGGGTCACAACCTATATAAAAAAAGTTCGTCATTCGTTATTCTTCTTTCGTCGCTTGTTGTTGTCGGTCGTTGCTCGTCGCTCGTGGTTTGTCGCTCGTCAGTCGTCGTTTGTCGCTGGTCACTTGTCGGTCAATTCTCGTCGGTCGTCGTTTGTCGTTTGTTGCTCGTCGCTTGTCGGTCGATGCTCGTCGGTCGTCGGTCCTCATTCGACGTATGTTGTTCGTCGTTCAACGTATGTCGTTCGTCGCACGTCATTCGTCATTCTGCGTTCGTCATTCGTCGTACGTCGTTCGTTGTTCGTCGTTCGTCACTCGTTGCTTATCGTTCGTCGTTCGCAGATCGCCGTTCGTCGTACGCTGTTCATCGTTCGCCACTCTTCGTTCGTCGTTAGTTTGTATTCTTTTAATTTTTATATTTTTCAAAGATTTAAATTTTTAATTTTCATATTTTTCGAATTTTTATAATTTTTAAATTTATATATTTATCAAATATTTATATTTTTCGAATTTCTAGATTTTTCAACTTTTGTGTTTTTGGTCTTTCGTCGTTCGTCATTCTAATTAGTCGTTCGTCAATCTTCTTTCGTCGATCGTTGCTTGTCGTTTGTCGGTCATTGCTCCTCACTCATCGTGTGTCGCTTGTCGATCATCGTTCGTCGTTCGACGTAAGTTTTTCGCTCGTAACTTGTCGGTCGATGCTCGTCGTTTGTCGTTCGTCGGTTGTCGTTCGACGTATGTCGTTCGTTGTTCGTAGTACGTCGTTTGTAGAACGTCGTTCGTTATTCTACGCTCGTCGCTTGTCGTTCATAGATTACTGTTCGGCGTTCGTCGTACGCAGTTCGTCTCTCGCCGATCATCGTCGTTAGTATTTTTCGTGTTTTGATATTTTTTGTTATATAAAATTTTTTGCATTTTTATATTTTTCAAAATTATGTATTTTTATGTATACGAATTTTTAGATTTATCGTTTTTTACAATTTGTGTGTGCTGTCTTTCGTATTTTGCCTTTCGGTTTTTGACATTCGCCTTTCGCCCTTTGCGTTTTGCCGTTCGTCAAACTCCATTGGCAGTTCGTCGCTTGTCTATCTTTTCGAATATTTCTGTTTTTCGATTTTTTTTCGGATTTTGATATTTTTAGATTTGTATATATTTAAAATTTATATATTTTTAGTCGTTTCGATTTTCATATTTTTCCTTCTAGTCGTTCGGAGTTCATCGATCGTCGCTTGGCGTCATTTGACGCTCGTCGTTCGTAATACGTCGTTCGTTGTTCGTCGCACGACGTTCGTCGTTCGTTTGTATTTTTGAATATTTATATATTTCAAAATTAAAAATTGTTTGATATTTGAATTTTTTGAATTTTTATATTTTTCAAATTTTTATATTTTTTGAAGTTACTTATTTAATTTTTATATATTTTGATTTTCTATATTTTTTTAATTTTTAGATTTTTCGGCTTTTTCACTTTCTGTTTCTGGTCTTTTGTCGTTCGTCATTCTTTCGTTGTTCGTCGCTTGTCGGTCGTTGAACGTCGTTCGTCGTTTGTCACTCGTCGGCCGTCAGTAGTCGTTCGAAGTACGTCGTTCGTCGTTCGGCGCTCGTTGCTTGTCGGTCGATGCTCGACACTCGTCGTTCTTCGGTCGTCAGTCGTCGTTCGACGTATGTTCTTCGTCGATCATCGTACGTAGTGCGTCGTTCGTTGTTCGTCGTCCGTTGTTCGTCGTCCGTTGTTCGTCGTCCATTGTACGTCGATTGTCATTTGTTGTTCGTCGTTCGCTATTCGACGATCGCCATTCGTCGTTCGTTGTTTGTCGCTCGCCGCTCTTCGATTGTCGCTCGTTTGTATTTTTCGACTTTTTATATTTTTGGAATTTTTAGATTTTTCGTTTTTTCCACTTTTTGGTTTTTCTAGTCTTTCGTCGTTCGTCATTCTTTTCCGTCGTTTGTTATTCTTCTTTCGACGCTTGTCAGTTGCTGCTCGTCGCTCAACGTTCGGTCGTCGTTCGTCGTTCGTCGTACGTCGTTCGTCGTTCATTGTTCGTCGCCCGTCACACGTCGCTTGTAGTTGGTCGTTCGCCGTTTGGCGTTCGCCAATCGTCGTACGCTGTTCGTCGTACGCCGTTCTTCGTTCGTCGTTAGTGTGTATATTTCCATTTTGATATTTTTCAAAGTTTGAAATTTTTAATTTTTAATATTTTTCGAATTTTTATAACTTTTGAGTTTATTTGTTTATCAAATATTTATAATTTTTGACTTTTTAGATTTTTCGTCTTATCCACTTTTGTGCTTCTGTTCTTTTGCCGTTCGTCATTCTTTTTTGTCTTTCGTTATTTTTCTTTCGTCGCTTTTCGCTAGTCAGTGGTTGCTCGTCGCTCGTCGCTCGTCGTTCGGCATTCGACGCTCGTCGCTTGTCGGTCGATGCTCGTCGCTTGTCGTTCGACGGTCGTAGATCGTCGGGCGTCGTTTGACGTATGTCGTTCGTCGTACGTCGTCCGTCTGTCATCGCACGTCGTTCGTTATTCGTCGCTTGTCGTTCAGCGTTCGCTGTTCGGTGTTCGCCGTTCGTCGTACGCTGTTCAACGTTCGCCGCATTTCGTTTCTGTTAATTTTTCTTTTTTCAAAATTTTAGATTTTTGATTTTTATTTTTTTGAAATTTATATTTTTGAACTATTATTGTTTTTGAATTTTTATATTTTTGATTTTTTATATTTTTCGATTTTTTATATTTTTCGAATTTTTATATTTTTTGATTTTTTATATTTTTTGATTTTTTATATATTACGAATTTTTATATTTTTGAAGTTTTGTATTTTTTGTTTTTTGAAAATATTAAAATTTTCTTTTCTTTTGTGTGTTTTGTCTCATCTTCCTTCGTACTTCGCTCGTCGTTCGTACCCAGTCGCTGGTCGCTTGTCACTCGTCGCTCGTCGTTCGTCGCTAGTCGCACGGCAACGATGGCTTGTTGCTCGTTCGTATGCGTCTTTCGTTGTTCGTCGTTGGTTTATATTTTTCTTTTTTTAAATTATAGATTTTTGATATTTATTTTTTTAAATTTTTAATATTTTTCGATTTCTTATATTTTTCGATTTTTTATATTTTTCGAATTTTTATATTTTTCGAATTTTTATATTTTTATATTTTTAAATTTTTAAATTTTCCGTTTTTTCAAAATTTTCGTATTTTCTTTTCTTGTGTGTATTATGTCTCATCTTCCTTCGTACTTCCCTCGTCGTTCGTAGCCTGTCGCTGGTCGCTTGTCACTCGTTGCTCGTTATTCGTTTGTCGCTAGTCGCACGGCTACGATGGCTTGTTGCTCGTTGCTCGTCTTTCGTTGTTCGTCGTTCGTTAATATTTTTTATTTTCAAAATTTTGATTTTTGATTTTTATTTTATTTGAAATTTATATTTTTTATTTTTATATTTTTTGAATTTTTATATTTTTCGATTTTTTATATTTTTTGATTTTTTATATTTTTCGATTTTTTGATTTTTGAATTATTATATTTTCCGTTTTTTCAAAATTTTAGAATTTTCTTTTCTTTTGCCTCATCACGTCTCATTTTCCTTCGTACTTCACTCGTCGTTCGTAGCCAGTCGCTGGACGCTTGTCACTCGTCGTTCGTCGTTACGTCGCGTCGTTACGTCGCGTCGTTGTCGCACGTCGCACGTCGTATGTCGCACGTCAATAATAGTTTGTTGCTCGTTAGTGTGCGTCTTTCGTTGTTCGTCGTTCGTTAATATTATTCTTTTGTCAAAATTTTATATTTTTGATTTTCATTTTTTTTGAAATTTAAATTTTTCATTTTTTATATTTTTCGATTTTTATATTTTTCGATTTTTTATATTTTTCGATTTTTTATATTTTTTTACTTTTCGATTTTTTATTTTTAAATTTTTATATTTTTCGTTTTTTCAAAATTTTAGAATTTTCTTTTCTTTTGTCTCATCATGTCTCATCTTCATATTTCGCTCGTCGTTCGTAGCCAGTCGCTGGTCGCTTGTCACTCGTCGCTCGTCGTTACGTTGCGTCGTCGCACGTTGCACGTCGCATATCGCACGTAAATAATGGCTTGTTGCTCGTTCGTGTGCGTCTTTCGTTGTCCGTCGTTCGTTAATATTTTTCTTTTTTCAAAATTTTATATTTTTGATTTTCATTTTTTTGAAATTTATATTTTTCATTTTTTATATTTTTGGATTTTTTGTATTTTTGATTTTTTATATTTTTCGATTTTTTGTTTTTTGTTTTTTATATTTTTTGTTTTTTTTAATTTTTCGATTTTTTTATATTTTTCGATTTTTTATATTTGAATTTCTATTTTTTTCGTTTTTTCAAAATTTTAGAATTTTCTTTTCTTTTGGCTCATCATGTCTCATCTTCCTTCGTACTTGGCTCGTCGTTCGTAGCCAGTCGCTGGTCGCTTGTCACTCGTCGCTCGTCGTTACGTCGCGTCGTTACGTCGCGTCGTTGTCGCATGTTGCGCGTCGCATATCGCACGTCAATAATGGCTTGTTGCTCGTTCGTATGCGTCTTTCGTTGTTCGTAGTTCGTTAATATTTTCCTGTTTTCAATATTTAGATTTTTGATTGTTATTTTTTTTAAATTTATATTTTTGATTTTTTATATTTTTCGATTTTTATATTTTTCCATTTTTTATATTTTTCGATTTTTTATATTTTTTGATTTTTTATACTTTTCGATTTTTTATATTTTTAAATTTTTATATTTTTCGTTTTTTCAAAATTTCAGAATTTTCTTTTCTTTTGTCTCATTATGTCTCATCTTCCTTCGTACTTCGCTCGTCGTTCGTAGACAGTCGCTGGTCGCTTGTCACTCGTTGCTCGTCGTTACGTCGCGTCGTCGCACGTTTAACGTCGCATATCGCACGTCAATAATGGCTTGTTGCTCGTTCGTATGCGTCTTTCGTTGTTTGTCGTTCGTTAATATTTTTCTTTTTTCAAAATTTTATATTTTTGATTTTCATTTTTTTGAAATTTATATTTTTCATTTTTTATATTTTTGGATTTTTATATTTTTCGATTTTTATATTTTTCGATTTTTAATGTTTTTCGATTTTTAATTTTTTTTATTTTTTTATTTTTTCGATTTTTTTATATTTTTCGATTGTTTATATTTTTGAATTTTTAAATTTTTCATTTTTTCAAAATTTTAGAATTTTCTTTTCTTTTGTCTCATCATGTCTCATCTTCCTTCGTACTTGGCTCGTCGTTCGTAGCCAGTTGCTGGTCGCTTATCACTCATCGCTCGTCGTTAGGTCGCGTCGTTGTCGCATGTCGCATTTCGCACGTCGCACGTCAATAATGGCTTGTTGCTCGTTCGTATGCGTCTTTCGTTGTTCGTCGTTCGTTAATTATTTATTTTCAAAAATTTTAAGTATTTTATTTTTATTTTTTTGATTTTTATATTTTTGATTTTTAATATTTTTCGTTATTTTATATTTTTCGATTTTTTATATTTTTCGATTTTTTATATATTTTGATTTTTATATTTTTCAATTTTTTTAATTTTTGAATTTTTATATTTTTCGTTTTTTCCAAATTTTAGAATTTTCTTTTCTTTTGTCTCATCATGTCTCGTCTTCCTTCGTACTTTGCTCGTCGTTCGTAGCCAGTCGCTGGTCGCTTGTCACTCGTCCCTCGTCGTTACGTCGCGTCGTTTTCGAACGTCGCACGTCGCATGTCGCACGTGAATAATGGCTTGTTGCTCGTTCGTATGCGTCTTTCGTTGTTCGTCGTTTGTTAATATTTTGCAAAATTGTAGATCTTTGCTTTTATTTTTTTTTTAATTTATATTTTTAATTTTTTATATTTTTCGATATTTTATATTTTTTGTTTTTTTATATTTTTCGAAAGTTATATTTTTTGAATTTTTATATTTTTTGAATTTAATATTTTTTTAATATTTTAAATTTTTATAATTTATAGTCAAGACGAGACGAGGCGAGGCGAGGCCAGGCGAGACAAGACGAGACGAGACGGGACGAGACAAGACGAGGCGAAACGAGACGCGACGCGACGCGACGCGACGAGACGAGACAAAACTTTATATTTTTGATTTTTTATATTTTTTAATTTGTAAATTTTTTGATTTTTCATATTTTTTATTTTTTATATTTTTTGTTTTTTATATTTTTGATTTTTTGTATTTTTTTATTTTTTATATTTTTCGTTTTTTATATTTTTTGATTTTTTATATTTTTTGATTTTTTATATTTTTCGAAATTTATATTTTTCGAATTTTTATATTTTTTTATTTTTATTTTTTTGATTTTTTAAATTTTTGTAATTTTTAGACGAGACGAGACGGCGAAGCGAGGCGAGGCAAAACGAGACGAGATGGGACGGGACGGGACGGGACGAGACGAGACGTGTCGTGACGTGACGAGACGAGACGATACGTGACGAGGCGAGACGTGACGTGACGAGACGAGACGAGACGAGACGTGACGTGACGTGACGTGACGTAACATGACGTGACGTGACGTGACTTGACTTGACCTGACTTGACTTGCGTCGCGTCGCGTCGCGTCGCGTCTCGTTTCGCCTCGTCTCGTCCCGTCCCGTCTCGTCTCGTCTCGTCTCTCCTGGCCTCGCCTTGCCTCGCCTCGCCTCGTTTCGTCTCGTCTTGTCTAAAAATAATAAAAATTTAAAAAATCAAAAAATATTAAAATTCAAAATATATAAAAATTCAAAAAATATAAATTTCGATAAATATAAATTTCAAAAAATATAAAAAACCAAATTATATAAAAAATCAAAGAAAAGTCTCGTTTCGTCTCGTCTCGTCCCGTTCTGTCCCGTCTCGTCTCGTCTCGCCTCGCCTCGCCTCGCCTCGCCTCGTCTTGTTTCGTGTAAAAATTATAAAAATTTAAAAAATCAAAAAATATTAAAAATAAAAAAAAATAAAAATTTTAAAAATATAAATTTCGAAAAATATAAAAAATCAAAAAGTATAAAAAATCAAAAAATATAAAAATCAAAAATATAAAAAATCAAAAATATAAAAAATTAAAAATATAAAAAATCAAAAAATATGAAAAATCAAAAAATATAAAATATCAAAAAATATAAAGTCTCGTCTCGTCGCCTCGCGTCGCGTTTCGCATCGTTTCGCCACGTCTCGTCTCGCCTCGTCTCGTCCCGTCCCGTCTCGTCTCGTCTCGCATCGTCTAAAAATTATAAAAATTTAAAAAATAAAAAAATATTAAAAATCAAAAAATATAAAAAATCAAAAATATAAAAAATCAAATAATATAATAAAAATAAAAAAATATAAAAAGTCTCGTCTTGTCTCGTCTCGTCTCGTCCCGTCCCGTCCTATCAGGTCTCGTATCGCCTCGCCTCGCCTCGTTTTGCCACGCCTCGCCTCGCTCGTCTTGTCTAAAAATTATAAAAAATTAAAGAAATTAAAAAATATTAAAAATAAAAAAATACAAAAATTCGAAAAATATAAATTTCGAAAAATATAAAAATCAAAAAATATAAAAATAAAAAATATAAAAAATAAAAAAATATAAAAAATAAAAAAATATAAAAAATCAAATAATATAAAAAATCAAAAAATTTAAAAAGTTTCACCTCGTTTCGTCTCGTGTCGTCTCGTCTCATCTCGTCTCGTCTCGTCTCGTGCCGTCTCGTCCCGACCCGTCCCGTCCCGTCTCGTCTCGCCTCGCTTCGTCTTGTCTCGTCTTGTCTACAAATAATAAAAATTTAAAAAATCAAAAAATATAAAAATTCAAAAAATATAAATTTCGAAAAATATAAATTTCAAAAATATAAAAAACCAAATTATATAAAAAATCAAAAAAAGTCTCGTCTCGTCCCGTCCCGTCTCGTCTCGTCTCGCCTCGCCTCGTCTCGTCTAAAAATTATAAAAATTTAAAAAATCAAAAAATATAAAAAATCAAAATATATAAAAAATCAAAAAATATAAAAAATCAAAAAAATATAAAAATCAAAAAATATAAGAAATCAAATAATATATAAAAGCAAAAAATATAAAAAGTCTCGTCTCGTCTCGTCTCGTCCCGTCTCGTCTCGTTTCGCCTCGCCTCGCCTCGGCTCGTCTCCTCTCGTCTAAAAATTATAAAAATTTAAAAAATCAGAAAATATTAAACATCAAAAAATATAAAAATTAAAAAAAATATAAATTTCGAAAAATATAAAAAATAAAAAATATAAAAAATATAAAAAATCAAAAAATATAAAAAAAATATAAAAAATCAAAAAATATAAAATTCAAAAATATAAAAAATCAAATAATATAAAAAATCAAAAATATAAAAAGTCTCGTTTCGTCTCGCCTCGCCTCGCCTCGTTTTGCCTCGCCTCGCTCGTCTTCTCTAAAAATTATTAAAAATTAAAACATTAAACAATATTAAAATACAAAAAATATAAAAATTCAAAAAATATAAATTTCGAAAAATATAAGTTTCGAAAAATATAAATAATCAAAATATAAAAAAATAAAAAAATATAAAAAATCAAAAAAATATAAAAAATCAAAAAATATAAAAAATCAAAAAATATAAAAAATTGAATAATATAAAAAATCAAAACATAAAAAATCTCGTCTCGTCTCGTCTTGTCTCGTCTCATCTCGTCCCGTCCCATCCCGTCTCGTCTCGTCTCGTCTCGCCTCGCCTCACCTCGTCTCGTCTTGTCTAAAAATTATAAAAATTTAAAAAATCAAAAAAATATTAAAATTAAAAAATATAAAAATTCAAAAATTATAAAATTCGAAAAATATAAATTTCGAAAAATATAAAAGTCAAAAAATATTAAAAATCAAAAAAAGTCTCGTCTCGTCTTGTCCCGTCCCGTCTCGTCTCGTCTCGCCTCGCCTCGTCACGTCTCGTCTAAAAATTATAAAAATTTAAAAAATCAAAAAATATTAAAAATCAAAAAATATAAAAATTTGAAAAGTATAAAAAATCAAAAAATATAAAAAATATAAAAAATCAAAAATATAAAAAATCAAAAAATATAAAATTCAAAAATATAAAAAATCAAATAATATAAAAAATCAAAATATAAAAAGTCTCTTCTTGTCTCGTCTCGTCTCGTCCCGTCCCGTCCCGTCCTATCTCGTTTCGTCTCGCCTCGTCTCGTTTTGCCTCGCCTCGCTCGTCTTCTCTAAAAATTATTAAAATTTAAAACATCAAACAATATTAAAATACAAAAAATATAAAAATTCAAAAAATATAAATTTCGAAAAATATAAGTTTCGAAAAATATAAAAAATCAAAAAATATAAAAAATAAAAAAATATAAAAAATAAAAAATATAAAAAATCAAAAAATATAAAAAATTGAATAATATAAAAAATCAAAACAAAAAATCTCGTCTCGTCTCGTCTTGTCTCGTCTCATCTCGTCCCGTCCCGTCTCGTCTCGTCTCGTCTCGCCTCGCCTCACCTCGTCTCGTCTCGTCTTGTCTAAAAATTATAAAAATTTAAAAAATCAAAAAAAATATTAAAATTAAAAAATATAAAAATTCAAAAATTATAAATTTCGAAAAATATAAATTTCGAAAAATATAAAAGTCAAAAAATATAAAAAATCAAAAAAGGTCTCGTCTCGTCTTGTCCCGTCCCGTCTCGTCTCGTCTCGCCTCGCCTCGTCACGTCTCGTCTAAAAATTATAAAAATTTAAAAAATCAAAAAATATTAAAAATCAAAAAATATAAAAAATAAAAAATATAAAAAATCAAAAAATATAAAAATCAAAAAATATAAAAAATCAAAAAATATAAAATATCAAAAAATATAAAGTCTCGTCTCGTCGCGTCGCGTTTCGCATCGTTTTGCCTCGTCTTGTCCCGTCCCGTCCCGTCTCGCCTCGTCTCGTCTCGTCTAAAAATTATAAAAATTAAAAAAATCAAAAAATATTAAAAATCAAAAAATATAAAAATTCGAAAAATATAAATTTCGAAAAATATAAAAATCAAAAAATATAAAAAATCAAAAAATATAAAAAATCAAAAAATATAAAAAATTAAAAAATAAAAAAAATATAAAAAATAAAAAAATATAAAATGTCTCGTCTCGTCTCGTTTCGCCGCGTCGCGTTGCGTCTCGTCTCGTTTCGCCTCGTCTCGTCTCGTCCTGTCTCGTCTCGTCTTGTCTCGCCTCGTCTCGTCTCGTTTCGTCTACTCTCGTCACGTCACGTCTCGTCTCGTCTCGCTTCGCCTCGCCTCGTCTCGTCTCGTCTCGTCACCTCTCGTCTCGTCTCGTCTTGTCCCGTCCCGTCCCGTCCCGTCTCGTCTCGTCTCGCATCGCCTCGTCTGGTCTCGTCTCGTCAAAATATTTAAAAATTTAAAGTCAAAAAATATAAAAAATAAAAAATTCGAAAAATATACATTTCGAAAAATTTAAAAAATCAAAAAATATAAAAATTCGAAAAATATAAAAATTCAAAAAATATAAAGTCTTGTCTCGTCTCGTCGCGTCTCGTCGCGTCTCGTCGCGTCGCGTTGCGTCACGTCTCGTTTCGCCTCGTCTCGTCCCGTCTCGTCTCGTCTCGCCTCGCCTCGTCTCGTTTCTTGTCTTAAAATTATAAAAATTTAAAAAATCAAAAAATATTAAAAATCAAAAAATATAAAAAATCAAAAAATATAAAAAATCAAAAAATATAAAAAATTAAAAAAATATAAAAAATTAAATAATATAAACAATAAAAAATATAAAAATTCTCGTCCCGTCACGTCTCGTCTCGTGTCGTCTCGTCTCGATTCGTTTCGTCTCGTCCCGTCCCGTCTCGTCACGTCACGTCACGTCTCGTCTCGTGTCGTCTCGTCACGTCTCGTCACGTCTCGTCCTGTCTCGTCTCGTCTCGCCTCGTCTCGTCTCGTCTCGTTTCGTCTCGTCTCGTCTCGCCTCGTCTCGTCACGTCACATCTCGTCTCGCCTCGTCCCGTCTCGTCTCGTTTCGTCCCGTCTCGCCTCGCCTCGTCTAAAAATTATAAAAAATTAAAAATAAAAAATATTAAAAAACAAAAAATATAAAAATTGGAAAAATATAAACTTCGAAAAATATAAAAAATCAAAAAAGGTAAAAAATCAAAAATATAAAAAATCAAAAAATATAAAAAATTCAAAAATATTAAAAATAAAAAATAAAAAAAATAAAAAATATAAACAATCAAAAAAAATAAAAAAATCAAAAATATAAAAAATCGAAAAATATAAAATATCAAAAAATATACAAAGTCCCGTCTCGTCTCATCTCGTCGCGTCGCGTTTCGTCTCGTCTCGTTTCGCCTAGTCTCGTTTCGTCTCGTATTGTCTCGTCTCTTCTCGTCTCGCCTCGTCCCGTCCCGTCTCGTCTCGTCTCGTCCCGTCCCGTCCCGTCCCGTCCCGTCCCGTCTCGTCTCGTCTCGTCCCGTCCCGTCCCGTCCCGTCCCGTCACGTCCCGTCTCGTCTCGTCTCGTCTCGCCTCGAATCGCCTCATCTCGCCTCTTGTCTCGTCTAAAAATTATAAAAATTTAAAAAATCGAAAATATTTAATATCAAAAAATATAAAAATACGAAAAATATAAATTTTGAATAATATAAAAAATCAAAAATATAAAAATTAAAAAAATATAAAAAATTAAAAATATAAAAAATCACAAAATATAAAAAGTCTCGTCTCGTCGCGTCGCGTCGCGTCTCGTTTCGCTTCGTCTCGTCTCGTCCCGTCTCGTCTCGTCCCGTCTCGTCCCGTCTCGTCTCGCCTCGCCTCGTCTCGCCTCGTCTCGTCTCGTCTGAAAATTATAAAAATTTAAAAAAATATAAAAATTCAAAAAATATAAAAATTCGAAAAAATAAAAAAAATAAAAAAATATAGTCTTGTCTCGTCTCGTCGCGTCTCGTCGCGTCGCGTTGCGTCGCGTCTCGTTTCGTCTCGTCTCGTCCCGTCTCGTCTCGTCTCGTCTCGCTTCGCCTCGTCTCGTTTCGTCTTGTCTAAAAATTATAAAAATTTAAAAAATCAAAAAAATTAAAATTCAAAAAATATAAAAATTCAAAAAATATAAAAATTCAACAAATCTAAATTTCGAAAAATATAAATATCGACAAATATAAAAAATCAAAAAAATATAAAAAATCAAAAAATATATAAAATTAAATATAAACACTCAAAAAATATAAAAATTCTCGTCTCGTCTCGTCTCGTGTCGTCTCGTGCCGCCTCGTCTAATCTCGTCTCGTCTCGTTTCGTCACGTCTCATCTCGTCTCGTGTCGCCTCGTCACGTCTCGTCACGTCTCGTCTCGTCTCGTCTCGCCTCGTCTCGTCTCGTCTCGTCTCGTCACGTTACGTCTCGTCTCGTCTCGTCTCGTCTCTTATGGTCTCGTCTCTTCTCGTCTCGTCTCGTTTCGTCTCGTCTCGTCACGTCACGTCACGTGTCGTCTCGTCTCGTCTCCTCTCGTCTCGTTTCGTCTCGTCCCGTCCCGTCTCGTCTCGTCTCGTCCCGTCTCGCCTCGCCTCGTCTCGTCTAAAAATTATAAAAATTTAAAAAATAAAAAATATTAAAAACAAAAAATATAAAAATTCGAAAAATATTAACTTCGAAAAATATAAAAGATCAAAAAATATAAAAAAATATAAAAAATCAAAATATAAAAAATCAAAATATATAAAAAATCAAAATATAAAAAATCAAAATATATAAAAAATCAAAAAATATAAAAAATTAAAAATATAAAAAACGAAAAATATAAAAAATCGAAAAATATAAAAAATCAAAAATATAAATTTAAAAAAAAAATAGAAATCAAAAATCAAAAAGTTTGAAAAAAGAAAAATATTTACGAACGACGAACAACGAAAGACGCATACGAACGAGCAACAAGCCATTATTGACGTGCGACATGCGACAATCGACGTGCGACGCGCGACAAGGACGCGACGTAACGACGCGACGTAACGACGAGCGACGAGTGACCAGCGACCAGCTACAAACGACGAGCGAAGTACGAAGAAAAATGCGACATGAGGAGACAAAATAAAAGAAAACTAAAATTTTGAGAAAACGAAAAATATAAAAAGTCAAAAATATAAAAAATCGAAAAATATAAAAAATCAAAAATATAAAAATCGAAAAATATAAAAAATCGAAAAATATAAAAAATCGATAAATATAAAATATCAAAAATATAAATTTCAAAAAAATCAAAAATCTAAAAATTTGAAAAAAGAAAAATATTAACGAACAACGAAGGACGCATACGAACGAGCATCAAGCCATTATTGACTTGCGACATGCGACGTGCGACAACGACGCGACGTAGCGACGCGACGTGACGACGAGCGACGAGTGACAAGCCACCAGCTACGAACGATGAGCGAAGTATGAAGGAAGATGAGACATGATGAGACAAAATAAAAGAAAACTAAAATTTTGAGAAAACGAAAAATATAAAAAGTAAAAAAAAATCGAAAAATATAAAAAATCAAAAATATAAAAAAATCGAAAAATATAAAAAATCGAAAAATATAAAAAATCGAAAAATATAAAAAATCGAAAAATATAAAATATCAAAAATATAAATTTCAAAAAATCAAAAATCTAAAATTTTGAAAGAAGAAAAATATTAACGAACAACGAACAACAAAAGACTCATACGAACGAGCAACAAGCCATTATTGACGAGCGACATGCGACGTGCGACAACGACGCGACGTAACGACGCGACGTAACGACGAGCGACGAGTGACAAGCGACCAGCGACTGGCTACGAATGACGAGCGAAGTACGAAGGAAGATGAGACATAAAACACAAAAGAAAAGAAAATTCTATAATTTTGAAAAATCAAAAAATATAAAATTTCAAAAATATAAAAATTCGAAAAATATAAAAAATCGAAAAATATAGGAAATCGAAAAATATAAAATTCGAATTATATAAAAAATCGAAAAATATTAAAATCGAAAAATATAAAAAATCGAAAAATATAAAAAATCGAAAAATATAAAAATTTGAAAAAATAAAAATTCGAAAAATATAAAAATTAAAAAAATATAAATTGCAAAAAAATTAAAAATCTAAAATTTTGAAAAAAGAAAAATATTAACTACCGACGAACAACGAAAGACTCATACGAACGAGCAACAAGCCATTATTGACGTGCGATATGCGACGTTAAACGTGCGACAACGACGCGACGTAACGACGAGCGACGAGTGACAAGCGACCAGCGACTGGCTACGAACGACGAGCGAAGTGCGAAGGAAGATGAGACATAAAACACAAAAGAAAACAAAATTCTAATATTTAGAAAAATCAAAAAATATAAAAATTCAAAAATATAAAAATTCGAAAAACAAAAAAACCAGAAAATATAAAAATCAAAAAATTTAAAAAATCGAAAAATATAAAAATTCAAAAATATAAATTTCAAAAAATCAAAAATCTAAAATTTTAAAAAAGGAAAAATATTAACGAGCGACGAACAACGAAAGACGCATACGAACGAGCAACAAGCCATTATTGACGTGCGACTAGCGACAAAGGACGAACGACGAGCGACGAGTGACAAGCGACCAGCGACTGGCTACGAACGACGAGCGAAGTACGAAGGTAGATGAGACATAAAACACAAAAGAAAAGAAAATTCTAAAATTTTGAAAAATCAAAAAATATTAAAATTCAAAAATATAAAAAATCGAAAAATATTAAAAATCGATAAATATAAAAAATCGAAAAATATAAAAAATCGAAAAATATTAAAAATCGAAAAATATAAAAAATCGAAAAATTTAAAAAATCGAAAAATATAAAAAATTCGTAAAATATAAAAAATCGAAAAATTGAAAAATTGAAAAATATAAATTAAAAAAAATAATCTAAAATTTTGAAAAAAGAAAAATATTAACGAACGACGAAAAACGCATACGAACGAGCAACAAACTATTATTGACGTGCGACTAGCGACTAACGACGAACGACGAGCGACGAGCGACGAGTGACAAGCGACCAGCGACTGGCTACGAACGACGAGCGAAGTACGAAGGAAGATGAGACATAAAACACAAAAGAAAAGAAAATTCTAAAATTTTGAAATATCAAAAAATATAAAAATTAAAAAATTAAAAAATTCGAAAAATATAAAAAATCGAAAAATAAAAAAATCGAAAAATATAAAAAATCGAAAAATATAAAAATCCGAAAAATATAAAAAATCGAAAAATATAAAAATTCAAAAATATAAATTTAAAAAGAATCAATAATCTAAAATTTTGAAAAATCAATAAATAGAAAAATTTAAAAATTCGAAAAATATAAAAATTAAAAAACATAAAAATAAATATTTAAAAATTCGAAAACTATAAAATTTTGAAAAATACTAACTCACGGGGAACGAAATACAGCGAACGACGAACAGGGTACGACGAAGGCAAACAACAAGCGGCAGGCGACAAACAACAAACGACGAACGAAATACGTCGAATAACGACCAACCAAAGTAACGAGCGACGTCCGACAAGCGCCAAGCGACAAACGCCGAAAGAAGGATAACGAACGACGATAAAGAATAACGAATTATAAAATACTAGAAACAAAAAGTGAAAAACACAAAAAATCTAAAAATTCAAAAAATATAAAAATTCGAAATTTCGATTTTTGAAATATATAAAAATTTGAAAAATTTAAAAATTTAAAAAATATAAAAATTTTAAAAATTCGAAAAATATAAAATTTAAAAAGTGCAAAAATTTAAAAAATATAAAAATTAAAAAATATAAAATTTAAAAAATATAAAAATTAAAAATGTCGGTTTTTGAAAAATATAAAAGTTTGAAAAATATAAAAATTAAAAAAATTTAAATAATATAAAATCCAGTATTTCAAGATTCGAAAAATATAAAATTTTGAAAAATACTAACGAGGAACGAAATACAGTGAACGACGAACAGGGTACGACGAAGGTAAACTCGAATAGTGAACGCCGAACAAGCAGCGGGCGCCTAAGAACAAACGACTTACGACAAACGACGAACGAAATACGTCGAATAACGACCGACGAACGTCGAGTGACGAGCATCGACCGACAAGCGACGAGGGACGAGTATCGACCGACAAGCGACACGTGTCTCACGACGAATGACGGACGTCGAACGACGACAAACAAGCGACAAACGACGAGCGACGTCCGACAAGCGCCAAGTGGCAAACGACAAGAAGGATAACGAACGACGAAAAAGAATAACGAACTATGAAAAACTAGAAACAAAAAGTGAAACAGACAAAAATTCAAAAAATATAAAAATTCAAGAAAATATAAAAATTAAAAATTTCGATTTTTGAAATACATAAAACGTAACTATAAAAATATAAAAATTTAAATAATACAAATATATTTCAAAAATTCAAAAAATATAAAAATATAAAAATTAAAAAATATAAAAATTTAAAATTTCGATTTTTGAAAAACACAAAAATTCACAAATATAAAAATTCGCTAAATATAAAATTTCAAAAAAATTCAAATAATATATAACTTTGAGGAATATAAAAATTCCAAAAGTTATAAAAATGGAAAAATATAAAAATTTGAAATTGATAAAATTTCGAAAAATTTAAATGATAAAAAATATAAAAATTTGGAAAATTTAAACGAACGGCGAATGACGAACGGCGAACATCGAATGACGAGCGACGAACAACGTACGAAAAACGACGAAAACAACGACGTTCGACAACGGCCATCGACGAAAGACGAACAACGAATGGCGAACGAACGAAAGACTAGAAACACTATAAGTGAAAAAAAAGGAAAATCTATTAGTTCGAAATGATATTTAACATAAAAAGTCGTTAATTAAAAAATTCAAATAATATAAAAATTGGACAAATAAAAAAAATATGAAAAAATATGAAAATTTAAACAATATATAAACAAATTATAAAATTTCGAAAAATTTAAATTACACATAAAAACAGCGAACGGCGCAGGGCGTAGAAAGATTGGGGAAACACCACAAGCACAAATAGTGGTAAAAACAAAAAATATAAAACGTTGAAACATTGAAAAAATAAAAAACTTAAAAATTGAAATATATAGACAAACAAAAGAAAATATGGATAACGACGAACGGCGAATCGCGAAGGGCGGAAGGCGAAATTCGAAGGGTGATTGTTAAAAGTCAAAAGACGAAAGGCAAAAGACCAAAAACAAAGACTTTAAACTAGAAACACATGAAGTGAAAAAAAACGAAAAATCTAAAAATTCGAAAATACTAAACATACATAAATTGAGAAAAAATTAATTTCGAATAATATAGCAATTCGAAAATTGTAAAAAATCAATAAAATATAAATGTTCATAAAATATAAAAAACAAAAATATAAAAATTCGATAAATATAAACGAACGACGAAAGAAGAGCGGCGAACAACGAACGGCGAATGATGTGCGTAGTTCGACGAACGACTAGCGACAAGCGAAAAACGACGAACAACGAACGACCAGAACGAAAAATCGAAAAGACTAAATAATAAATACGTAAAAATAAAAAATATCAAAATCCGAAAAATATAAAAATTAGAATATAAACGAACGACGAACGAAGAACTGCAAACGACGAACGGCGAACGAAACGACGACCAACGCGCGACCACCGACGAGAGACGACCGACGAACAACGGACGACGAAGACGAATGACATACGACGAACGACCAGCGACGAGTGACGAATGACGAAAGACGAACGACGAGCGACGGGCGACGATCGACGAACAACGAGCGTATGACGTATGTCGAATAACGAAAGTATGACGTACGAATAGCGACAAGCGACAAGTGACGAGCGACGAACAACGAAAGTCGAATGACGAACGTCGAGAACGAAAGATCAGTAATACTAAAAGTGGCGAAAACAAAAAAATCTAAAAAATTCAAAAAATATAAAAAATTGAAAATATGAAAATTCGAAAATTATAAAAATTTAAAAAATATAATAATTCGAAAAATATAAAATTCGGAAAATATAAAAAATCGAAAAATATAAACGATCGACGAACGAAGAGCGGTGATAAACGAACGACAAGCGACGAACAACGAATAACGTACGATGAACGACGAACGACGAACAACGAACGACAAACGACCAGAACAAAAAATCTAAAAACGACGAACGACGGAAGACGGAAGACGAAAGACGAAAGAAAATTATAAAAATATAAACGAACGACGAGCGAAGTACGGCGAACCGCGACCGACGAGCGATGGGCAACGGACGAAGAAAGACGAACGACGTACGACGAACGACAAGCGACGATCGATGATCGATTTTGTATGTTTTAGTTGGCATTGTCTGGATATTTTACTCTCAGCGGTTGGTGTTGAAAAGTAATCATGAGTGGTCAAGAATGCCTACGTTTGAATGTTATTAACTTTTGAACAGTCGGATTAATTTCGCTCTTCAAATAGAAATTTAAGATTTCACGTGTTAAAGGGAATGAAGAAAATGTGTAGTATTATTGATAGAATTTCTCTGTATCATTCGGCATAAATCTCCTTAGCATTAAATTGTCTTTGAAAGAGGATAGCTCAAGCATACAAGTAGATGCTCAAGTATTCAATTTATTAACTACACTTATAACATGCAAGAAGCATTTAATTACAATAGGAAAATATCCCCCACGTATTGAATAATACGATGAAATGTTTTTGAAATTCAATCTACTCAATATTCCGCATGTAGATCAGTGAAAACACTCGCCACATTGACATTGACATTAAAGGTTGTGATTTAACGACGCGCAGTGCACCTGTAAAATGTTATTAACGCAGTTTTTAAAACCCTCGACATTTACAATTGTCTCGTTTACAGATTACGATATAAGTCAAATTGAGTCTCTCAATCCGTCAATCCCACAGTCTGTCAATCCTTCAGTCCGTCAATCAGTCTATCAATTCCACAGAATGTTAATCCGTGAGTCCGTTCATCCGTCAGACCGTCCATCCGCCAGCCCGTGTATCCGTAAGTCCGTTTATCCGTCGGTCCATTTACCCGTCGGTCCGTTTACCCGTCGGTCCGTTTACCCGTCGGTCCGTTAATCCATCATTCCGTTAATCCAACAGTCCGTTAATTTACCTTGTGTTGTTCCGTCTGTGCGTTAATTCACTAGTCCGTTTTTCCGTCAGTCCGTTTACCCGTCTGTTCATTTATCAGCCTGTCCGTTTATTCGTCTGTCCGTTTATCTGTCAGTACTTTTATCCGTCAGTGCGTTATTACGCCAATACGTTAATCCGTCAGTGCGTTATTCCGTTAATCCGCTAGTCCATTAGTCCGATAGTTCGTTAATCCGTCTGTCCGTTTAACCGTCAGTCCGTTTATCCGTTAGTCTGGTTATTCGCCAATTCGTCAATCCGTCAGTTCTTTAATTCGCCAGACTGTTAATACGTCATCCCGTTAAACCGTCAGCCCGTCAATCCGTCAGCCTGTTAACCCGTCAGCACGTTAATTTATCAGTCAGTTAATCCGTCAGCCCATTATTCCGTCTGTCCGTTTATTCGTCGGTCCGTTTATCCGTCTGTCCGTTTATTCGTCTGCCTGGTTATCTGTCCGTTTATCTGTCAAAATGTTTATCCGTCAATGCGTTTTTACGTCAGTATGTTAATCTGTCTGTGCGTTATTCCGTTAATCCGTCATTCCGTTAATCAGTCAGTCCGTTATTCCAGCAGTCCGTTAATTCGTCTGTCCAATTCCCCAGTCCGTTAATACCTCGCATTCCAAAGACAGACCTTTCATCCTCCAATTTGTTAATTCGTCAGACCGTTAATTCGTCAGTCCGCTAATCTGTCACGCCGGTAATCCATCAGCCTTTCGACTTTTTAACGAACTGCCGTATTATCGGACTGTCGGATTAAAGGCCTGGCGGATGAACTGGCTGACAGATTCCCGGGCTGACAGATTAACGTACTGACGGATTAACGGACTGCCGGTTGAACGGACTGACGGCTTAACGGACTGTCTGATTAACAGACTGACGGCTTAACGGACTGACGGATTAACGGTCTTAATGATAACCGGACTGTCAGAGAAACGGACTGACGGATTATCGGACTGACGGATTAACGTACTAACGGATTGACAGACAGACGGGTATACGGACTGACAGATAAACGAACTGACGCACAAACGGACTAACGGTTTAACGGACAGACGGATAAACGGACTTCGGAGAAACGGACTGGCGGTTTTGCGGACTGACGGATTGACGGACAGACGGGTATACGGACTGATTGATAAATGGACTGACGGATAAACAAACTGACGGATAAACGAACTGACGGATAAACGAACTGACGGATAAACGAACTGACGGATACACGGACTGACGGATGGAAGAAATGACGGATAAACGAACTGACGGATAAACGAACTGACGGATACACGGACTGACGGATGGAAGAAATGACGGATGGACGGACGGAAGGAAGGACTGACTGACGAAAGGAAGGACTGACGGACGGACGGAAGGACTGACGGTCGAAAGGAAGAACTGATGAACGTTCGTAAGGACTGATGGACGGTCGGGCTTCTAGGCGTGTCTGGGGATATTGTGTTGTGAACAGTGGCGAATTTTAATTTTAAATAGATAGAATAATTAATTACACGATCGCCAGCCTAAAACGGCAAAGAAATGACTGCAGCGCACGTCGCTAGCTTAGCACAGGCCAACACAGAACCTTTAATGGCGTGCGCGTGGATCGCTTCCGAAGTATAATGATACGAATATCTAAAAAAAATAGGAAGAAGGTTTTAGGTCAATGGGTCAGCTGCGAAGATAGAATTTCTACTGTAGAGAAAAGTTATCAAACTTTCAATACACAATTTCAGTTTATTGGACTCACAGGTACACGGGGTAACAAGAAATACATATGTCAAAATATCAATATATCATTAGCAATTTAAATCCCCGATGTCCTGAAATAAATAAACAATTATAACAATTTTCTACCCAAATCCTATTGAGGATGTGAGTAGATCAGAACGGCACTTTCGCCATTTTACAAAAATCAATCAATTTTACAGAATTACAATTTGGCGAATAAATCGCACAATACAAATTAAAGAGCTTCCAAATTCTGGAATAGCTCGAAATATCAAGAAATCAATACAGAATACTACGGCGCAGAGGGCGCAGAATACAAAATTGACAATACCGCTGTATTGCGAACGTTAAAATAATAAAAAATAATTATATGCTATGCTGTTCTTTGCTTTAGCATAATTTCAATTTTACAATTCAAAAATAAGTCAATAATTTGACTAACAGCATTTGAATACCAATATGTTTATGGGCATTATTTCTCGCAATAATTGTACCTAATAGAAGACGAAGCATAGAAGAAGAAGAAGATGTACCATAATAACTTTATATCAATATCAAAAATATCTGCTTGGATTACTCTCTTACACATCAATACCTTTGCGTTCGCCTTACAAATAATGGTGTTTCCTGATACGGGCCACTCACGACCTCGTAACCAAATTATACGCGCCGCGGAGCTTTCTTAAGTCGCAACACCACTTGTGTCACTCCGGCCCTGAGGAAGCGTAGTCAGTGGAATCGGGACTGCGCTACATAAGTCGGTTTATGAAAGATGCGGATATGCGTGTTGAAACACCTGTTGTTCCAATACAACATTTGCCAGCCCGAAGACCCGTAGAGCTACTGGCCCCGGCCTCCCGGTCACTGGCAAAGCAACACATTATACAACGTCTCTGTAACACAATACAATACAAATTAGAGAGATGCATAGAATAAACCGAGACAGAGCCCTTTACAATCGGGAATATCTCACAATTCTGGAACAAAAGAAAATATAATTATACAATAATACCAGGCGAAACGCACGAGCGAATCCAATAAAGCAGATTACAATTAATTATTGGTACAATATAAAAGGGTCTTCTATGTACAATTAAAACATAAATTAATTAAGGATACGCCAATGTTATATTTGACGTGGCAGTGAGCCACGGCGAGAACATAATAATTACAAAACTAATGGTGCCTATTGTGGGAAATAATACAAACAATTGTAACGTAGCTAAAAGCCAAGGGCGAGTGAATATGTCTCAGCACGCAAACATATCATGGCATCGCATCGCAGCCGCCCCTCGCTTTGCAGCACTGTTCCGTGTGGCCGCTAAAGTGCAATGCAGCCACACTTCCCTGCTGGGGAGCCATCCCTATCCTTTCGGACATCTATGGCTGATCTGAAAAATGAAAAGAAAACATAGGTCAGAAATGACAATAGCCTTTCGGCGCGCTTTTGGCGTTGTTTACCGCAATTTTCATGCAAGTATTGGCGTCTCGCCTATTGCAGCATATCTCTCGGGCGCTTGTACGTAGCCGTGGGATCCGGCTCGTACAGATTTAAATTTAATATTATGTCATTATTTGACGTATTTATTTTGGAAAAGAAATTTTCAGCTAAATTTTTAAAGTGCTCTTCGAGGAGCGGTAACTTTACTGCAGCGTGTAAGTCTGCGATTCTAATAAACATTGGCGCGCACAGTATTCTACGGAGGCACGCATTTTGAACTATTTGCAACTTATTTAAGTGACAATGCGCCGCTATTCCCCAACTTGGGCAGGCGTAGTCCATAATGGGCCTAATCATGGCTTTATATAAAAGCAGAGCATTCGCTGTGGACAGTTTGCTTCGCTTATGTAATAAGCTTCGCAACATGCCCAGGCGTTGCCAGGCTTTGCTAGCGAGCGCGTCCGCGTGCTCGCGGAAAGTTAAAGCGCGATCCAGCGTGATGCCGAGGTACTTTGTGCTGGCGCGCCATTCAATGTTCGAATTACATAGCGCGAGCGGCCGCGGCTGGTCGTATTTGTATCTGCGTGTGTAGAGCACTGCCGTGCTCTTTTCCACGTTGACTTTGATACGCCAGCGCTGCAGCCACTCCTGGATCTGTAATAAATGTAAATCCAAATATTTAACGAGCAAATCGATTCTTTTGGACGTGGCAATTACTGCCGAGTCGTCTGCGTACATGGCGAGTTCTGTTTGGATGGAGGTAGGTATATCGCGCACGTACAGGCAGTAGAGCACAGGGGAGATAATGCTCCCCTGAGGCACGCCCGCCCGTATGCGGCGGGTGGTAGATTTCGCGTGCAGAACCGTCACTTCAAACGATCTGTTCGCGAGGAAGGAGTGCACTAAGCGTACAATATAGGAAGGGAAGTTGGCTTCGATTAGCTTGACGAGGAGGCCGTCGTGCCAAACCTTATCAAAAGCGCTGGCGACGTCCAGGAAAACTCCGCCAGTGAATCGCCGCTCGTTAAAGTTGCGCCGAATTCTGTCAACTATGCGCACTAGCTGATGAGTGGTGCTGTGGTGCGCCCTAAAACCAAATTGTTCATTATTAACAAGGCCGTGCTTTTCGGTAAATTTTAAAATTCTCTTAAGGAGAATTTTCTCAAAGAGCTTGCCGAGCGTGTTAAGAAGACTAATTGGTCTGTACGACTGCGGCAAACTCTTATTCTTTCCGGGTTTAGGAAAGTTTAGCACGTGCGCGTGTTTCCATTGCGCCGGAAATAGCTGGAAGATGAAAATTGCGTTAAACAAATGCACGATATAGTTTATGGCACTTTGCGGGAGCCTTTTCAGAACTTCGTTTCTGATCCCGTCCGGTCCCGGAGCTTTTCCGCTCCGTAGTGCTGCGATGGCGTCCGTCACTTCTGCGACGTCCGTTAGCTCCGGCTCGTCGGCGGGGGCGTGCAGGGCCGCTGCGACGGTGCAATGCACGCTCTCGGCGTGCTCCGCAGGCGGCTGCTCCTCGACCGGCTGGAATTGCGATTCGAGGGAGTCAGCGAAAAGCTCCGCTTTCTCCTCGTTCGCCTCCACTATGTCGCCGTTCGCGTTGCGCAGTGGCGGGACTGAAACAGAAGATTTTGTCAAAGTTCGCGTTAGCTGCCATAATTAACTATCTTCCGGCTTTAGCTTTCTCAGTAGGTTTCCCCACTTCGAGTTTCTGTGTTCAGTTAAGGCGTCGTCTACACGCCGCCTTAACTGATTCAGAGCAAGCTTGTCTGCCGGGTGCCGCGTGCGCTGCCATTCCCGTCGCGCCACGTTTTTGCGCTGGATCAGCGCTATTATACGGGGGGGGGGGGTAGCTCCGCTGCTCGCTGCTCGTTTCGCCCGGCGAAGGCGGCCGCATTCAGGCTATCTGTGATAGCCTCCGCAAGCTGTTTTGCCCCTGGCTCGATCTGCTGCGGGTCTGAGATGGGCTCTGCTTCCGGGAGGCGTTTCTCCAGTTCCTTCTGAAACAAAGGCCAATTAGTGCGTTTGCGGGCGGGTGGAAGCGCTAATGATGTTTGCAAATCGCTGCGTCCTATTTCGGCTATGACTGGGAGGTGGTCGGAGGAGAGCTCGCAGGCTGTGGTGAGGTGAATTGGGGCGCCAAGATCGCGGATGACGGCGATGTCCAAGACATCCGGCCGTCTTGCGTTGGCGGGGAAGTGCGTGGGTTGCATCGGGCCTATCACCTCGTAGCCGTGCGTTCCCGCAAAGTTTTTCAACTGTCGGCCACGAGGCGAGGTGATGCGGGAATTCCAAGACGGGTGTTTCGCATTGAAATCACCCGCCAGGAGGGTAGGGATGCGGGCGAGCGGCTCCAGAAGAGCGTCGAAATCGCTCTGCTCTAGGGAGGCATTTCGCGCCGGCGGAATGTAGGCCGATATGATACGCAGCGGGCCCTTCTTCATCCGGACCGCAACCGCCGTGGCCTCGATGTACTGGAGCTGCGGCAGAGCTAATTCGTGATGCGCGATGTCGCGCCGCACTAAAACTGCCGTTCCGCCGCCCGGGTTTGCATTCGGGAGCCGTGCTGATCTGTCTGACCTGTAACAAACGTAGCCAGGGAGAGAGAAGCGATGCTTAGGCTGAAGATGAGTTTCGCCTAGCATCAGAATTGTTAAATGATGCTTTGCGGCGAATGCGGCTAGCTCCGCCTGTTTGTTCCTGCTTACGATACCGTTGCAGTTCCAAAAGGCGAGCGAGAGGCGAGCTGGAGCTGCTGAAAGAGAAGTGGAATTATTATTATTGTTATTGACGGCCGTGGTAGCCATCACGGGGCGGAGGAGGCGGGGGCGGAGGCGGCCGCTCCCTCGAGCGCTGCGTTGGCCTCAACCGCGCGGTCATGCGCGTACCGAAGCAACAGCTCCATGACCACGTGCAGCATCAGCTGCGGCCAGTCGCTCGGGGAGCGTCCGGTGATGGTGCGGGTGATGAGGCGGATCGTCATGATGGGATCCACGTTGTTCAGGGCGAGATCCTCGGCGACGCTGTGCATAAACCGCGTCCGCTCTTCGAGAGTGTAGGAACGCGGGAAGTGCCTCTCTTCTTCTTCTGCTGCTCTTCTGCGTCGTCTCTCGGGCGGCGGCGGTGAGGCTGGAGGCCCTTGTCGCGTGGGTTGGGAGGGGCGGGAGGGGGCGGCGGGTGGAGAGGCGGGGGCGTCGTCGGCCACTGCGCGCGCGTACGTGCGCAGCTGGCGGCGTGGGCCGCGGCGGCGGCGCGCGCTGCGCGGCGTGCGCTGCGGGAGCGGCTGCGGCGGCGGCGATGGGCTGCGGCGGCGCGGCGCCGCTCTCTCCCGTGAGGGCGAGCGGGTCGACGCCGTCTCGGCGCTTGAGGCGCGGCGGCGCTCGATGTAGGCCCGGCGGGCCCGATCCTGCTGGCGGCGCTGCTCTCGGCGTCTCTGCGCCTCGTCGCCCCTGAAACAGCGGCGCTGGTACTCGGGGCATCCCTTGTACCGAGCGCCGTGGTGGTCCGCGCTACAGTTAGCGCAGCGCCGCGACTCCACGGGCGGATTGTCCCCGAGGGGGCAGGCCGCCGTGTCGTGCGCAGCGCCGCACTTCCCACAGCGCGGGTGGCGTGCGCAGTGCCGCTGCACATGACCGAAGTCAAGGCAGTTGCGGCACTGCACTGGTCCTCTCGGTGGCCGATACCTCTCCACCGAGATCTTCAATCCTCGAATTTCCCTCAGCGCGAGGATCCTGCGCTGGTCCGGCTCGTCGGGCAGCGTGACGAGGACGAGCGGGATCGGCCGTCCTCTCCGCCCGTGTTTGCGACTCGTCAGCCGCTCCGCCTTCTCCGCCTGAAAATTGAAACGCCCGAGGGCGGCGATTAACGATGGCGCGTCCGTAGTTAGCGGAACGCCGCGGATAATCACCCGCAGCTTCCGCGCATTGCCAGTGGAATACGTGTGGTATTCCAATGTGCGCGCACGCAGTACAGAGACGGAGGCCGTATAATCCTCCATCGAGGCCGTGCGGAGGCGTACGTCTTCTCCGGTCGCTTCTGCAACGACCGATTCGCCGCAAACCTCTCGCAGGGCCTCCAGGAGGGCGAATACGTCCCCGCATCCGAACACGTGGATAGGGGGTGGGCGTCGCTGGCGGCGGACGAGCGTGAACGCGTCGTCGTCGTCCTCTTGCGCTGCTGCGGCGGCGTCCGGCATCGAGGCCGGTGAGCCGCTCCTTGCGGCGGTGGCTGGCGTCGGCGGCGATGCGGTCGCCGCTCGTTGGGGAGCGGAAGGGCCGCTCCCATCGTTGGACCTGCGGGCAGAAGCAACGCGCAGGTTGTTGCATATCCGCTCTGTGGACGGGGTGGCCATGCGCAAGCGCTTTGGCGACCCCGCATGTCGTCGTGCTCCGCGTCCGCGGCTGCCGCTTTCGCCCTCCGGCGGAGTTAGAAAGGCGGCGCCCGGCGACGCTGCGCTCGACATTTCCTTACGGCCCGAAGGCCTATCTACTTTTTGCTCTTTTTACGGCCCGAGGGCCTCGCTCGGCTAAATGCTCTTTTTAGTCCTAAAAAGGACTGTTGCTCCCTCGCTGCTCTCCTCAGGAACGTCCGTCCTCTTCGGTGGTCAGCTTCGGAATCTCGCATCGCAGAGAGCTGTGCGCTCGGCTTATATAGAATAATTCTCTCATAAATATCCTTCCGCCGTAGCCTAATTTACATGGCGGAATTTTCTTCCTACCAACGCGATCTGTAGGAGATTGAGTGGTTTACGAAATGACAATTGAATAAAGAAAATAATCGATCATAAGAGTGACAGACCCGCTCTCTAGGCGCTAATAGTTCAACTAGAAGCTTCTATAACCATATACAGAAAAATATTCAATTTTAATGTAAAACAGGAAGATAGGCAGCGTTGCAAACAAAATCTGAGGTATACAATGATTTAGGAATGATTATTGAACATTTATAACGAGCCACACACAAAAAACGAGCGAAAACACACAAAGCTTGTAATTTGATTACCAAAAATAAATTAAGAGTTGGTAATTTAATTTATTATAATCACTCCTAAAATTCAAAATACAATACAAAAAATGACATAAATCAAAAAACACATTACACAGGTAAACTCAGAATTAAATACTAAATAAGTTCCAAACATTACCAAAGATGTAGAGCTCATATTTTGAGCCAGAAAATTATTTCATGAGGTTGAAGAACATTATTCAATTTTCATGCCTAAAAATTAGCAAAAAACACAAATCTAAAGAAAAACCTAAGTGTGACCACACTGTACAATATAGAATATTTATCTGAATATTATCAGAAGTTGAGAAAAACATAAACCAAGTATTCAGAACTTTTACATGAGATAATACACAGAAATTATATATTAAATTGCATCACCTCATATTTCAGCTTTTGGACACCTTTTGAACTAAGTGTATGATTTAACTTAACTTTTAACTTATTTAACTTAAGTGTATATATTACTATACATTTTTACACTTAATATAACACTTAAAATAAAAGGTATCTGAGTGCTGCAATTATTCTATGGTGGAAAAAAATATTATGAACCAAACCAGAGTTTTCTATGCTGAAATATGACATATTGCTACACCTGCCTTCTGGAAGCCCCGAACTACGTGGACTACATAACTACACCAATCTGTAACTTACGGCATCTCCCAGGTGTAGCGGATCCAACTGTAGCAGCCTAATATAGCAGTCGGGGGAAACCTGTAGGTAAAGGAATCTCAGCGTCTGTTCTGGTGTTCCTGCAGGGAAGGCCACAACTTCCTGTCTACATTTCTGAGTCTGTTAAGTATAGTAGTTGGCGCGCCAGGAATCTGAATAATCTAGCAAAGCACATTGTAGGGGTACAAAATATATATTTAGAGCAATTGAGTTTTATCGCGTTTTCAGTTCGATGTTTACAAACATAAGATATTTTTTATTCTAAACACTGTTTCAGGCTCCTTTGTAAAGTGCATCACAGTACATTTTTTATTATAATGTTTTTAATAGATTTCATTAATCTTCAGATCTGCTTGAGCGTTTGTGATAAACATATTTTTATGGAATTTATTAGACAATGTGTTAATGAAAAAATATTAAGATTTCGTGATTTCTTACTTTTACGTCACTTATGACTGATTTTTCACCAGACAGTGTTTTATATCCAGGAAGTTGTGCACTATGGAGGAGACAAATAAAAAAATCAGCTCAAGAGAAAGTGGTGCATTTCATAAGTATAATTCGTAAGTTCATAAGTTGGTAAACTTATGAACTTATTCGTAATTTCATAAGTTGGTAAACTGTGCCCAAAGCATTCAACGCAAAATAGTATTGGAATTACTTTTAGTTATCGATAAAAGAGAAAACATAGTCGTCGGTTCTACTTCCGATAATTATACACTCTAGAGAAAAATGCAAGATTGTGGGCACAGGTTCTAGGATCTCGCTTAGAATTGACATAAACAATCCAACTCTTCAATTTGTTCAACCTCCTTTTACATCCTGTATGGCAGCGCATTTTGTGGGCGTGGATTTACCGCCAAGCAGGTCTCATTGGCAAGGGCGAATCGCGAGCCGGTTCGCGAATCCTTACGTGCTCATCTGGATCTCGTGCTCGCCTTCCGAGGTCTCGCCTCTCGTCACTACTTCGCTCTCGCGCATCCCCCACCTGCTGCCTTCGTTCTCCTCCTTGTTCTCGTGCGTTGTCTTCTTGTCGTCCACGCCTTCGACCCCTTTCTTCGGGGTCTTGTCTCTGTCGTTCCTGATCTCTTCCTCGTCCTTCGCTGGCTTCGCCTCGTGCTTCAGGGTTTCGACCCTGTCCTTCCAGGCCTTGCCCCTAGACCTTTTCGATCGCGGTCCCGTCCTCGTCCGTCGCCTTGTCCAGGGCTTCCACGTCCCGAATCCTCTCTCTCGATATTTCGCCCACGCCCTTCTTTGCCTCGCTCTGGACTTTTAGATCCTCTTTTGACCCCTCGTCCACGCCCCTCGAGACCTCTCCTTGGACTTTCAGATCCCCCATTCTTTCTTGCCATCGCTCGTCCTTCTGTTGAAGGACCTTGACCTCTTCTGTCGATGCCTTGATCTCGTTTCTCCAGTCCTTGTCTTTGCCTTTCCTGGTTTGGTGGAAGTCTTTTTGAATTCCTTTTTCTATTTTC